>JAUTXW010000901.1:702500-1047797 GCA_030620095.1 Kuschelorhynchus macadamiae | reverse complement strand
GAAGTGTCAGATGTAATATCAAAGACTAAAAGGGCAGCGCTGGCATTCCGATAAAACATTGGAGCCATTGCTTTAAATCGTTCTTGGCCTGCAGTATCCCAAACCTAAAAAAATAGATATTAATTATGAAACAAAACAATTTTTTCTTACATTCCTTATTCGCCTGCACAAAACTTATTATTTAAAAAAAGTCTTTCAAATCCCAAACTGATTTAAATGTCCCTACATGTTATTAAAATTGCAAATATCAAGAAAGGTTAAGAGAGTTTTTCATGAAGTTTAAGCTCTTATTTAAAAATTTAATTTTAAATTTATTTTGGGAGAGACATAAACAAAGTTATGAACCAGTTCAATTCATTGGAAAAAAAAGATGTAAGCCTATGTTTGATAGATTACAAGAAACTGCTTGCCTCCAATTTTCAAAGTCAAAGTCAAAGTCAAAAAAAGCTTTAATATCATAAAAATCAAACATTTTCATTGACAAAGCTTAACTAAACAATAATCATATAACTAAAACTACAGAGATTTATATGACAATACTAAAATATATGATAAAAACGGTCATGAAATTAAAAATGTACAGTGTTAACAAAAAAAAAACATAAAAGTTGTAAAAAACGCAGAGACAATATTACAAAATCCAGGTGCAGAATAATAAGGCAAAATACAGATATAACTAATTCCTAATTAAGACATTGGCTAATTCTGATTATCATTATAAAACTCATCAACTGTGTAATAGGCCTTCGCAACCAGCATTTTATGGACCCTTCTTTTAAATAACTTATATAACTGAATTTGTCTTAAGTGGGCTGGAAGAGAGTTATAACTTAACAATAACTTTCTACCATTATAAAAAATTGAATTTTTAGTTAAGGTTGATGAAGAAATTGGTAGAGATACTACATGAGTGGTACGTAGAGGGTAATTAATAAATGATCTGAGCTCCACCTTCTTCCTGATCATAGATACTGCCTCCACGACAAACAAACAAGCAAGGGTCAGAATTTTATGCTGTATGAATAATGGCCTACAGGAGTCACGAGCCTTCGCTCCACACATAAACCTAACAGCTCTCTTTTGTAATAAAAACACCGAGTCAAATAAAAATTTGGGACAGGATCCCCAGAAGCAGATGCCATATCTCAAGTGAGACTCCACCAGTGAAAAATAAACACTTCTTGCCATTGATAAATTCAATTCGCTTGCTACGACTCTCACTGCGTAGCAGCCTCTTGAGAGTTTTTTATTAAGTTGAAGAATATGCGTTTCAAATTTTAACTTAGCATCGATAAATAAACCAAGAAATTTATTCTCCTGCAGAGCCTCAACAATTTGATCTTGCAAAACGATATTATTAATATGACATTTAAAGGAAACAATGTTTGTTTTTGAGATATTAAGAGACTGTTTTTATAAGTTCCTTAAGGATCTCAGTATCCTTGTGGCGCCAGAGAATGGTGGTGTCATCCGCAAACACTGTGAATCTTCCCAAAATGTTCAACTGTGGCAGATCATTGATATACAGCAAAAAGAGTAAGGATCCCAACACCGATCCCTGTGGAACACCTGCTGTGGTTCTTAAAGGTTTAGAGTGTTGGCCATTCACAAGAACAGTTTGATAACGTTCAGATAAGTATGACTGAAACCATTTCAGTGAGATGCCCCTGAAGCCATAGATTTCAAGCTTGCGCAGCAGTATTCCGTGATCCACACAGTCGAATGCCTTTGATAGATCACAAAACACCGCCGCGGCACACTCTCCGTCGTTCAGCCCCAAGTACAAGTCTTCTAGAAATGCAAAAATCGCATCTCCGGTGTTTTTAGATGACTGAAACCCAAACTGAACGCTGCTAAGAATATTATACCTGTCCAAGAAGCCAATGACCCGCTTTTTCACCAACTTTTCTATGATTTTGGACATTGTCGGTAACATGGAAATGGGTCTAAAATTAGTTGGTTCCTCACAATTTTCTCCCTTAAACAAGGGAAATATTGTTGACATTTTCAAGCAAGAAGGGAAGCAACCCGTAAGGAACGACCCGTTAATGGCCTCAGCAAACATTTGCAATGCATGACCAGGAAGTGCAGCAAAAACTCTCAGTGAAATATCATCATATCCAGAAGCATTTTTGTTCCTTATGGTACCGAAAACTTCTCTAATTTCAAACACATTCATAGGATAAAAATAGAATGTTTCATCTACTGATAAATTTAAATAATTTAAAGCATTATTATGCGGAGTAATATGACTTGATAAGTTTGAGGCGAGAGAGCAATAAAAAGTGTTTAATGTATTTGGGTTTAGGTTGTGGTTCTTATCATCCACTTCCCTTCCACTACCAATCAAGTCATTGACAATTAACCAACTCTCCTTTTGCTTATTATTAGCAAGTAAGATCCAGTTGGAAAAATAATTTTGCTTAGCTGCTTTAATAGCTTTCCTATATAGCAAACGGTACTTATTAAAATAAGTCACAAAATATAAATTGTCTGAAAAATACTTCCTTAGAGTATGCAGAGAACGCAAATTCCTCGCGGATACTCATAAGCCTGCAGTAAACCATCTCTTCTTTTTTCTTTTGTTTTTTAAATATATTAAGAGGAAACTAGTTTTAAATATCTTAACTATAATTGTATGAAACCTGTCTAATGGATCTGCGAAACTAAGAATATCACCCCAATTTAAGTCGTTGCACAGTCGCGAAAACCTATTAAAATTATGAGTTGTGAATAGTCTGCCACGTCGCTTTTGAGATTTAGGCGCCTTGGTTTCAATCTCAATATTGCATATTACCGCCTCGTGGTCAGAAAGTCCGGCGCTCCTAACATTACAATCGATAAAGTTTCTATCAAAATTGGAGCAAGCCAAAAATGAGTTAAACCTTCCAACCACAAGCGTATATAGTTTTTTATTTTTTTTTGACAGCTAGGTTAAAAATTGTAAATTTGGCACACTTCAATAGCTGACTAAACTGTCCTTTTTTGTGCATACCTTGTGAACGACAATTTCAAAATAGCAGACAGGCCTCATCTACAGGAAGAACATTAAATGCTAAGGTGGGTTGTTTACCCCATCCTTTAAAAGGTGGTCTTTTCAGCGTTAAATTCATCACCAAAATATTGTGACATTAAAGTTACCCTTTTTGAAATGACAGCAATGCATTTGAATATCACAAAATTTAAATAATCGAATATTTTTAAAAACTTAAATAAATTAAATTCAAGTATATAGGAAATCATGAAAGGATTTCCTATTAAAATATTGTTAATAGTGCACTTGTTACTGAGTGTTATTAATGAGAAAACTTAATTTTACTTAAAATTAGAACTCCCTGTAAATAGAAAAGTAAGAACTTAGTTTTGTAGTTTTCAAGATTTTTTACTCCCAACATTTACATTTTCCTAATCTAAGCATTTACGATTGCAACTGGTAATTAACGTCCCCCATATATTTAATTTATATTTATTTAATTACTCAAGTTAGTTACGCATTCATGATGGTGGCAACGATGGAGGAAGTTAGAACACGAAGTGGTCAGCCAAGCAGCATTTAAAGAGTTGAACTAGCCCAAGGCCAGTACGATCTAGGAAGACTGGCAAAGACAAAAAGAGTAGTATTCATGTGGGTTCCTAGTCACTGTGGAATAGCAGGCAACGAGAAGGCAGATGAGCTAACTAAGCTTGGATCCAACTTGATGCCCATAGGACCAGAAGCCATTAGGATTGTCTAAACAGCAAACCAAGGTAGCCTTAAATGATTTGGCCATTCAGATTCTTTCTAGTGACTGGCACTCCTACAACAAAGGAAGGCAAACTGAAGATTTCGTCACGGGACTTAATAAAGCCAAAACGGCCATTAGTTCCCTCATAGGGGTGCATGGTTACCTCAACTTCTACTGATACTACTACTCAAGCAAGTTGATAATAGTAAATATTGGAAACATAAGTGGTAATTGTGACATTTTGCAATACCACCCTTTAGAAAAAACAGCTGACTAAAAAAAATTCTTCTTTCTGTGTTTCTATGACAAGTAATTATCAAAATAGATAACCTATATATAAAAAAATTACATCTTTTCTGTTACAATAATGCCTAGACATCTTTTATCCATGATTCGGTATTGTGGGCTAAAGAGGCTGATATGGATTGCGATGTGAACGGGACCATGTATTTTGCCCCTCTTGCCTACACTTTGCGCCAGAATTGTCTAAACTAGAGAGTATACAGTACCCACACAACTATATAATATATACAGGTTTATCAACAATCCACAAGAAACAAATTAAGAGAAAAAATATAAATAAACTGTGATTTACCTGCAATTTTACAGTAACATCGTCAATAGCTAATGTGCATGTGAAAAAAGTGGCTCCAACAGTTGGTGATATATGCTGGCTGAATGATTTCTCGACATATCGTAACACAGTTGAAGTTTTTCCCACACCTGCAATAAGACATAAATTGTTTGTGTATTACAATATATAAAGTGCCCCACCAAAAAAGATACATGGAAATTAATTTTTGTTTACAAATTCAAATATATTTATTGTGAATTCTTATTAAAATTAATATTTAATATTCTACCTATAAATATGTATTTTCATGCATGTTTTTTTTACATTATGGATATTTCTAGAAAACAAAATTTTTTGTTTCAAGAAGGGACATGTGTTTTACATGCCTATCTTTTTCCCGTACAAATATTTTTTGTCCCTACCAACCGTCAACCATGATTTGTTATCTTTGTATTTCCTCTTGGCTCATACATTTTTACAACCATTGGCTCTGTTAATACTATTTTTACATAATGTGAAACAATTGATTTATCATATAAATAAAGAAAAGGCAAAAAATGAGAAATTATTTAGGTAAATTTCGGATAAAATGTTACTCAATGCTACTCAAATTTCGACTAAAAAACAGTCAGAATTTAGCTAAACAAAACTCGATTTTAAAGTCAAAAAGTAGCTAATTAACCCAACTATAAAATCAAAAGAAAGGGTCGTATAATTGCCAATTGGCAGTTTTTACCCCACTATGGCCAAATTATTATTCCCCACTTTAGCCATATTTCCATCTTTATACTGTTATTTTGCCTAGCAATTTTAGCTAATTAGCCAGGGATACTAGCCAATATCACAGTATTTTAGCCCGTACATGATTATATGTGCTACTTGGATTGAAGAGTGTCAATTTAACATTATTCCGAAAAAGACCTATGGAGTTATTTTTGAAAAAAGATATATATACCGATTATAATATTTTGCAAATAGCTAAAGCCACTCTGAAATAGTCCTACAGTGTTAGGGCACAGCCAGAGGGTTCGACCTAAGAGGTACAGTGTGCATTTCACTTCGAAAGACCAATTTATATTTTAAATAAGCTGGGATCAATGTTTTTAACAATTTATAAGTAAAAACAAGTAATAAGTGTATAAACAGATGGTTTATATTTAACCAATTGATTTCATTCATCTTTTGAGAAGATGGACATATTTCTTTAAATCGAAAACCAATCTACAGCAATTATTTTGAATCTTTTGCAGGCACTCTTTATTGGCCAAAGTAAAACATGGGGAAGTACTTTTCTAAAAAAGTACTAAATACATTGTGCCAGGCAATGATAATTCTAAAATACTTAAGTAAAATCAAAAGTACTTTAAGTACATTTTATGTATTGAGTACTTCAGCTCTGAATCACTGTTAGTCTAAATTGAAGATAATAAAGATATAAACCTAGGGACAAGGTTTCACTAAGTCTAATTTTCAACAAGTTCAAATTCATTCATTTAACACAGAAATTACTTTTACAGTATTTTATAGGTCTAGCCAGATTTAGATAGAAGGGAAGAATTACGAGGCATTAATGATTTAAAGAATAAAATAAATTAAGGACATAATATGTAAATAGAATACAAGCAAAAGTAGTTTACATTTGAATATTAAGATATACATCTTGCAGAGTTGTCTGACTCACTACTTACTGCAGGAATATTAAACAGTGCCTAACTTATTTTATAAATAAATATTACCTTGTGAACCTAACACTACAACTTTTCCTGTAATCGTTTTCATTCTACATACTTAAGTACACACAGTTAGAAATAACAATTGAATTATCAGGCATAGGTATATAATATGACAATGATTTGTAAGTCATAAAATTTCATATCTATGCTTATCGGTACTTCCCTACTTTTGCGTATTACATACAAAAAAACCTAAAAAAAAAGTCCACAAAAGTCAGGAGTAACTCGATCACATTCTAACATTCCTGATCCGATCCTGACATCACAAAACACCATTGACGTATTATACTACGATGGACTGGCCCACTAGCAATAAACGACGTGTATTAAAATGTGGAAGAGACTAGAAAGAGAGAACCGAGAGAGAGATGGAGATAGGTGTGGCAGAAAATACGGAGAAAGTATACGTACGAAGTAGAAGACGGGGTGTTTTAAACAATATTTTGTTAAATAGTGCAATCATCGGTGGAATTTAATAAATTGCCTGATAATCTAAGGAATATAAAAAATACCAATACATTTATAAAACGCGTTAAGATGCATTTGCATATAATTAAGAATGAAATATCGTTATTGAGAGTTTGAGTCATGAGATTTGTTGACTGCTTAAATTAGTGAAATTAAAGTAATTTGGCTATTAGATTAGTTTAGATAAACACTCACTTAAGTTAAAAATATTCTGAGTACTTACCAGTGCTTAAAGCACTCTTTAAAGGATTTTAGAAAACATATTGTTAAAGTTTGTAATCATTGCTAAATAAAAAAATTATGTGGATAGTGTACCTATGTTTTATTATATGCGAAATAAAGGGAAGGATGAAGATAATAAAAACAACCATTTAAAAAAAAAATCAATTTTTATTACATTACACATAAATGAAAGGTTATAAGTCAAAAAATATTACCCTTACAATTACTGGGGTCAAAATATCTAATCTCAGTCCCAAACTTCATACTGTAGTGTGTGATAACATGGTGTTATAATTACTTGATTTCTTTAGATTTTTTACATGTCTGGACATAACTTAGGTATATGGGCATCATAGAGCTAGTGTTTTTTTTTTCGAGTCATATCTTTACTAGCTAAACTTTTTACCTGTGACCCCGTCTTTAATTGGCTTACTTATAAGTAACCCTATGCACATTTAAACTGTTAGCTGCTGCTTTACCATCGGCTTTACCTTATGGTGTAATTTTTTATTTCAATTTAGGATTATATGGGCTAGAACATTTAACATATTTAAAGATGTTGAAAATGTTTAGTTTAAATATTCGAAATACTGATATATCTAGTAATTTTAATATTAAATCGATCAATGTAGGGCACCTCACAACTGCACTGAGTCCGCTGGGTGTAATTGCTAACGGTTATTCATAATCGAGAGGCTGACCCTTTTTGTCATGTAAGTTTTGTATTAGGAAACTATGTAAAATGCTATACATGTTGATATGTGACAAATAAACTATTTTTGAATTTGAATTAAAGAGTGTTTCTTGTTACTTTGAAATGAGAGGACACACAGAAATGAAGTATATTTGTAGACAAAATTTAAAAATAAACTATTGGTGACTAAAAATTATTGTTTTTGTTAGCTTGTGTCTTATCCTATTATTTATTTCATTGTTTGTTGAATTTATATGATGAACTCTTATTGTAAAGTAGTGTTTTAATATTAACCGTATTAGCTGTAAAACATGCCCATCTAGAGGATCTTGCTCCAAGCAATGCTCTGACAAAGATGTAAATAACTGTGTTACATTTAGCTGTCTTAAAGCCAAACAGATTAATTTTAAAATTAAATTAGATGTTGTAAAATTTTGCTGTGTTCTTATTATACTTTCAGCAATAAGGCAAATCTTTACAACATCTTTAGACGGCTTGCAAAGCCCCCCCCTGTTTTTTTTATTAAGTAACATTGACCATGAGACATTATTCGTTACTGAAGAAGCACACACATTACAGTTTAAAGTTCTTACAAGTTTTCTAGATACAAATCCTGCAATATATTCTGTAACATCATTTAAATATATACAATTAGTAATGTTGTTGAAATTAGAAATAAAACTGTTATTAATTTCTTCAGATAATTCAAAATTTTCTTCTAGAGTATCTAAAGTATTATTCTTATAATTTACACTAATATTTAAAATGGATGTATTATCCTGGGATAAACAATTGGCACTGTCTGGGGAAATTATTTCGCTATGTACTAATAGGCGTTTAAAGGCATTTTCAAACTGCCATGCCGTTGGGTTATTTGAAAAGCCACCCCTTCGTCGTACAGCAGAGAAAAACATTTCCAAGTGATCTTGGCTTAATTTGTATGATAGAAGAAACTGTAAAATATCTGTTTTTACCAAGTCATTAAAAATTCCTTGTAGACTTAATAAGCATACAATTAAGCCAAGAAAACCAGTTTTCCTGTTACTAATTAAAATATTTTCTCCCGTAGGTCCTTTTAAAGTGCTTAAATAGTTCACAAAATGATCAATAGAATTTTTTAAGAAGTTTTCACTTCCTTTAAAAAGTGGTCTTTTATATGAGAGTTTACTATAAGCATTTCGAGTGTTCAACAAGTCAAAAATGTTGTTAATATTTTTACAAAACTCGACTGTTCCTTCACTTTCTTGAAATGCTTGTATATTTAAATCCTTGTCACAGTACTCTAACGCGTCTGCCACACTTAAGCTAAATGTTTGGACAGCAAGTTTTACTTTCATTTTTTCTTTAGAATACTGGATATGCCTAGAGCGTATTCTTGTGGCACAGTGAAGGCCAGACCCATTCTGTAAATTAACTAACTCACCAAACAGTGCCCATTTAATTATTCTGCCCTCGCCATCCTGTAGCTGTCCCCAGTCACCCAAAGCTTTACGAATTAACTTTACCATATGGCAAGCATCAAGAATAATATATATTGTTTCTTTATTGATAGGGTTTAAAAAATAAGGTTTTATGTTCGGAAAGTGCAAGTTAGCCCCTAATATATGGGACATAGCTATATTTGAAGCACATCCATCAAAAGTCAAACTCTTGATGGAAATTCCAGTGTCTCCAAGTTGTTGAAGACAACCTATTACCAAGTTTGCCTTTTCATCACCAGATAATGAATTTATTAAAAAATAAGCCACTGGCACTTTCCATCTGCAATTGTACCCAACCACCATAAAAACCAGTACATTTTTAGCTCTTGGTAAAATATCGCTTTCCTGTAAACCTGTACCAGTTTATATACCCAACATGTCTACTTCCTGTCCACTGAACATGCTCTCTAATGGACATTTCATCAATCATTAAACCAGCCACCAATTTCTTGCCCTTTTGTTCTTCCAGCCGAACTTTATTTTTAATAGCATTTAGTGCTTGAGAACTATATCCTGGTGACCCGTCAATACTACTATACCATTTGGACAGGGTTCTAGGATGTGGCAAAGACTTAATACCAAATATACGAAGTACATAGTCATATGCTGATGACGAATAAAAATTCAGAGTCAGAGCAAATGACCTTAATTCTGGAGTATATTTAGCACATACACCTTTTTTTAACTGTCTAAACAATATTTCCTTGATGGTACCTGGAATACTTTCCTAAAAAAGTTAGTTATTTTGAAAAAAGTTATGAAAATTTATAAATACCTCCACAAAAAAAAATAGTCTGTTAAGTTCAACCTACAACATACAAAAATCATGCAATATCTACTATAAAATTAATTATCAACCTTTAATATAAATGACTGGTCTGATGACAATTTTTTACTTCTTGTTAATTCATCCAATAGTGCATTTAGATTCTTTATTTTTTGTTTTAGTCGACTGATTTTACTCTGGTAATATTTATTCATTTTTTTATATCTACAAACAGTTTGATTAGCAATTTTCCAAAATTTCTTCCTCTTTTCTTGAAACTCTAAATCACTTTCCTGGAAATCCCCAAAGACTATTGGATCCCGTCTATTTCTAAAAATAGAAAATACCTACAGATTTTTGTCAACAACTTAATACTGTTATAAATAAGTGAATTTGAGCCTTATAGGGAGAGTTTTTATTACAGCCAATTAAACTTGCGATCTAATCTCTATAATGAACAATGCCTTATTAAGCAATTGTACATATTCCTTACCTCACAAAAGGTTTTTTTTCTACACTGGAAGATGATTTTATTTCATTGGGTATATTAATTACTTTATCTTCAGGCCCATTATTAACTTCTGGCACTAAATCAACTTCCATAGGGTCTACTTCAGGAAGTACGTTAGTACTGCATCCTGCAACAGCATTTCCTAAAAATGTATATTTATATTTAAACTTTATGAATATTATTAAATATTTGTTTTAAAGTGATATATGTTTTTATATTATAACATTATATTACTTAGAGGGTGTCTTATTTTATCAGCAGAATAATCATCAATTATTAATTACAGTCACCCTTACCTTGGTTTACATTAACTCTTCTTGTAATGGGTTTACGCTTCCTGATAACTTTGATTAAATGAGCAGGAAAATCAAATTGTGATGGAATTGCTTGCTTTTTTAATACCCGATTTCCATGAACATTGACCTCATAGTCATCCTCTCTAAAATGATTTTCACAAATAACAGCTGTACTGCCTGGATTATAATTATTCCTTCTAACAGCATGTACCCATAACTTTTTTAAGTTATCATCTTTTGGAAATCTAAAAAACATCATTAAAGAGCATGAGTTGTAATTATTATACAAGTACCTACAGTTATTTTATTTTCGGACTGTTAAATAATGTTATTAATATTGCTTTTAATACCTAACCTATATAAAACTACTTACCTGTGAAATTTTATTTTCTCGCCTTTTTTCGCTCTTGTAGTACAATTAACAGCAGAACACGATCTCATTTTAATACAAATATGCCACAAAATAACAATAATAAATGATTTACAATACAAAAGCGCATGCAAAAGCACGAATAACACAAACAACAAGTGATTTGGCGGGCAAACGAAAGATTTTTTGCCACGACTCGCGCTATCTCTCTCAACATTTCTCTCTCCCACTCCGAAGTCATTGATTATTGGGCAGTTGGCCCAGTCCATCCTCCTAGTATAATATGTCAATGCAAAACACACAGCACACAACTCAACCTTAAAAAACATAACCTCGGTAGGCATGAGCAAGAATCGATATATTGACCATTGCAAGTCGCGTGACTTGGATAGCTGTTCGATGAGCAGTCAAAATATGTTACAATAACGGCCAAATTATGAATAAGCTGATAATTTTACCAAACAAATATTTACCATAGTTACAATTGTCTCAACAATCGTATCCTTGACAGTTATCTGCTTGGTAAAGTTACCAACCTATTAATAATTTGGCCCTAATGGGTGTCAAGCAGCTGAGCTGAACATGTTCGTACGTTTAATAGATTTCTTGACATTTTACTCAAAAATATGCGCACCGTTGCAAAAATGTCGCATCCAGCGTTGCCAGAGCTGGTACATTTTTTAAAATTTCTGCTACTTTTTATACAATATTAAACCTCGACCAGGACCAGGACACAAAATGTTTCAAAATAAAAATAAACCCACCTGACATCACAAAATATCTCTACGCTGATTAAAAGCTACAAAGATTCTAAAAAATCGGACTTAATCTCATTCCGTCCGCATTCCACATTTCACAACAGAACAAAATGCAGGCATTTTATTATAGCGTGAATTTCTGTGTTTGTTAACACATGAATTCAACTTTGTAGGCCCCTTAGGCAGTACGGCGGTCTTGATGTAACTTTAATGTCAAATTCCAATTGTAAGGGGCGTATCACAATGTTAAGTCATTCGTTTTCGTCCATTCACGTCAAACCTAATTTTTCTTTCTGTATTTTCCGATGTTTTATTAGATATTTTTTCGAAATATAGGTTATAAAGAGTTATATTTAGTTCTAGCATTAAAATTATCTGCCATTTTTGTATCACAAATGTGTACTTCTTCTTCTTCATTCCTGTTTAGCCTGTTACATAACAGGACTTATTGGCTTTGCTACGAGGCAGTCGCCAGATTGCCCTCCGTCCGGGGCTCAGAGTCGTTAAATCGGCGACCCTCGAAGTCGACCCTGCACCTTGGTCCAGTTTGGAGGCGTTATCGGTAGGATATCCGGATGGCGAGCTCAAGGCTCCCGAATACCCCGAATCTTTCAAGTACTTTAATAATTCCTCTTTAAATTTATGAAATGCATCTAGGCTTCCACTAGGTGCCCCTTGAGAGTACTACTGATATCACGAGATGACCCTTTCTTTCAAGCTATCCCCTTACCCCTCCCACTCCCGCCACGTAGCGGCCGTTACGCTAATATTCTATGTAGAACTGCGGCAGACGAACGGGATAGAATGCAGGAACAACTAGGCCTCACACGTTCACAGCGTATGCTCCCTTTCTAGCGGGGTCGTAAGTTTCCACCTGAGCGGTTGTCTCCCGTTTCCCCCCGAAATAAAGCAGCAAAACCGAACACGTGGCACCACTTATGTTAACAACACAGAGGTCTGCATTCGACGAGACGAACCGGAAGACTGACAACTGAAATGTGTACTTCTTTTTTAAGTTTCGGTTTTGTAGGTTAGTTTTTAGTATTTTTAACGTAACACGAATACGGAAGCTCCATTGTCTTCCGCGAGTAACAGTATTAATTATTAGTCTTTCGTGGAAGGTAGACCTTTGTGTTTTTAAGATAAATGGTTCCATGTGTTCGATTTAGCTGCTGTGTTCGGTTTAGCTGCTGTGTTTCGGGGAGATGCGGGAAACTCAACCACTTAGCGTGAATGACTTCGTTTGAAAAGGAGTAAAAGCTAAGAATGAGTGTGGTTAGTTATTCTGTTCGTCTGCCCGGTTCTATATAGAATATGAGAGTAATGACCGCTATGTTATCACTAGGAGGGGTAAGGGAACAGCTTGAAAGATAAGGTTGTTTCGTTATACCAGTTGTACTTTCAAGGGGCACCTAGTGGAAGTCAAGATGCTTTAGAAATATTAAAAAAAAAATATTGGAATAATCGGGATCTACTAAGGATAATATCTCCGGCCTGGAATCATCTCGGAAAGCTGCCCCAGCTCTGACTACGCACTGGACGAAGAGCAATCTGGCAAATGGACTAGTACGCGCGTCAAGAAACAACAACGGTATTAAAATGTAATGTAGGTTGAACTTACCGTGGCCAATTTCAACGATTTTTGGCACCCTATATATGATTATGTGGCGGTAATTTTCAATTTGAAGTAACTTTTTCAGCGACGTTTTGTTTTTCGGATATACGTCATCAAATTTTACAATCTTATAATATAGTTTTTGACCTGTTAAGCGTATTTGCTCAGTTAGGTTAGCACGGTTTTTGTGAATAAAACTATATTTAAAACCGTATCCGTCAACTAAAACTATGATTAAAGTCATCAGTGGCGGCTCGTGGGTAAAAAAATAGGGAATTGTTAGTTAGAGAAAAGTAGGACAGAAAAGTTCTAAAATGGGCAACGCATGCAAAACATGATTTGCAAATGTCCACTGCTACACAGCCATTTAAATTCAGAAAACCAAGAATTCTTTAAACGGAAATAGTAGGATTTACCAGAATTTTTAATGCCGTTTTTAGTACTAATTGTCAGCATACTTGTTTGGCGACTCGTAATTAAACGATTCTTTTTGTTATCTTTTTTTCAACGGGAAAATAGAGTTTCTAACAAACAATGTTACTAACGGGCCCAAACGAATTCATTTTCAACCACACACGCGCGTCACTTCTCCAAACAATAAAATAAAAGACCGCAGATAAATTACTGAATAAAGCGCGATCTTTGCGGTCTACTTTACGTACAATACGAACGGAAGCGTTAAAGTGCGGCTCTTTCCTAGAGGGGCGTTCTTCGTACATACGATACTCTCGTTGCCATAGCAACGCATTATTTTTAGGCATTGTTTTCATTTCCCGCTGGAAGATTTTTGGTGGATCGGCACAAACGTGTTTACTGCCGTGTTTAGTGCACATACGGGTTTGCTTAATACGCGCAAGTATATGATTTCGTTTTGTGTTTGCCTCTAGGTTTCTGACGAGCGGCCAGTGGCAATACTACGAATTCATTAATTTAACATTACAATTATTGATAATTTTTAATGAAATGGATTAGATTTAATATTGAAAATTAGTATATTGTATTGATTTTTAAAGTGTATTAAAAAATAATTTGCCAGGTTTTTTTTTGGGAAGAGGCACTTCCCCTACTTCCTCCGAATAGCCACTACTGAAAGTCATAAGGAATCATAGAAAGTAACCGGCAAGCAGTGATCAGGAATATTCGTTCTGATACCTGATCACCGCTTGTCAGTCACGTTTTATTATTTACTACGTCTTTAATGATCGTATACGTCGGAAAAGCGTTGCCGAAAAATATAACTTCTTGGGATACGTAACCAGCGACCTCAGCGGTACTGGCATTAAATGCACAGCAGCAACAAATGACAGTACTCTATAGGTGGTGTATATAAACATGGCTTGTGAGGGGAGGGGTGTTTGAGGCAGTGAAAATGTTCAACAACCAAAAAGTTAGGTTTTGTTTTCTACCTAATTGAGCGTAAATAATATTAACAACAAAAAAAAGTTAACTACTTTATTTTAGTATAAGTAAAACTGACTTTGGGTGGGTCTTAACAGCCAATCCCGAAAAAAAATCATTACTTTTAATTATTTCTATAATTTTAGTTTAAATAAAACTTGCTTTTGAGGATTTTTACCCCGAAACCGTCTTATATACGCCACTGTCCAAAGAAAGCATTCAGAAAATCTTCAGAACTTAAAACAGGATTTAGAGTCTGACAATAAATATGGGTTGGTGAAGAAACTTTTTACAAGCAACCGTAGGAATCAGCGGGGGATAAATATATTGACAGCTGTCATTGCCTTGCCATCGCTTCATTCGTTTGTCACTTCACTTTTGCGTTTGCGCGATTTTAAAATGATTTGCCCTCGATATCATTTTTCGTTTTCATTTGCGGGTTTTTTTTATCAAGGGGTGGTTGGAGGACGAGTTCCACGTGGACAAAGCCGTGGTGGGTCGTGCTAAGAAGCAGTGATGTGATAAGTGTTTATAATCGTTTAATATTTATTCAATCTTGACGTAGTTTTTTTCAAATATTTTATTATATTTCTAAAATTAATTATTACTTTGATATTTTGAAAATATTTTCGTGATGACTGAAAACGTACACGAATTTCTGACTGATACTGGTAAATCACTCACGCCTGAAGAAATACAGGTTTTAGAATACCAAAATTCTCGTTTAGTAAGTGAACATAAAGCGAAGATGTTAGAACTACAAGCAACGAAACATTGGGATTTGTTTTACAAGAGAAACGAAACACGTTTTTTTCGAGACAGGCATTGGTCTATTAGAGAGTTTTCAGAGCTGCTTGGAGAAGATGAATATAATCAGAAGAGAGTTTTGTTCGAAATAGGTTGTGGCGTTGGTAATTTTATATTTCCTTTAATAGAAGAAAAGTTAAATTTGCACATAGTAGCGTGTGATTTATCACCACGGGCTATTGATTTGGTCAAAGGCAATCCCCTATACGACTCTACAAAAATGAATGTTTTTCATTGTGACATTACTACTGATGAGGTTTTTGATAACGCTAAAAAGGAATCTGTAGATATTTGCACATCAATATTTGTTCTGTCTGCAATCCATCCCAACAAACATACCAAAACATTAGAAAATATTTATAAACTCTTAAAACCAGGAGGTCTTGTCCTTTTCCGAGATTATGGACTACACGATATGGCTCAGTTACGATTTAAGCCTGGCAATAAAATAGCAGACAATTTCTATATGAGGCAGGATGGAACCAGAACTTTTTTTTTCTCACTGCAGTTCGTTCAGAACATTTTTGAGAACGTTGGTTATAAAGTAATAGATAATACATATGTTCACCGAAGGACTGTGAACAAAAAAGAAAACATTGATGTACCACGAATTTTCGTTCAAGTAAAAGCTCAAAAGCCTCTAGAAATATTGTAGATTTTAATAGAAGCTACATTGACCTTATTTCTAGAATTTGGATATGTGTAAGTATATAATTAACAGTTAGTGCAATCAGGTAAATCGCAATTAAATAGTCCTTAATGAAAAATTGTAAAAATATTTGGTAGAATTATGACCTATTTTGATGATTTTTTAGTACATTGGTAGATTTTGGGGGTATACATATAAATGGCATCTATGATAAGTATTATAATTTAGATCAGTCTAAGTAGACATATATGATGACTGCATAGTTCAAATGAATAATTTTGATTACAATATATGTTTGTCTTTCGCTCCTATCTGATTTTTTTTAATGTTTCATGGTTTAAAATATGTATTTGTTTTTAGTTTTTAATTCCTTTTTTTTTCTTTCAGCCTTCCTAACATCAGATCAGTAATTTGAAGAATAATGTATGGCAATAAAGCATATCCTGACCTGATAATATGCATAATACAAATATCGGTAAGTTTTTAGTTAGTTAATTGTTAAAAAGTTGATACATTAACAAAGAAATTGAGTTACAGAATGGACCGGTATTGGACCTATAATAATTTGGAATACTGTAATAGAATAGTGTGTTCTATATAGTGTGGGCTACCTATGAATGAGGAACTATGGTCGGTTCAACATAAATTCCTTTTTTTTTTATTTCGTCTAATATTTAAAGCAGTTTTTTTATTTTCACATTTATTGATATATATCTTGACGTAAGTAGTAAATTTTGTGAAGTTGATGTTTAATTGTAACATGATTGTATTAGGCCCCTTCAAGTTATAGATCTTATAATGCTGGCAAGGATGAAGTGCATGTGACCTTAAATAGGTATCCCTTGTTAAGATTAAGTCTTGTGTTAAAGGACTCCAAGTTACTTAAGGTCTTGCGGCACTAATACACTATTTTTGAGATACATGTTTCCATAATCAATGTTTTTTTCTTATCTATCCTTTTCTGATGTTAGACAATACAAGAGTTACTTTTTAATGGTTTAATAATTTCTTAATTTACAATAGTGTTTAGTTTTAAATCACATTAACAAGAACACTTTTTTTGTATTTTCTGTTCAATACCAAATAAGATGCTATTTGTATTGACATGACAAACATTACTTATTCTTTTTGATTTTTAGAAATCAATTGCTGAGTAGAATTTTATCATAAATTATATTCCCTTCAGGTCAGAAGACAATATTTACATTTTCCGACTGAGATAATTTTATTCATCATTTACCAGTGATGATCAATATTATTATCAATTATAAATGAAATGAAATGCTTTTATTACCATAATAATATCATTTCCAAGACAGAAGAATGAGCGGTATCGTCGGTGGAAATGCTCACAATGCATATTATTATAAAGATATTAAATATTATTAAATGACTTACACAACATGGACACAATAAAGATGAAAAGACAACTAACCTTGATTCTAAAATTTACATAACAATCCATATACTAATTATAAGTAGAGAGAAATGAAAACATAATATTAAAACCAGTTTGAAAACCTTAAAGCTAGAACTTAAATGGAAAACTACTAAAACTTAAGTTCAGCTAAGTATCATTATTAAATTCCTCCCAGAACTTAAATTTATACAAACATTTATCAATTAGTAGACGGGTAACTGAGCTCTTAAAGACCTTGTCAGATGTCATGTCCCTAATATGTTTTGGTAGAAGATTATAGGCCTGGATAGCTCTATAATATGAACTTTTAGCAAAGAAAGCCATGTTGTGAAAGGGTGTTCTCAAGTCATGAGAGTGCCTTGTTAAGATCTCCATGTTTCTGGCATAAAGATCATGGTTTGTCTGAAATAGTTGTTTATGTCCTCTCACAAACAATACTAGTTGAAGAAAGTAAAGAGATGGAACCGATAAGATATTAAGATGTCGGAACAAGGGTTTGCAGGATGCTCGAGGATGCCTCTTTAGGATGGTTCAAACTATTCTTTTTTGAGTTATACAAATGTTTGTTGCATGGGTTGATAAAGCCCAAAAAATAATTCCATATGACATTCTAGACCTAACATAAGCAAAATAAAATATCTTTAAGGCATCTAGTGAAACATGGTCCCTTAACACCCTTAAGGCAAAACATGCAGAGTTCAATTTGCTATTCAGCTGCAGAATGTGATCATTACATGATAAGTAAGTATCTAACATTAGGCCCAAAAATCTTACATTCTGCACTACAGGAACCGACTTATGATTCATCCTAACATACACACTTTCAGGTCTGCTTTTTAAAATTTGAAATTGCAACAAGGCTGTCTTATCTGCATTTAGCTTCAAACCATTCTCACCACAATGCCATTCTCTCCACCATCCCTGACAGATTTCCTGATAACCCAGACAGAGTTCTCTCCGTTATAATAATAGAGGTATCATCGGCCTGTCCCATGTTAAACCAAGACAGAAAAACCTATCCCATGTTAAGTGTATCACCCAAGTTGTTCACATATATTAAAAAAAGCAAGGGTCCCAAGATTGACCCCTGTGGGACTCCCTGCTGTATGTTTGATGGTGCAGAGAAATATCTTTTCCCATCAGCGCCAATAGATACCAGTTGCCTCCTTCCAGCGAGATAAGAACGTAAAAGTTCCAAACAGTTACCCCTCACCCCACAATTGTACAACCGGACAAAAAGGATGTTATAGTCTATTGTCTCAAAAGCCTTTGAGAGGTCAAAGAAAAGGCCAGCTGCCATATTATTGTTGTCCAGAGAACCAGCTATAATATTTATTAATTTAAAAATAGCCAGTTCAGTTGACATGTTCTTACGGAAACCAAACTGACGTTCATTCAAGATGTTGTGGTATGTAAGAAATGATATGATTCTGTTATAAATTGTCCTCTCAAAACCCTTTGAGAAACCAGGCAACAGTGACACAGGTCTGTATTTGGTCATGTTAGTCCTTGGGCCCTTTTTGTAGATAGGCAGCACCTTAGCTATTTTTAAGGCCTCAGGAAAAACTTAATTCTGAAAGCATTCATTAATAATATTGTGAAGGGGTTGACAGATATATTCTTTAGCATATTTTATGATGTTAGTGGGAATATTGTCTATGCCAGAGGAAGTTTTGTTTGGTAATCGCTCTACAATCTCAAACACTTCCTGTTCCGTTACAGGGCTAAGGAATATACTAGGGGTCACACTAGGTTCAACTCGAGGAAGTGAATTCTGGCCACCTGGTATAAGGGTAAAAAGGCCATTGAAGGCATTACAGATATCAGATGGAGAAGACAATTCATCACCATTTTCAGGTTCTACCAAAAAAGATGGCATATCTCTGCCTCCACTTTTTCCTATGACAGAATTCACTAGTGACCACACTGCTTTTGATTTATTTTGAGCATTGTTTATTTTGTTTGTGTTTGTTTCTAGTTCTTTCTCAGAAATAAAAGTTTTTAGATTCTTCTTTTCAGTTTTAAATTGTTTTAAGATCTCTCGACACCCTGTCCTTTTGTAGAGTCTGTACAAATCATTTACGTAGTCAGAGTAAAGTCTAACCTCTATTGTGATTTGCTTTTGTACAGTTTTAATTCTGTACAATGTTAATGGGAAACAGAGATCAAAATAGTATTTGAAAATGTTGTAGAATACCTGGAATTTTTCATTCACTCTGTGCACATCATACAGATCAATCCAGTCCTCGCCCCCCAAACAGTCTAAAAATCTTTGGCTTCTGAATAAAACCTTTTATAACCAAACACAGGAGAGTTACTCTCTGACGAAAGTTCAAGTTCTAAGGACAAAGTGATGCTATAATGATCAGAAAAAGTTGTAGTTCTTATAAAACAGTCCACTATTTCAGGATTATAAGTTGAAAATATGTTATCAATTCGACTGCCCATTTGGCCCACATTTCCAGATCTTGTCATTCCGTGAACATGGGAAACCAGACCATAAGACAAGATATCCATTACCAGACTCACCTCTTCATCCTCCAAAAAAAAAGTCTAAGTTAAAATCACCGCATACAATCATAGAATATTCTGTACTGTATAAAGCCTCCAAGAGCTCGGCCAATCCACTGATAAATATATTGAAATTTTAATATATTTTTTACCTATAGATATTTTTGTACAACTAAACTCAAAATGTTTTTCAACAGGTAATACACTAACACTAATATCAAAGCATTTAAAATCACAGTGTGCATATATCACAGTACCTCCGCCTCTAAAATCCTTCCTACAAAAAGAAGTTACTTCCTTATATCCACAAAAACTGATAAACTCAATTTCATTTTGTCGAGCCCAATGCTCACACATACAAATAATGTCAGGATTGGTTTGTTTGGCAAAAGCATCAATTAGGAGAATTTTATTCTTTATACTCTGTACATTCAGAGTGCAGATCATAAAAGATGTTTTTTTAATATTACATTGGGCATCTAGATGGTCATAACTTCCTCCTGCATGCCTGTTGCAAGTTTTTGAGTTTTGTGAAAATTTTTCACGTTGTCCACTCCATCTTCTAAATGTTTATTGCATCCAGCCTCTTCTAATCCCGACTGCTGACTTGTCGCTTCACACCCCATGGATATCTTCTTGGGAAAAAAGAATTTACTGACATATGTACCAGCAGGCCAGGAGTCAGGTATTTTAATCCTGGGCTCCAGGAAACTCGGGACTCCAACTTTGAATGATGTAGCTTTTGAGTTTGATCTGAATGGAATTATCTTCTTGCATTCGTAACTGACATCTGCATTGTGCTCTTTTAAAAATTCCACAATGTCTTGTTCATTTGTATCTGGGTGAAGGTTAGAAATGAACAACCAGCTAATACATTCTACTGTTCTTAAGTTGTGTTTAGAAGTACCTTTGTTACAGTTGCCTTTTGAGATGTTTTTTGAGGCAATTTTGTATCTTCTTTTAGGAACAGTCCAGTCATCATCATTTTTTAGGGCCTCCGCAAACGTGGTCGAAGCTTGAGTGTTCAAATTAGATTCTTCACATTTTTCAACAACTTTTTCTTTTATGGCCTCAACGGATGTTTGTACTTGCGAAGTTTTATCAATTTTTGGTAAGGACCTCGATTTTTTACTTTTTTCCTGAATTTTGTGTGTTCCACACTCGTTTTGTTTACCTTTTTTGGGGCCAAGTTTTTCTTCCAAAAAATCGATTTTTTCTTCCTGTAGTCGAATAATATTTTGTTTATCTTGAATAATAATGTTCTTTTCACTAATTATTTGTTTTAAAAGCTTGATTTGTATTTCCAAGGAATCACTTTTTGGTGTTATGTTTGTGTTTTTATTAACGCCGGATTCACAGCACTGAATCACATTTTCCACTAAGAATTTTATCTGCTGCCCCCTTTCTGCACAAGAGGGGTGCCAAAATTCACCACAATTCTGTCTCTATAAATAACATCTATGATTTTATAATTTAGATTAGTATAAATAGAAATATATGATGACTGCATAGTTCAGATGATTAACTTTGATTACAATATATGTTTGTCTTTCGCTCCTATCTGATTTTTAATCTTTAATGGTTTAAAATATGTATTTGTTTTCAGTTTTTAATTCTCTTTTCTTTTCAGTCTTCCTGACATTAAATCAGTGGTTTGAAGAATACTGTGTAGCAATTAAAGCATGTGCTGATAATATACAAATATTGGTAAGTTTTTAGTTAGTTTAACAGTTAAAAACTTGATATGTGAACAAAGAAAACTTAACCAAAACCTTTTTCTTGATTATTTTTTAGTTGGATTATATATATTTTTTTTCGCAGTTTTAAATTTTAAAACCTGCAAAATAATCTTTTGAAAAAAAAAAGAAAAAATTATGTTATATATAGTGTGTTGCAATTTATAACAATATATGATGACTGTATAGTTCAAATGAATAATTTTGATTACAATTTGTTTGTCTTTTGCTCCTATGTGATATTTTATTATATGCCTTTTGTAGACATTAGAATATAGGTACAATATTTTTTAGTTACATTTTTTTGTGTTTCAGCAGCTGCATACTGTACCGCATAGTAAAGACTAAAGGATATTTTTAGTCTTATTGGATGGCACCTATGCCATATTTTGGTAATATCCTGTGTACAAATAGAGGTAAGTTTAACTTAATTCAAAATAAGTATATTCGACTTTTGTGTACATTTTCAAACACACTAATTTCACTATAACACGCCTCTATATCCGAAATTATGTTGAAGTATGTATAAATAAAATGGTTTAATTTTTTCTTCAATTAATAAAATCATATGATGACTGCATAGTTCAAATGAATAATTTTTATTACATTTTATGTTTGTCTTTCCTATCTGATATGTTATTGTATGTATTTTCTACACTGTAAAATATATACAAATTTTTAGTTATATCTTATAAATTTTTTTATCTGCTAAGCTTACAATCAAAAAATATTTTGCTATACAAACTTGTTTACTAATATTTTGTTTTATACATTTTAATATAACACCCCTAACATTGTAAAATTATACATAGTCCTTTGGAAAAATTAACAAAACAGATTTTTTAGGAAATCAAGTAAAATTTTTACCAAGGTGTCTAGCCTATTTTGATATAAAGATGAAAATAGATACAAAGAAATATCAAACACCTTTAAACAATTTATTCTTATTTCTTTATTCATATCAACTAAAAAGATTTAAATTTAGAGCAAGACTAACATGACAGTTACAATTAGATCTGGTCTAATTTTTAAATAAATTTATTGAGATGACTGCAGATATTTTAACACGAAAAAGCTCAGGCCAATTGTTAGGATAATTGTTTGCAATATATTTCACTAAAATTATGTTTTCTGTTTCTCTTACGCGTTGATACTGACACAAATGTTCTATTATTTTATAATCTTTTATCTAGAAATTACTGATAAAAGCTGAATAGGAGATTTAAATAAGTATATTTAACTTTTGAATACATTTACTAACACAAAAATTGCACTGTAACACATCTATTTCTGTATCCCAAATTAGATTAAAGTAGGTACAAATGAAATGGTTTGTTTTTTTTTTCAATTAATAAAATTAGATGATGACTGCATAGTTCAAATGAATAATTTTGATTACAATTTATGTTTGTCTTTCGCTCCTATCTGATATTTTATAATATGTATTTTGTACAATGTAGAATATATACAAATTTTTAGTTAACATCTTATTTTTTATTTTCCAGCGGCTTCACACTGCTAAATGCTCAAGGATATTTTCAGTATTAGAGGATGGTACGTGGGCCATATTTTGATGATACCCTTTGTAAGAACAGAGGTAAGTTAAGGTTAACTTAATATGAAAAGCTTTTAATTAACAACTAAGAACTTGCAATCGAAGAATATTATGTTACATAAACTATATTTACTAATTATTATTTTTTATACATTACACAATATAACACCCTTAACATTGTAAAATTATACATGGACCTGTGGAAAAATTAACAAGACACAAAACATAGATTTTTTTGGGAAATCAATTAAAGTTTTAAGCAAGGTGTCTATCCTATTTTGATATAAAGATGAAAAAACGTACAAAGAAATATCAAACGCCTTTAAACAATTTATTCTTTACAACCATATCAATTAAAAATATTCAAATTTAGAGCAAGACTAACATGGCAGTTAATTTACAATTAGATCTGGTCTAATTTTTAAATAAATTTATTGAGATGACTGCAGATATTTTAACATGTAAAAGCTCAGGCCAATTGTTAGGACAGTTGTTTGCAGCTAGGACCTCAAAAATTAAAAAAATATTGAATATATTTCGCTAGAATTACGTTTTCGGATTCTCTTACTCGTTGATACTGACACAAATGTTCTACTATTTAATAGTCTTTTATCTAAAAATTCCTGATAAATGGTTGCATAGAAAGCTGAATAGGAGTATTTAATAAGTATATTCAACTTTTGTATACATTTGCTAACCCAAGAATTGCACTGTAACAAATCTATTTTTGTATCCGAAATTACAATAAAGTCGGTACAAATAAAATGGTTTGCTTTTTTTTCAATTAATAAAATTATATGATGACTGCATAGTTCAAATGAATAATTTTGATTACAATTTATGTTTGTCTTTCGCTCCTATCTGATATTTTATTACTTTGTACACTTTAGAATATATACCAGTCTTTAGTTACATCTTGTTTTTTATTTTTCAGAGGCTTCACGTTGCACCTCTGCCATATTTTTGGTGATTCGTTTATACGAATAGAGGTAAGTTTAGGACTGAGTTACTATTAGGTCTGGTCTAATTTTTAAACAAATTTATTGAAATGACTGCAGATATTTTACAACACTTAAATATAGACCAATTTGGAGCAAAAAAGTCGTGTATAATGGGGTCAACAAATAAGGGCTTTGCAATTAGCTAGGGTCATTTTTAATAGTTTTTGAACAAGACGGCAACATTGCACGTATACTCGCTGACCATTGCACGATTTGTTTGTAAAAGCCAAAATTTTAAAACATTGAATAGATTTCGCTGGAATTACGTATTCGGTTTCTGTTACGCGTTGATACTGACATATGTTAAATTTTAATAGTATTTTATCTAGAAATTCCTGATAAATTGTTGCAGCTAAACCTGAATAGGAGTATTTAATAAGTATATTCAACTTTTGTATACATTTACTAACACAAGAATTGCACTGTAACACATCTATTTTTGTACCCGAAATTACAATAAAGTCGGTACAAATAAAATGGTTAACTTTTTTTTTCATTTAATAAAATTTTATGATGACTGCATAGTTCAAATGAATAATTTTGATTACAATTTATGTTTGTCTTTCGCTCCTATCTGATATTTTATTACTTTGGATACTTTAGAATATATACCAGTCTTTAGTTACATCGTATTTTTTATTTTTCAGGGGCAGCTTTGCGATATTTTTGGTGATATCCTTTATATGAATAGAAGTAAGTTTAAGACTGAGTTACTATTAGGTCTAGTCTAATTTTTAAACAAATTTATTGAATTGACTGCAGATATTTTAACACTTAAAAATACAGGCCAATTTGGAGCAAAAGAGTTCTGTATAACGGGGTTACACATAAGGGCTTTGCAATAGACTATCCATTAAAATCAGTAAAACTGAACAAACTATATTCAGATTAAAACAGATAAACAATGATACCATTCTCGATATAAGATTTCAAACCGACTCTCTTCTAGGGGTTCATCTAGACAGTCCACTTGTGTTCAGCACTCATGTAAAACAACTATCACTTAAATTATCCAAAACTCTTTTTTTTTTTAAAGAATTTAAAAAAGACAGTTAGAAAAAATGTTTTACTTATGACATTCTCTATTCCCATCAAATGGTAACTATGCCTTACTTACTTGGGGTCATGCTCCACAAGCGAGTAGAATTTTTAAATTAAAGAGAAGAGCTGCAAGTATTCTTGACAATCTAGGATACAGATAAGATGTAAAAAACGCTTTTATTGCTCTTCAGATATTAACATTACCTTCTTTGTTTATTTTATTTTGTCTTATTTACGTAAAGAAGAATCTTGATAAGTATAGTCTTCGTAGTGATCAGTATCAGTTGAAATAACATAGGTCCAATAGTTTATAATAAACTACCAGAGCATATAAGAAACGTGAACGCCAAAATTTTAAAAAATTGAGTTGATTTCGCTGGAATTACGTATTCGGTTTCTATTACGCGTTGATACTGACACATGTTCTTTCATTTAATAGTCTTTTATCTAGAAGTTCCTGATAAATTGTTGCAGCTAAAGCTGAATAGGAGTATTTAATAAGTATATTCAACTTTTGTGTACATTTACTAACACAAGAAGCGCACTGTAACACATCTATCTCTGTAACCAAAATTACGTTAAAGTAGGTACAAATGAAATGGTTTGTTATTTTTTTTCAATTAATAAAATTATATGATGACTGCATAGTTCAAATGAATAATTTTGATTACAATTCATGTTTGTCTTTCGCTCCTATCTGATACTTTATTATATGCGTTTTTTACACTTTAGAATACATACTAATTTTTATTTACATCTTATGTTTTATTTTTCAGCAGCTTCACACTGCACCTAAATACTAAAGGGATATTTTCAGTATTATTGGATGGCACCTATGTCATATTTTGGTTATATCCTTTGTTCGAATAAAGGTGAGTTTAAGGTTATTAACTTTATATGAAAAATTTTATCAGGCTTTGTTTTGGTTTTTTTTTAAGAAACCAATACTTTTGAATAAATGAAAATTATTGATAAGAAACACTTAACAGTTTTTAAATTTTTTGCACCATTCACAATACACTAACAAACTGAACATTTTAAAAATAAGTGTTCAAAATTGGTTCTGTCACTATTCACACAAGTGCTTGATGGGTATCTGGAGTGTTTTTTTTTTCATCTGCTTCATGGCAGCAGAAATTCTGTGGCAAAGTCGTGTTCTTTACCAATTTCACCACAGGATACTAATGTCCTCATATGACACAAAACTTGAGAAAATATTGAATATATTTCGGTGGAATTACGTTTTCGGTTTCTCTTACGCGCTGATACTATCGCAAATGTTCTATTATTTGGTAGTTTTATATCTAGAAATTTCCGATAAACTGTTGCAGCTAAAGTTGAATAGCGTTTTGTCACGATTCACTGTAAATAAGTATATTCAACTTTGTATACATTTTCAATCAGGGATTTTATGCTTTGAGAGTTGTATCGAACGAGTTGGATGAACACATTGCGAAATCAGTATATTCGGCCTTAATAGAATCCCATTTGTGTTATGGGGTCTGCTTCTGTGGTAATTCGAGCCAATATCTGATAAACTCAGTTTTTGTTCTGCAAAAGAGGGCAGTGAGGTATATGTGCGGGGTAAGTGGCAGAGATTCCTGTAGACCACTATTTATTAATTGCAAAATCCTAACTATTGTATTTTTATTTTCGAGACAGCTTGTATGATGTTCAAAAAATTTAAGTCGAGAGTATTATAATCATTATAATACAAGACAAACTGGAGCTCTGCCACTGCCCATACCTCACACTACGCGAGTTTAAAGCTCAATATTCTATACAGGTAGGAAGATATTCAACCACCTATCAGAGAGTGTGAGAACTTTGAATAATATTAAAACATTTAAATCTTCTCTTAAATGCATATTACTCAAAAAAGCTTATTATGGCCTTCTGGAATTTTTCAATGATGTAATATGACACTGGATAGACTTCCTCATACCAAGTCTCTGTTTAGTGTTCTTTATATTTAAGTGCATATGTATATTTATATTATATTAGTGCTTTTGATGTGTTTTTTTTTATAACTCTCTCTTTGTATTTCTTATTGTTATCTACTTTTACTTATATTTTTTTTACTCCTTGTTGGTTTATATATTTCTACCTTTGACTTTGTAACAAGATTTTATCTTAAACAATAAAGCAATTTTTGACTTTGACTTTTTTTTTGACTCAAACACAAGGATTTCATGTAACACATCTCCAAAATGACATTAAAAATTGTACAAATAATTTTTTTCTTTATTTAATAAAATTATATGATGACTGCATAGTTCAGATGAATAATTTTGATTACAATATATGTTTGTCTTTCGCTCCTATCTGATAATTTATTATATGCATAGTGGAGACTTTAGAACATTACTAGTTTTTAGTTATATTTTATTTGTGTTTCAGCGATTGCACACTATTAATGGGCATTTTCAGTCGTAATGGGATGGTACCTATACAATGATATCCTTTGTAGGAATAGAGGTAAGTTTAAGGCTAATTTAATTACCCACTAAGAACTTGCTACTGAAGTAAATTATGTAATACATACTTAAAAATGATGTTTTTCCAATAACACTTATGAATTTTTATTTGAAGTTCAATAGCATCATTGTAAATGCCAAATAATTATATAAATAACCAAAAATATTTAACTGCAAAAAAATATTTTGACAAGATTAACTAAAAAAAATTACGTTATTTTTTAATTAGAAAATATCTGCCTTTTTTAATAAGCCACTAGTGATGATAGTAAAATCACCATAAATGAATGTTTGCTTTGATTATTTATTTTACATGCACTACCAACTGAACATAGTTAAAATAAATTGGTAATGGTTTTTACTTAAAATGCAAAAAATTGTCTATTTCTATTTTATGTTTCAGAAACGACGACGAACAACATGGAGATCTTTAGGAATAAATAAATTAAAAAATTGGTGAGCATTCTTGAATATTTATAAACTTTTTTTTTTATATTAAGGTTCTAGTAACACATTGAGTTGTGTATATTGTTGCGAATTACCCCTAGTTATAGATTTGTTAAGATTTAAGTCGTTCTCGAATGTTCTGTTACAGTTAATTCTTCTCACCCTGTAATATTTAGATTATTCTAGAATTTCCTAGATCATTCCATCCTTTTCTAAAGGCTATATAAGCGTATCGCAAGGCCACATAGTTTCAGATTGATCTGACAGCTATCAAAGTCAAGTTTTAATTATTTACGACAAATCTATAAAAAGTTATAAAAAAGCGTATATTGTCTGCTACAGTACGGAGCAGACGTTGCCCTTGAGTTGTTAAACTAGTTTGTGACTCCGTGTGAACAAGTGCGTACTGATATCAGTTAAAATTACTTACGCCTAGTGCATAGCGCGTTGATGGGTGATAATGGGGAGCCTTCCCCAACATTCAAAGACTATGACGAATTGAAAATTTATACCGAAAATTTAATTTTATCCAACGAGACAATGCAGAAACAGATGCAAGAAGATTTCCTTAAGAAAATCCAAGAAAAAGATGCTCAACTAGAAAAATTGACCAGCACAGTGAACAAGCCTGGAACTTAAAAGGTACGAAAATGAGCACTCTAATTGTATTCCTTCCCAATCCTCTAATCATAACGCCTACAGTGATATTTCGGACGAACACATGTCTGACGACATTGACTCTAATTTTTAAGGGGTTAGTAAGAAAAAAAAGAAAAAGAGACAAAACATTTCTCAGTCCCCAGCTCAAAACCCACCTGCTAAGAAATCAAATAACTCCAACACTCTAAATACTGATGATCCCAATGAGTATCCTCAATTACCCAGTACTTTTAAGACTACTAACATCAATAATTCTAACAACGATTCCAGCAGTACCCAACCTCGAACCTCCCAACCTAACCCTCCTCCTTCTTCTCAGACGAAGTCGCCCAAGATCCCTCCGATTATTTTAAGAGATAAGGCTAAATATAGTAATAGTGTTGCTTATTTTAAATTAAATAATATTAATTTTGGTAACCACACAAATTTATCAGAAGGAATTAGATTTAATCCTCCAAATCCTTCAGATTACAGGAAAATTACTAAGTTTCTTGAGGATCAAAAGATCCCATTCCACTCGTACAATTTCAAAAGCGAAAAAATGCTCCACGTGTTCTTGAGGTGTGTATTAGAAGAATGGTCAGTTGAGAAAATAACCGGTGACTTAAAAAATCTTAAATTTAACCCCACCAGGGTAATAAGGTGGTAGCACAAAGATGGCAGGCGAATGCCATTAGTGCTGGTAATTCTTCCTAAAACTGAGAAAAATATTTTTGATTTGTACGTGCTTGATGATATGGCCATAAAGGTAGAATCACAAAGAAATAAATCGAAAGCTAACCAATGTCATAGATGCCAATTTTATGGTCACTCACAAGCAAAGTGCTCCGCCGAACCCAAATGTTTAAAATGCGCCGAAAATCATTTTACGTATCTCTGTCAACTCGACAAAAATATAAAATGTACATGTGCAAACTGCGCGGGTGGCCACCCCGCAAATTTTCAAGGCCGTGTCAAACACCCTAAAAACTCAAAACAAACAACCCCCTAGAATCCCAACCCCCACATTCCTATGGGGGAAAGATAACTTAATAAATATTAAAAAGACAGTTAATCCCAACACTAATGACGTTAGCACAATGCATCAACTGATCCAATTCTTCGCTAATATGAATGATCAACTACAAATATTTATGAACCAATTTATGACTACTTTACAATCACAATTCCAGCAAATTCTACCTCAGATGTCACCTAACTTAACATATATCAGCAAATGAATTACAACAAATTGCGCCCTTCTTCTATTAGAATAGCCTCGTGTAATATAAATGCAATAAGAGATAAAAAATTGAAAATTATTCACTTTACCGAAATATTTCAAATTGATGTTTTTCTAATCCAGGAAACCCGGTTTAAAAACAAGCAGAGATTTTCATTCCCGAATTTTAATGTTTACCGAACGGACTGAGGGGGCCCAAAGAGGCGGTACCTTATTGTTGGTTAAAAAAACTTTAATTTCATATGAAATCCCCAACCCTGATAACTGTATTGAAGGCGCTTATGCCAAAATCGCTCTAAAAGACTGCTTTATTACGGTTGGGTCTGTCTACTGCCGGCCTTCTCCCTTAAAAAACTTTAATACTAACAATCTAGTTAATATTTTTAATCAAAACGAGGCTATTTTAATAGGAGGAGATCTCAATGCCAAACACAGGGATTGGGGGTGGAACATGACAAATACTCGCGGACTGACATTGATCAACTCGCAGGACGTCTGCAGATATAATATTCTAACCCCGTCTGAACCCACTCATATCAGTCAACAAGGTAGACCAGAGCTTCTAGACTTCTTTCTAACTAAAAACACCCAAGCTATAACCCAACCAGCGGTTATCCATGAACTTTCCTCTGATCATTCCCCCGTTATCATTGATTATGGCGACATAATCACTTTCCATAATGACTCATATATTAAAAAATTAAACAATTGGAACTTATACCAGGAAAAAATAAAAATTATGCATTTCACAGAAAAAATTTCTACCCCTGCTGAATATGGCTGTTATCAGTCTAACCTTAAATATTAGCTCTGCCATAAATTCTTCTACAATCTTTAAATCAAGAAAAAAAACAGACTCAAAAATCTGGCCTATAGAACTGGAGACCCTCATTTCAAAAGCCTTGCTAATAAAGCCACTAAAGAAATTAAGAGTATACTTAAAGACTTATATAATCAGCAGTGGGAAGATAAACTCTCCGCCCTAAATGATCAAGGTACTCATTACTTTAGACTCTCGAAAAATCTCATCAAAGGGCCTAAACTACCCATGCCCCATATCAGGAATACTTTCAACAACTCAATAATCTCTAACCCTGAAGACAAAGTAGAATATTTTGCAGACGCCCTGTATGAATAGTTTAGTGAAAGTCAGCCAATCAATTTATTTAATCACGAAAATAACGTAGTTCACACGGTCAGAATCTACGAAAGAACTCCGGTTGGCATTGCACCCTCAATTCCTGTTGCTTTGGTTCAATCTGTTATTAAAAATCTAAATATTAAGAAAGACCCAGGCCTAGACAACATCACAAATATGGCCATTAAAAAATCTCCATTGACCCTTTTTAAACATTTAACTTTAATTATTAATGCTATTCTTAAATTAGGCTATTTTCCACTCTTGTGGAAACAAGCAAAAATAATAGTTATTAAGAAAAAAGGTGAAAGCGCATATCTAACTAACAGCTATAGACCAATTAGTCTCCTCCCTGTATTAGGTAAAATCACGGAAAAAATTATTTTAATTAAACTTCAGGAAGAAGTCGCAAACAAAGGCCTGTTTCCAGACTTTTAGTTGGGCTTTAGAAACTCGCTTAGCACCATTAATCAAACAACTAGACTAGCAGCTGACATTATTAGTGGTTTTAACAGGAAAAAAAGCTCTGGCGCTATTTTTTTTGACATAAAAAAAGCCTTTGACAAAACATGGCACTCAGGCCTAGTGCTAAAACTCATTAGAGCGGGTATCTCAAACTATTTAGTTAAAGCAGTTCACTCTTTTTCACTCAATAGAACATTTGTGGTACATGTAGATGGCTTTACCTCCACTCCTAGGCCAATAAGGGCAGGAGTCCCACAAGGTTCTCCCCTCTCTCCCCTATTATTTAACGTGTTTATTTCTGACATTCCGACTAACAATTACACCAATCTCTATCTTTTTGCAGATGATACCGCTCTAATGTCTACAAATAAAAGCTTAAAACATATTATCATCCAGGCTTCAAAGGCACATTGGTGCCATTCAAGTCTGGATGAATCACTGGAAGTTGGATCTAAATCCCTCAAGCTATTATTTTCACAAAAAATAGTAGAATCACTACTGCTAACAAAGTCAAATTTCAAGGACAGGAGATTAATTGGTCTAAGCAAATTAAATATCTGGGAGTAATATTTGATAGAGGCCTTAGGTGGTCTGCGAATACTGACTATAGTATTAAGAAAGCTAGAAGTGTTCTAGCTCAATTTTATTCATTATTGCACCAAAAAAGTATTCTTAATATCAAAAACAAGATCACACTTTTTAAACTCTATATTAGACCAATTCTAACCTACTCTTCACCCATGTGGAGTACTCATCATAAAAACCAGTCGAAAAGACTTCAATTGCTCCAAAATAAAATAATCAGGATCATTCTAAACGCGGATAGATTCATCAGAAACTCAATTCTCCACAGGGATACAAACCTTGAGAGCTTGGACGACTTCATTAACAAACTGAATTCAAATTATTTCATAAGGGCCGAACTTGCTAACAATGACCTCATTACCAAAACTCATGACTTTTCCCAACCACGTAACAAATTCAAGCTCCCTAAAGACTGTCTTTTACCTAGAATTTAAACTATCCCCCCTCCCCCACTGGGATCCCCCCTCCTATGACTTTTTCCCCTATCCTTACAATTTGATTGTTTTCCCGAGGAATGAAGAGATGTAATAGCCATTCGGCTGACATAATAATCGAAGAGGATCCCAAACTCACATAGTTTCAGTTTAGTTTGAGATTTTAAAGTGTAAACAAGTAGACAGTGACAAGTTTTAGATTACCTTAGACATAGACATAGATGGGGAGCCCGACAAGGGCAGCACTTAGGCTCACTGGGGCCCATTGTACTATCCCCCCAAGTAGGCGTGTCAGGCCAAGAGCCCACTCCTTTTTAGAAAGGAAAGGACCCTTTCTGGTCGCGCACGTCCCATAAGCTCGGGTTCCACATAGGTGTCACCCCAAGCAAAGCAGTCTGGCGTTGACTAAAGCGTCACATCGACAGACTAGATGCTCAGTAGTTTCATCTACCTCAGCACAAAACCTGCAGTATGGATCGTTGTCGAGCCCAATCTTATGCAGGTAATATTTCACTAGCCAGTGTCCAGTTAGGACCCCGGTAATAGTTCTAAGTTGACTTCTGTTTAGATTTTGAAGTCTATTAGACTCAGAACGGCTATAAGGGCCTGATATGAAGACCTTAGACTGTCTGAGTCCTGCCAGCTCGTGCCATTCAGCACGGAATTCCTCGACAGTGCGATTCTTAATCCTAGCCTTGACAGCTGAAGGAGCAATTCCAAGAGCAGGTTCCGGCCCAGTGAAAGCAGTGTTGCTACCTTCCCGAGCCAGCTGATCCGCCCCTTCATTACCCCCAATGCTCTGATGGCCAGGCACCCAAATGAGGCTAACCCTATTGGACTCACACAGCCTCTCTAGGGCTCTCCTGCATTCAAGTGTTAGCAGCGAATTGACCCTGTTCGAGGACAGAGCTTTAATCGCGGCTTGACTATCACAGCATATATAGATATGCTTGTCGTGGTATCCTCTGGAAAGGTTTTCCTGTACGCAGTCCAAGATCTCAGCCTGATATACAGTCGCATACCGTCCAAGAGCAAGACTAATTCTTGCCCTGGGACTCGCCCCATAAATTCCCGCCCCCAGATCCCTCCTTCATTAGAGAGCCATCTGTAAACCAGACAAGACCCCAATCGTTTAAACGAACAGAAGTCGCAATCTCTGCAAATACGGAAGCTGATATTATTCAAAAAATTACAGAAGTATGCAACAACATGAACCAGTGGTGCTTTTCAAACCAACAAATCCTCAACGAAAACAAGACTGTGACAGTGCATTTCCATAAAACAAATCAAAGGGTTCAGTTAGGAAATGATAAACCAGTTGCCAAACTTCTCGGAACGTACGTGGATTCAACATTTAGTTGGGAGCCCCAATTAGATCATATATGTTCTAAGCTAAACAAGGCCTTTTTTGCAACTTTGAAACTGAGTCAAACAGTTCCACAATCAACCCTTATGACAACATATTATGCACTAGTGTATCCGCACCTTTCCTATAACATTATACTCTGGGGTCAAGCAGTGAATGTTAACAGAATATTTATATGTCAAAAACGAGTGCTAAGACTTATTTTTGTTCTTAAGAGAATGGATACATGTAGAGATGTTTTTAAAAAACAGAAATTACTAACATTGACATCGATTTACATACTGAAATGTGCATTGTATGTTTTTAAAAACAAAAACAAATTTAAGAAAAATATGGAAAACCACTCATACTCAACAAGATACCGAATGGACCTAATTATTCCTAGACATTCCACAGCGCTCTATGAAAAGTCTCCATACTATGCATGCGTCAAGATCTTCAATAGGCTACCCGTGGAAATAAAAACAGTTGAAACAGAAAACGGTTTTAGACAATCCCTCAAAAAATATCATTTTGACAAAGCGTTCTATTCATTTAATGAATTTATAGACCCAAAATGTTTTTAAAATTCATAAATGTTTGTTTGTTTTCGATTGTTAATTCATTTTTACTCTTTGTTGTATGTGTTATTACGTGCTACCTATATTATTCGACTATAAGTTAATTTTTAACCTGACTTGCCAAATGTCATTTTTTATATTATGATCTTGCTGATAAATAAATAAATTGAAGCTTTCCGAGCCTCTTCCTCTACAAGCAAGTGCAGAGGACTTAGTCCCAGAATAGCCTCCATAGATCGGGTCGGTGTGGTTCTTATGGCTCCAGTTATGCCCAGACACACCAGTCTCTGGAGCTTGTCAAGCATCCTTCTGTATGTGGCCTTGCGAGTGGCGGGCCACCACACAAGAGCGCCATAAGTGATCATTGGCCTTATCACTGACGTGTAAAGCCAATGCACAATACGAGGTTTTAAACCCCAAGTTGATCCGAAGGACCGTCTGCACGCCCATAGACACGTTGTGGTCCTTTTTGTGATCCTTTCAATATGATCCCTCCAGGTCAGTCGGGAGTCTGTTAAGACATCCAGATATTTTACCGACCCGGAAGGTCTCAACTCTTTCCCAAAGAGGGTAAGCCTTCTCAAGGTCCACTTTTCTCTTATGGGTAAATGGTACCATTTCGGTCTTATCCGGATTAACAGACAGGCCGTGTTTTTGGCACCACTTTTCCACCATGGCCAAAGCCCTCTGCATTAGCCTTATAATGGTGTTTGGGAACTTGCCTACAGAGATTACCTTAGTTACGAGTGTTAGGTATAACCAGTCTTTACCTGTAAGCTGTGTTTTGAATAAAAAGGAGTACATTCAGAAACTACTTATTTATGTATGGCCAATCGGGAACAATATGTACATTTAATAATTGGAATGGTCTATGCTTTGTGATATTGTAAAAAACCAAGTATGTGATGACTGCATAGTTCAGATAAATTATTTTGATAACGAATATAGTGTATCATATTATGTGTATGATTTTAGGTGATATGTTATTTCCTTTTTTAAGTTCATTGTCCTCTAATTGAAGCAATAATTTAAAACATATTGCATGCCTGTTTTAGTGCTCTTATTGTTCATATTAATCTAATCACTGTTAAGAAAATTTCTATAAAATTACAAATGATTAAAAACAGCAGAATTTGTCCATAACAGTAAAATAATGAATGGAGAGTCGCCTTAAATGAGTGTTTAACCTGCAATACCAGCTGAAAAGTTGGTAATATTTGTTATTTCAGATTATCACAAAATTACCTTTTTGAAAGAACGTGACTAAAGTGATGAGTCTAAAATCACCATGAATGAATTTTTGCATTGATTATTCATTTTACATGCACTACCAACTGAACATAATTAAAATAAATTATTAATGTTTTTTTATTTAAAATGCCAAAATTATCTATTCTTTCTTGCGTTTCAGAATCTATGAGGAACAACATGGCGATCGTAAATTGGTGAGCATTCTTGTATATTTATTCATTTTATTAATATTACTGTTATAGTAACACTTTGCGCTATGTACAGTGTCTTCCATTGAGGAGGAAAAACGGATTTTTTTGACTTCCTCCATATTTCTCAAGAGATTCAAAATAACCAATCGATGTATTTTAGCTCGAAAAATTCAAAATCGTAATAAAAAAAACAAATGAGAAACAAAACACTCGCGCCAAGGTTGTAGCGTTTTTTAAACGGAACACCCTATATATTATTACATTTTTGGATTCAATTGCCAATTCTAAGTGGTACTTGTATGTCTTATCTTCAACTGGTTTTGATTCATTGATGTTTGAAAATTGACATTTTTGCTTCCTTCAGCCGTACATAGCACATGAACGGTTGGACCTAGAGCAGCCATGTCAAACTCAAAGTCACTGGTGTGCCAAAAGCATGAAGACCATCGACTAGGTGGTCCGCAAAACCTTATCTTAAAGAAGACAAACTACTCAAAATCTTGAAAAAAAGTACTTTTATAGGACAAGTCTGTTTATTAAATTTCCAGTAAAAAGGACATTACAAAAAACTACAAACATTAAGTTCTTTTGCCAGATATTTGACATCTTTTGTCTTTAATTAAGTTGTCTATTTGTGGCGCGAATTTATCGGCGGAAATAACTTCCAAGTGTGCGTCCGTCAGTCGCGATCTTGCGGAAGATTTGTTTCCTTTCATCAAAGAAAATAATTGTTCACACTTATAGGTACTTTAGGATTTTACAGGCAAATTTTCTCATTTTTTGGCATTGAACAGGCTGGTACTTATAAAATTCGAATGTACAGGGTGTTCCAGCGAGGACTGAACAGGGACCTATTTTCGACCTTCCTTGTATTTTGGAAAAATTCAAAATAGCCAATCGATGTATTTTTTCTTGTAGAATCCAAAAATGTCATCGAAAAAATATTTGAACCAGAAACAAAAGAGTTACGCTATGCATCAGGTGTTTTTTAAATGGAATGTATCGTTTTTTATACGATTTTTGGAAAGAGTGATTTTTTTTATGTCCTTTCTGATTAAAAGATTTGATTTTGCGATAGCTGTTTATATTTCATTTTAATGTTTTACAAACTAAAATTTTAACTTCACCTGTTTAAAATATAGATAGGTTGGTATAGGTGATCAAGGTAAAATGACGTTTGAATGCTTTGTCAATAAAAATTGACATTATTTTAATTATTGTCGAAGTCTTCACCTAAAAAATATATATTTGACTCTGATCGAAATGAAATAATCTTTGGACTCTACAGATATGTTATGCTATTTTACAAGTGCCAAGAAAATGCAAGAGAAGCAAGAAGAAGATTTATTGCAAATTTTCATAGAAATATATCCATCAATACAATTCTAAGGATAAAAAACCTATCTGAGGAAAATAAAACTTTACATGATAGAAAAAGAAATTCAATAAAAAATAATTATTAAATAATAAAATAAAACTACTAATAACATAAGTTTTCAATGTGACCGCCGTTTTTCTCGAAACAACATCGATAACCCCTTTGTAGCCTTTCTAAACTTGCTGTTACAATATGATTTTCCTGGTTAAGGCGGTTTATTTCATCGACAATTTTTCCCATGATCTCTTGAATATTTTCGTTTTTGTCTGTATACGACGTTCTTCAAATGGCCCCAAAGAAATGTATCCAAAACTGAGAGGTCGGGGCTATTGGGCGGCCAAGCATATGTTCCATTTCGCCCTATCCATTCGTTATGGCGCCGATTTAAAAATTGAACCACATCATGCACGGCATGAGGAGGCGCCCCATCATGTTGCCAAGTTAAATTCTGATATTCTGCCAATGGTAAGTCTTCCAAAAAATTTTCAATTTCGTTTTCTAAAAACTCATAATATCTGTGCCCATTTAAAGTCCCGTTAAAAAATATTGGTCCCAAAATTGTATTGTTTTTTATCCCACAGCAAACAAGAATAGAATTCCTCCCTTGAAATTTAATAGTCTGGAACTTTTTTGGATTTTCAACGGCCCAGTGGTGACTATTATGTCTGTTGAATACTCCCGATGTTTTTTCGTCACACAATATTTTTGAATAAATCAGGGTCTTCGTTTTCTTGCCGAATTACCATTTGAGAAACAAATTGGAAGCGAAGTTCTTTTTGTGCCGGTGTTAGGTGCTGAAGTGGAAGGATACGAAAAGGCCTAAATTTATGAATTTTCAGAGTCCTGTGAACAGTCCCTGTAACTCTTCTGCGCCTTACACCGCCACCGTACTGAACTTCCCGAACTGCATCCGAAATAGATTTGGTTGGATTAACTTGAAAATAATTTATAATGGCCTGGTCTCGATTTCTTCTTCTTTGTATATTTCTTTTTCTATCATGTAAAGTTTTATTTTCCTCAAATAGGTTTTTTATCCTTAGAATTGTATTGATGGATATATTTCTATGAAAATTTGCAATAAATCTTCTTGCTTCTCTTGCATTTTCTTGGCACTTGTAAAATAGCATAACAATCTGTAGTCTCTCGTCCAAAGAGTATTTCATTTCGATCAGAGTCAAATATATATTTTTTAGGTGAAGACTTCGACAATAATTAAAATAATGTCAATTTTTATTGACAAAGCATTCAAACGTCATTTTACCTTGATCACCTATACCAACCTATCGTATATTTTAAACAGGTGAAGCTAAAATTTTACATTTGTAAAACATTAAAATGTAATATAAACAGCTATCGCAAAATCAAATCTTTTAATCAGAACACATAAAAAAATCACTCTTTCCAAAAATCGTGTAAAATGTATCGTTTGATACATTCCATTTAAAAAACACCTGATGCATAGCGTAACTCTTTTGTTTCTGGTTCAAATATTTTTTCGATGATATTTTTGGATTCTACAAGAAAAAATACATCGATTGGCTATTTTGAATTTTTCCAAAATACAAGGAAGGTCGAAAATAGGTCCCTGTTCAGTCCTCGCTGGAACACCCTGTACCAACACTCAAATTTTTGTTTTAAATGGGTCTGACACTAAATCTCAATTACCTCCATTTGCAAGTGAGGGGGACTTTTATCTATATCGATAGTGAAAAGACCAGTGAATAGAGAAAAATTGTTTTCTTGGGTCTTAAAATCCTGAAAACGCTTCTCAAATTCTGCCAGAAGGCTTCTCATTTTCTCTGAATATATTTTGTATGATGTTGGGACACTTGTGCTTTCCTGATATGCCTTACAAGTCAGAAAACGTGACAGATTATCCTCTGCTAACTGTTTTTCCTACAACATATTGAAAGCTTTCACATGATCATGCATATCTGTAATAACTTGACGTGGTCCTTGCAATTTCTTATTTAAGTCTGACAAGTGTTTTGTGATATCTACCATAAATGAAAGATCTTGTAAAAAAGGTACATCGCATAATAAGCTGACATTTTCTCCTTTTGTTTCCATGAAAACGCGTATTTCTTCTTTGAGTTTCCAAAACCGGTCGAGTACCATAGAACACGAAAGCCATCGCACCTCTGCATAATATGGTAAACCAGTGAACTCACTTTTTAAATCACGTAAAAATGCAGAAGACTGTCGCTGATTAAGGCCCCGTGACGTTTTGAAGTTTATAATTTTTTTCACTGACTTTAAAACACTTTCCAACTTGATCACTTTTGAGCATAAAACTTTTTGGTGGATTATACAATGAATAATATGAAAATCTGGTTTGTCACTGCCCGTTTCTCTGATCTTTGTCTGTAATATTTTAACGAAGCTATTTTGTACTCCAGTCATTGAAGGAGCTCCGTCTGTTGCAACGGAACACAGTTTTGACAAATCTAAATTGTACTTTTGCAGAAGTCCATAAACAGCATTGAAAATATCCTTCCCAGTTGTTGTATCATGCAATGGTACTAATTCCGGTAATTCTTCATACACATTGATATCTGTATCAACCACACGAAGAAAAACAGCGAATTGCGCCACACCACACACATCCGTACTTTCATCACAGGCAATAGAAAATGCAATGAAAGAGTCTGATTTTGTTTTTATCTGATCACTTATATTGGCAGCCAACTCCTTAACTCTTTCAGCGACAGTATTCCGGGACAAGGATATATTTTGAAATGGTTTTGAGATGGCACTATGTACAATTGTACATTTTATTATACCAATCGTTGCAGCGGCGCGCGCTTTCAAAAACGGTTTTCAACTTGTTCGCGGGCAGCATTATCTGGCTGTTTTCAAAACTGATTGGGGCCGCAGAAAAATGCTAACTGGGCCGCATGTTTGACATGGCTGACCTAGAGCAAAATAATTTTCACATTCCTATCTCAGTTTTTGATAAGCTATTTTATGATGCCAGTCAAAAAAAAATCGGAAATTATTTTGCTACCTATTTAATTGAATATATTCATATGACATGTAGGTGATGCAGGTATGGTATATACCGGGTAACAATGAAACTACTACCCAAGGCGCCATTTGATAACGGCTAGAGATAAAAATATGGAATTTGGTGTGTTGATAGGGTTGAATATTGTGAACTTTTGTAACAGAAAAACAATTGAATATCGTTTTCAAATTCCCCGGAAATGATCGCGACTTCGTTATTTTAAATGGAACACCCTGTATATTTTATGTTTTTTGAACTCTTTTAACCCTTTTAAACAACTTTTGTATAACATAACCTATATCTAAAATGTATAGTTTTGCAAATAAAGCCACTTAAAAATGTGCCATAATTCTCACTTATTTGTATTTTATGGAAAAACGGGAGTAGGCCAGGACAAAAACAATCACAGTTATTTACTCTTCATTTAAGCCTTCATCCCTAAAAATATGTCAAAAAAGAAAATGTTCCGAGTTTAAAAAAAAAGTTTTTTTCGCAAATCGATTTTTTAAGTTTTGATCAGATCCTGTACCATAACGGGTCAACTGACTGGAACAAAATCTTCACTACCCAATCCTACCTCTACAAACTTGAAAATTTGATACCCTATTTTCGTGTTATTAATGCTCATGTAAAGCGAAAATCAATATTGCTAGCATTTATTTAATTAAAGCACCGGCAAAGTTGGCCATGGATTCAAATTAATCTACTGTTCAAAGAAATCCTCTTTTAATTCATTTAAATTTTAAAAAAGAAACAAATGTGATAAGATGAAAACAAATGAACTTTATTAAACCTAGAGATGATTAATATTAACTAATAATAAAAGAAATAGAAAAAAGAACGTACTTAATCATAATTTTCAAAAACACGACATTCTTGGTCAATACAGGTCTTACATTTTTCAATAATTTTCCGTGATACATTTTCTTTTTGAGTTATACTAATATTATTAATAGCACTAATAATTCGATTTCTTAAAATGTCCAAATTTTCAGGTTGAGTTAAATAGACCTTTTTCTTTGATATGACCTCAGAAGAAAAAAACTACAGGTGTCAAATCAGACGAACGTGCTGGCCACCTTACAGGTCCATTCGTTCCTATCCATTGATCCCCAAACCTGGCATTTAAATAATTCACAGAAAAATTGAGCATTATGGGCCAGTGCACCATCTTGTATCGGTAACTGTTGTTCAAATAAGTTACATATGTGTATATATATATATATATATATATATATATATATATATATATATATATATAGAGGGTGGCCCATCGAAAACGTACCGCAAGGCATAACGGCCAGGGTAATTTTTTTTTCAATAAATCCAAAAACACGTCAATTTTGTTTGTGAGGGGGACAATTTTTGCCCTTAAAATGATCGCAAAATTTTCAACCCTCTAAGCGGGGGTGTCATCCCCCAAACTTTTTCAAATGGGAAGAGGGGTCAAGTGGTACCGCAATGAAAAGGGCTTTCTATTCTCTATACATTCCCGCTTTGGTTTTTATAATGAGGAGGTGAGAAAAAACAGACTTCTAATGAGCTATTTGGTCGATGTTACGTGTCACCTAGCAAAGCAAGAATTATCTTTCAGAGGCCATAATGAAAAAAGCGATTCCGTTAGTGCGGGAAATTTTCGGGAAACTTTTAATCTGTTAATTAAACGTGATAACGAAATACAACAACATTTAAAAAAAATTGGAAATATTTTTTCTGGTTTATCAAAAACTATCCAGAATGATTTGATATCCTGTATTTCCGATTACCTTGCAGATACAATTCATAGGGAGATAAAAGAGTCGTTGTTTTTTGCAGTGCAAGCTGACGATACTACGGATATTTCTGAGAAGTCCCAATGTGCGATTTCAATTCGGTACGTTAATAAATACGGTGAAATCAAAGAAAGTTTCTTGGGTTTTCATGACGTTAGCGAAGACAGAACAGCGGACGCAATGTATGGATTAATTGTTACAGTCATAGGCAATTTCGATTATAAAACAAAATTAGTTGGGCAATGCTACGATGGTGCTAGTGTGATGGCAGGTTCATTGAATGGTTTGCAAAAAAAAGTTAAAGATGATGCTCCTTTTGCTTTGTTTACGCATTGTAGTGCGCACAGATTGAATTTGGTTTTACAAACTGGTTCAAAAAATATAAAAAATTGCCGAATTTTTTTCGCAAGTGCGTCCTCGATTCCCGGATTTTTTCATCAGTCTGCAAAACGGACATTTACTTTAGATTCGACGATAGGAAAGAGGATTTCTTCCAGTTCAGACACCAGGTGGGCTTGCCGTTCTAAAATCATTCAAATCTTGCACTCTGAATGGGAAGGCCTAAAATTAGTTTTTTCTAAAATTATTGACGACCAATCATCATCGGCTGAGTCAATAAACGGGGCCAAGGGATATCTTAAATTTATGAACGATTTAGAATTTTCGTTTCTTACCGCTGTGTATAAACATATTTTTGACATAACTGACCCCCTTTTCAACATTCTACAGAAAAAATCATTGGACATCATCTATTGTAAAAAGCAAATATTTATGGCAAGAGATCGTATCAAGTTATTGAGAAATGAGACAGTTTAATACAATATTTGAACAAGCCCAAACAAGGATTTTTAATAATAGGGACTCAGGGCAATTGTCAAAAAGAATTAAGTTATCGGACACCATTAAAGGCGATGAGCAAAGTTCTTTACGCATTTTATTTTATGAGATAATTGACAATATTGTGACTCAAATAGAAGTTAGGTTTGCAGATATGTCTCAGTTATTATATTTCTTTAGCGGATTCCTCAAAATTCGAAGAATATAGCAAAAATTTTCCGCTTGAATTTGTGACGAATGTGACCAACTTTTATAAAAATTTCTTTGACAAACAAAAATTAATTAATGAGCTTAGTGTAATATATCTCGATGAACAATTTGCATTGCTGAGCGTCGAGGCAATTTTAAAACATTTCGTAAAAAATGAACTTCAAGAAATATTTCCTGAAAGTTACAAACTTTTTGCGTTAATTGCTACCATACCTATTACAAGTACCTCAGTGGAAAGGCATTTCTCTTGTTTAAAGCGAATAAAAACGTATTCTCGCAATACAATAAAAAATGAACGTTTATCGTCACTTGCGCTAATTTCAATAGAAAAAGAGTTGTTCTGCTCCTTACAGAAGGCTGATAACTTTACGGATGTCATAATAAGTAAATTCGCCCTTTTAAAAGATAGGCGGATAAATTTAATTTATAAAACTTAGTTGTCAGCTAAGTGTGTACGCGGCTTAACGTTTTCTTATAACGTCATTATTCTTGAAATTATTGTGGTTGTCGCCTACCCTAGCCTAAACACCACGAGCCGCCACTGAAAATCGGTCAAGTCATTTAGAAAATATGAAGGATTGAAATTTAAAATGTTTATTTACAAATTGTCAGAGTAAATGATAAGGATAAATTCCTTCGACCAATTCGCTATTTTTGTCCTGTTATTTTAGATGTTTACTGCTGATTTTAGTGATTTGACATGCCACAACGATCAGGTGCGGTAGTTGCTAGATAGCTGTTCTGTAACTTGTGCGTTTAAATTTCTCAATATCATTAAATTTTTTATCAATAATTATGGTGTACTCACTTGCAGAAAAAGTGGAAATAATCGAACTTTATTTTAAAAATAATGAATGTGGCAATCGGGTTGCGCAGATATTTAATGAACGACATCCTGAAAAACACCTTTCCGGCAAAATTGTTCGCGAGTTAGTAGCAAAATTTCGCTAAACTGGATCCCTTATGAATAAAAAGAGGCAGATGGAAAATCCTGTAGTAAATGAAGCTATGGAGGTCTTTGTATTGGGCCAAGTTGCCATGGATAGTACGCTGAGTACAAGAAAATTAGCCAATGAGACCGGCGTGAATCGTACAAGTGTCCAAAGAATATTGAAACCCGTATAAAATTCAGTTGGTACAAGAACTCAACGAAGACGATTTTGATCGCCGCTTGCAATTTTGTGAAACTATTAGTGAACGAGTGGCCAATAATAATAATTTTCTATTCAATGTGTGTTTTTCGGATGAGTGCACTTTCTTTTTGAACGGTGTAGTTAATCGGCATAACTGTCGGTACTGGGCTGAGAACAACCCCAGGGTATTTCACGAGGTGCACACACAACATCCTCAGAAATTGAACGTGTGGGCTGGTATTTTTGGAAATTCTATTGTGGGTCCTTTTTTTCTTCCTGGAACTCTAACAGGTAATATGTACTTAGATTTACTGGAAAATACCATCGACCCAGCCCTAACTGACATCATCGAAAATAATCCTGGATACGTTGAAGCGGAACTGATATTTCAACAAGACGGTGCACCTCCACATTACTCTCAAAATGTGCGTAATTATTTAAACACTAACTTTCCCGGGCGGTGGATAGGACGAAGGGGTGCCATTGAGTGGCCTCCCCGGTCACCCGACTTGACTCCTTTAGACTTTTTTCTATGGGGACACATAAAAAGTAAAGTGTATAGCACTCCACTTGCCTCATTAGAAGATCTGCGAACACGAATTATTGACGTTTGTCGCGAAGTGACCCCTCAAGTTCTTCAGAATGTTCGAGAACGATTTGAAGCTAATTTGTATTACTGTATGGAGGTCGACGGGCAACATTTTCAGCATTTGCTTCATTAATACGGTAAGTTTTTTTTTATTTAATTCAATTTATGCGTTTTTTGAAAAATGTATTTTTCAAATTTCAATCCTTCATATTTTCTAAATGACTTGACCGATTTTTAAAACCAAAGCGGGAATGTATAGAGAATAGAAAGCCCTTTTCATTGCGGTACCACTTGACCCCTCTTCCCATTTGAAAAAGTTTGGGGGATGACACCCCCGCTTAGAGGGTTGAAAATTTTGCGATCATTTTAAGGGCAAAAGTTGTCCCCCTCACAAACAAAATTGACGTGTTTTTGGATTTTTTGAAAAAAAATTACCCTGGCCGTTATGCCTTGCGGTACGTTTTCGATATATATATATATGTGAGCCACCCTGTATATATATATATATATATATATATATATATATATATATATATATATATATATATATATATATACAGAGGGTGATTCATGAGGAAGTGTCAATACTTCAGGTACATATTCAGGACCAAAAAATTAACATAAAAGTCTATATAAATAAGTGTCCGCAAGGCCTTAGTTCTCGAGATACAGGGTGTTAAAGTTTTTATTTAATTTTCCTATTTTTTAAATAAAATCTATGATAATGTAAATAATGGAGTGAAAATTGATATACGGGGTTTTTTTTGGTATGACAAATTCGAATCTAATATTAGTATTGCTCTTACTTGTAGGGGGCGCCACCTACATTTCTTTCTACTTCTTCGAACAATCACAACTTTTTGGTACAGTCTTGTATTACATTTTTGAGTAAAACAAATTATTCTCTTGCCATTTCTACGTCAAAAATGTATACCTGTTAAAAGAGGATACGAGCAACCGTTTTCGAGATATTTGGATTTAAAACAATTTCGGCGCATGTAATTTTTTATCGCAAAATTTTAAAAGTTTGTTATTTTGTCCAAATTTAAACGCATCTTGGCACAAAAGCTTTGAAATAAAAGACTAACACATATTTTTGAGGTGTGTATTCAGTGCCTCAGACATAACCTAAACAAAAGGTATTTAATTTTTTTTTAAATTGTTATTATTAAGTTGTTTTTAATAAAATCTAGGTTACGATTTATAATTTTCAAAAATTCTACCATTTGCTTCTAAGCACAGGTCAGCTCTATGGTGTATAGCTCGGGTTTCTCTGTGGATACATTCGGGCGCATTTCTTAGTGTTTGTGCTGCGTTTGTTATCCGATCCAATAATGCTTCTCTTGTATTTACTTTAGTGGAATATACCAGTGATTTGAACCGTCCCCAAAGACAATAATCCAAAGGATTAAGGTCTGGCGATCTAGGTGGCCAATTAAACGAACCTCCCTGACCAATCCATCAGTTTGGAAAGTTTTGGTTTAAAAAATCTCTTACAAGTAAACTGTAGTGTGCAGGGGCTCCATCATGCTGGCAAATACATGTTTTGTCTTACATTAAGGGGAACATCTAATAGATTTCGCAAGTGATTTTCAAGAAAGTTTAAATATTTTTCTCCTGTAAGACTACCGTCGATTATAAATGGACCAATTAAATGACCATTTAACATTCATTAATGCTAAATTTATGTTGGAATTATGTTCTACTGTAGCGTGAGGATTTTCATAGAACCACCGGTGTTCATTGTGAAGATTATTTATACCATCACGCGTGAACTGTATTTCATCAGTGAACAAAACATACCTATACAACCTTCGATCTTCATTAATCCAGTTACAGAATTGCATTCTCAACTCAAAATCACCCTCCTGCAAATGTTGAACCCGTTGTAAATGAAATGGGTATAAACAATTAATCTGAAGATTTCTCCAAGCAGACGATTGTGTAATTTGATAAGTATCTGCAATCCGCCTAGTGCTTATGCTTGGATCATTTTCGACGGCATTGAGTATAGCCTCTTCTACTTCAACGTTGGGTCCCGATTCCCTTTCAGATACAATTTTCGCACTTGAAAACGTTCCAGATTCTCCAGCAGTAGCGAAAAACTCTTCTATCTGGCACGAAAACGGCTGGTACTCCGCGACTGCTTGAATTGCGACCCCATTGCAGAAGCCATAGACGAATATCATATCTGCATATTCACGATGCGAGAATATCACAGGCATAATGACGTATTGAGATCTAAAGTTTCTTAAATGATTATTGTCAGATAATAAAAGTTATGAACAGAAATTGACAGTGACAAAATTTGATCTTATTATTAACTGACATTACTATTGCTAAGTAACAGGAAAAACGATGAGAACACCAACCAGCAGTTGTTCTGCCAGGCAAGGCACACTTCTATTTTTTTACAATACATGCATACTTTATGTGAATTTGATGAAAAAAATCACATGCGCCGAAACTGTTTTAAATCCAAATATCTCGAAAACGGTTGCTCGTATCCACTTTTAACTTTTCACGTAGAAATAGCAAGGGAATAATTTGCTTTGCTCAAAAATGTAATACAAGACTGTACGAAAAAGTTGTGATTGTTCGAAGAAGTAGAAAGACATGTAGGTGGCACCCCCTACAAGTAAGAGCAATACTAATATTAGATTCGAATTTGTCATACCAAAAAACCATAGATTTTATTTAAAAAATAGGAAAATTAAATAAAAACTAAACTTAACACCCTGTATCTCGAGAGCTAAGGCCTTGCGGACACTTATTTATATAGACTTATGTTTATTTTTTGGTCCTGAATATGTATCTGAAGTATTGACATTTCCTCATGACTCACCCTATATATATATATATATATATATATATATATATATATATATATATATATATATATATATATATATATATATATATATATATATATATATATATATATATATATATATACATACATACATACATACATACATACATACATACAGGGTGTCCCAAACGGATTTAGCCAAGCACTAGTTCCCAAACCGTTTGAGATATTTAGTTGGAATAAAAACTAAAATAGTCCCAAAAAATTAGACCCTAACCTTAAAATTTTAAACGACACCCTGTATATTTTTTTATATAATTGTGTAGGATTGAAAATTTCCAGTACTTTTTTCCGATTGAAAGTCGGTTAAGAAACAAAACATTTTTGACACTTGTCAAATTGAACTAAATGAGAGTTGCAAGTGAGGTTCTTTATTATTCCTGTCAATTTCGTGTTAAAATGCCAAGTTTGTTTACTGCAGAAGAATACGTTGATATGATTCTAATTACGGTGACGTATATCGCATTCGTTTTCCTAATCGTCCAACGCCAAATGAAAATACATTTGTGAACCTAGAACGCATCCTGAGGCAAGGACATTTCCCGACTGGGAATCGCAATAATTCGAGAAGATCGGTGCGTAATGAAGAAAATATAAATGTTTTAGCATATGTACATTTCAATCCTCGTGTTAATTCGGAAACTCTCTGAAGAACTTAATATAACAAGAAGTTCTGTTAAGCGTATTTTACAAGACTTTAAGTATCATCCTTATAAAGTTCATCTGGTGCAAGGACTCTATACAGGTGACACTGACAGACGCCTGCAATTTATTGCAAGCATATTAGTTAAAATTGAAGACGATCCAGCCTTTTTAGCTAAAATATTGTGGGGTGATGAAGCCAAGTTGTACAACAATGGTCTCATTAACAGGCATAATTCCAATTATTGGTCTCCAGTTAATCCACATTGGGTAATGGAGACTAGATTTCAAGGCATTTGGAGTATAAATGTTTGGTGTGGATTATATTGGACCCTTTATGAAGAGACTTTAACGGGAGAAAGGTACCTGCACTTTCTAAAACACCTTTTACCTGAACTTCTAGAAGAAAGTCCGTTGGCTGAAAGACAACAAATGTGGTGGCAGCAAGATGGAGCACCTGCTCATAATGTTCACATAGTTACTAAATTTTTGCCAGAACAGGTTTAAGGCTAACTTCATCGCAAATGTCAAATAAAGTCAAAGTCAAATATAGCTTTAATATCAAAACATGAAAATCTCATTGACAAAGCAGAACTTAAAATAAAATATTACAATCTAATTAAATTAATTATTTAGAGATATACGACTATAATAATCTATCCATTCACTGGCAATCTTCACAAATACACTAAAATACGGGACAATCTTTACAAATACACTAGAAAGTCATTAAATAAAAATTAGTTTAGCATATAATAAAAACCTGTACAAAATATGCATAAAATAAGATCTCAGAATGGGATTCAAATATCAAGCTTATTAAAAACAACATAGAAAAACAGTACTATTAAAATGAATCATTAAAATATTCTGTCAGTGAATAGTAAGGTCGACTCAATAAAATACTTTTAACTTCCTTTTTAAATTTCCTAAAAGAGTCAATTTTTCTTATAGCCTTCGGAAGGTGATTAAATGTTTTTTTCCCATTATGTATTACCGAATTCTTAACTAAAGGTTAAATTGGTATGGTGTGGTTTGAATTTCTGGCTGTCTCGAGAACAAATATACTTGTAAGTGTCAGTAATTTATTTTGAATAAATAATGGTCTACAAGAGTCTCTTGGTTTCACTTGTAACATGAATCGCAATGCTCTTTTCTGCAAAAGAAAAATTATGTTAAATAAATAACCTGGACAAGATCCCTAGAAACATATACCATATCGCAAATGAGATTCTATCAGAGCAAAGTAAACATTTCTAGCTGTTAGTAGATCCATTTCACGAGCTATAACTCTTAATGCGAAGCATCCTCTGGAAAGCTTTGTGAACAGTTGTGAAACATGTTCAAATTTTAATTTTTCGTCAACAAAAAAACCCAAGAACTTATTATATTTTACAAATGCTTCTCCCATAATAAGGTGGCCTGCACGTTCGCCTGATCTTTCCCCCTTAGATTTTTCTTCTGGGGAACCTTAAAAGATATGGTATATTTAAGTAAATCCAATGGCGTAGAGGACCTGAAGAATAAAATTAGAAATGCCTGTCGAAGAATAACGCCACAAATGATAATTGCTGCATGTACAAATTCCAGTTTTTATTCCAACTAAATATCTTAAACGGTTGGGGACTAGAGCCTGGCTAAATTAGTTTGGGACACCCTGTATATATATCATCTTAAATGAGCATTTTTTATGATTATTAAATCTGCAATACCAGCTGAAAAACAGTGGGTAATATTTGTTATTTCAGATTATGACAATTACTTTTTTTTAAGAACGACACTAAAGTGATGAGTGTAAAATCACCTTAATGATTTTTGCATTGATTATTCATTTTACATGCACTACCAACTGAACATAGTTATTGTTAAATTGCATAATGTTTGTATTTAAAACTTAAAAAGTTCTCTATATCTTTTTTGCTTTCAGAATGAGGAATAGTATGGATCTCCTATATTAGGAAGTATACTTCAAAGAACAACAGGAACGAGTGTATTATTGAACGATATTAAAATGTCCTTAATAAAATGTTTTAAATTGTTTTGTTGTTTTAATTAATGAAATCTATTTGCTGATCCATTAATTTCCATAGCTCGCGGGGGTCTCTTACCCAAATATGGAGAGCCTAGGCAAAATTCGTACAACGTGTCTCTTTATATCTTATATGCTTATATATATTCTGTTAGTTATAAAAATACAAATGACAAAAATACTTGTGAATAAAAACGATAGTAATAAAAAGTTGCAATTTCTTGAGTTCACACGTATAATACAGTTTTATATACCTACTACCTACATATTTGGTACAAACTTTACATACATTGTAGAAATATTCATATGTCATTTTTCTGTATTCCATTATTACAATTTGGCGATTTTAAAATTTGTGTTCATATTTATTTTGTATATATTTTCTAAAGTTTTTTTTTTCACATTTATATATTGTGTTTGTCGGGACTTTTAGGATTAGGTATGTGTGATTTTGATAAATTTTTAACCAAAACCAATATCGTATAGGACAGATTAAAAAAAATATGCTGGGCTGCAGCTATCGGTGATTCAACTGAAACGGTTTTTATGTTATGGCTTTAACGATGATGCCTTCGGCGCCTGGTACTAACCCGGTATCGATGTACCCTGTGCGTCTGTACTGTACCGTGTATGGGCATTTATAAGTGACAGTTTCAAAAGTATCGAGAAACCGTATTTTGTGTCCTTATTCACAATTTTCAATTAACACGAAACATAAAAAAGCCAAAACTTTCAACAAAAGATGATTTCACCGGAATCAAAAACCTAAAGTGGTAGTAAAATAATGCTTAATATACAGACAACCCAAAAAACACATGCCCGTGTATTAACGTTTTTTGTATTATGGTTAGTTTCAACGGTGATACCTAAGCGCTTCAGCGCCTAACCTGACGGCGATTTAAGTAGTGATATACATAAACTTAAATCTTTTTTATTCAGACAAATCAAAATTACACTTTTTCATTTCATTAATATACGATTATTCGTTTGATATTTTTTTACCCAAAAAAAGATTAAAATAATGCTAATATTAATTAAAAGTACCAGTGTACGTTTATAACCATGCAGTGTCTTGCGAAATTATTACTTTCCAAAAATGTTTTGTGTGTAATGGATGTTTTTTAAAGTAAGCATAACAGTATATCCCAAAAAATCAACAAATTGCTAATCTGGGCAAAGGCCGTTTGGGTCTTGTTGAGTGTATTTCGGATTTTACGATTTTTTCAAGTTTTAAACGAAAGTCTATGTGTCCTAGTACAAATTAAAAAAATACAATTTGCGGATGTAACACTTTTGACCCAGAAAAAAAATAAGAATTGACCAAATTCTCGACAAGTTTTAAAACATTGCAGTGCAAAAACTCCTTAATATGGTATTAGAAATAAAAAGAACGTTACAGTGTTGCCAAATTGCCTAACAGTTCTTGGTTTATGATGTAAATACATATCTTAAACTTCACTCTACATTCCCAGTGATTGAGCTGTACCGTTTTTTATGTTATGGCTTTAATGATGATGTCTTCGGCGCCTAACCTGGTGCTAACCCTTTACTGTTTCACCTTGTGCTCCTAATGACACCGTTTAAACTATGCAACAAAATATGTCAAAATTGCCAAATATCTGTTTAAGAATTTTTTAGTTGAATAGCATTAACATATTTTGTTGATACACTTTCAACATTAGTTAATTAGGAACTTAAATTATATAAAAAAAGTATATTATATACTCTAATTATCTATTCTGCATTCAATTTTAACATAATTAAAGTGAAAGTAGACGTTTAGAACTTATATAGTGCATTACAACAATTACAACTATTTGTTTTTCTTTTTTTTTTTGCAAAAAAGTGCTTCATCTGCAATTTTTTTTGCTGAAATGAGTTTATTTCGCAGTAAGCTCTCAGTGGATCCAGAAAAAGTGATAATATTAAAAATACCTAATCTCTACAAGATCCCCGTGTTTGTCTATCCGAAAGTCACTATTCTCTTATATATTGCGCATGCACAAGTAATAATTTCACAAATTTTTGGCAAGATGTAATATATACATATATATATATATATATATATATATATATATATATATATATATATATATATATATATATATATATATACGTGTATACATAAATATTTTACTAACCATACCTACATAAACAATATTACTGCTTTGATAACTCCAGTATATTTAAAAAAGAAGTAAATTTTGCTTTTATCTGTTTTTAATTTATTTTACCGACTTCCTAAACGTTTATTTAAGCTGCGATTTTTACATAAAATTGACAAAATTTGACCAGTTCATCTCTATTTCAGTTTCACACTTAATTTTTGTGCAAAATTTCAAATTAATTGCCTTTACAAATTTCTAAAAAAAACAGTATTCACTAGCTTTCTTTGTTATGAAAACATACATAATTTATATACTGTTTTTTATGACAAAATGTCATTAAAAATAACTTATTTCTGATATAGAAGGGAATTTTCGATTCTTAAATGTCAAATATGACATGTGGACAGTGTTGCCATATTGCAAGCAGATTTTCAGTTTGTTTATTTTTGTTAGGTTAAAATTGGTTAGGGTTGCTCTAAAGACAGCGCTATAGTGTTAGGTAAATCTGTTCCTTTAGCGTTAGGTTAGCCCAGGTTCGTTAATGAAACTATAAAGCCTGTGTTATATATATCGTCAGAAAATCTGGTGAGTTGGCAGTACTGCACATAACTTTGATGGTTTATTTTGTCTAAATCATCATAATAGAGAGTTCTTGCACGGAAAAGTAGTAAAATTTGCGAACTTTTACGATTTTTTTTTCAGGAAAAAAGTGGGAAATGTTACTACTCCGAAACAATAAAAACAAAACATAAGTGTAATAATAATAGATTAACTAAAGATCAGAAGAGTGGGTCTAACTAATAATTAAAATAAAAGTTTTATATTTGGAGATTCTTCTGTCAGCATAAGATGGCCAGCTGAACTAAATAATTGTTCACTAGCTACATGTCAGAGGTGTTTATAAAAATAAATAAGAATTAGAATAATAAAATATATTTGCATTTTTTAAAGCAGAGATTGTGTTGAATAAGACGTCAAATCAGTGGCGGCTCGTGAGTATATTGAAGGGTGAGGCTACATGAGGTTAATTTTGTTTAAATGTGAATAAATTTCCACGTCACCCATGAGGTATTATTCTGCGACGCGTTGACCTTTTTTTTTAATGGAGGTCATCGCCAATAGCCCTACTAAACCATTAAAAACTAAAAAAATAAACTCTAAAAAAAAGTAAACAAAACAAGTAAAATATGTACACCTATCACTAAAATATAGCGGTGATTGCGATAATAAAAACATAATTTAGTTTATTAAAACTTAAAATAAATAGTTGTATGAAATAAGATAAAAAAACTACTTTTTGTACATTAAATCTATACGTCTGTCTTTTAAGGTTGCAAATTTATCTATAATTTGGTCGTAAAAGTTTTGGTCTTCACTAAGTTCTGACAGTAATTCCTGCTCTATTGACATCATTGCTAAACTCGAAAGCCGTTCTTGTGTCATTGTGTTTCTTAGGTAGGTTTTGATCCGTTTAAGACATGAAAAATTTCGTTCGGCCGATACACTTGTTGCGGGAATAGTTAAAACTAAATTAAAAAGCTTATATGCTTCCGCAAAAATTGCTTTAAAATCTTTAAATAACAAAGCTAGACTTTTTTCGACATCTAAATTTGAAAATTGTTCATCCCTATACAATACAGAAAGCTCATTCTTTAATCTATCTCTGTCAAAAATGTTTGGATAATTGTTTAATAAATTATTTAATAAGTCGTCTGGAAAGCATTTAACATATTCCGAATATTTTGTGCAATCGACTAAAGCAAAGAAATTTAAATTATTTAAATTTTCAAACCGCGTCCCTAACTGAAGAATTATACAATCTATTATTTCGAAATATAATATTTTATATTTAGTAAAAATATCAAAGTAGCTAGAACATTGCCCTCGACGTGTGTTAGTTGGCAGAATAGTGGCTTTTTTAGCAATATTAAAAAGTTCTTTGAAATGGTCCTCGTTTCTAAATTCAATAATTCGTTGCTTGGCAAGGTTTATTTGCGAAATGCAGTAATTTATATCTAAATGCTTTAACTGTAATATTTGAAACAGTACATCAGTGCAACTAAAAATTTGTTTATAAATATGCGTTAAAAAGCAAAATTCGAAATCATTAAAATGCTTTAGAAATCCTTTTGCACCATTAATAGATTCTGTTCCAGAACTTAAGTCATTAATAATAGTTTCAAATACTATAATTAAATTGTCCCATTCATTAGCCACTAAGTTTTAAAATTTTAGACCGTGTATACCATCGCGTTTCTACAGCTCGCGGAATTCTTTTACCTACTATCTGATTAAGCACAAAAGACCGTTTTGGTGATTGGTGGAAATAATTTGGTATTCCTAATAAAGTGGTAAAAAATATACGACTTTGGGTAATCAGTTTTGTTCCTTGTTGTAAAACTAGATTTAATCTGTGGGCGCAACAATGAGTAAACATAGCTAAAGGAGCAATAGATCTAACTTTTGTTTGAAACCCATTTATTTCACCTGCCATAACACTAGCCCCATCGTAACACTGCGCGACCAATTAAAGTCATAAGGCTCTAAGCTGTTTTGTATTAAATGAAAAAGGCTCTCTGCTGTTCTATTATCGCTAACGTCAAAAAATCCTAAAAATCTTTCTTTTAAAGATCCGTTGGTCACATACCTAACTGTTATCGAACACTGTGATTTTTCTGTTATATCAGTACTATCATCCGCAATTACGCCAAAAAAACAACAATCGGTGTCATTGATTTCTTTTTTTATATATTCTTGAATATAGTCATGTATGCAACCAATTAGTTCATTTTGTATAGTCTTAGATTGTCCCGTAAAAATATTACTAAACTTAGCACAATGTTCAGTAAGTTCGGCATTTCTTTTTATTAAGCATGCAAATATTTCCTTAAAATTGCCACGGTTAAAAGAATCTGTTGTTTCATTATGACCTCGAAATGCCAAGTCCTATTTACCCAAAGTAATAGTAATATCAATTAAATAATTTAATAATAAACGGTTTTTTCCAACATTTTCATTATAAACAATTTTATTAAGACTTGCATTTTCTTGTAGTGCATCCGCAATAGTCGCCCTATTTTGCTCCAGTCTTGTAAGTGCTACCGAATTTTTAATATGCTCTCTTGAACTTTCATGCGATTTTACTGCTCGTGAAAAATTTTTTAAATCCGAATATCCGCCCCCTGAACTCCAATTATTTTTGACGCAACCTAATAAAATACAAGGCCAACAATATAAGCTTTCTTTATAAATACTTCCGCATAGCCACCTATAAGTTTCGTACCAAGAAGAAAAGTTCTTGAATATTTTTTACCTTGCCTCTTATCGTTAAATATTGCTAAAATTTTCGGCGTCGAACGGCTACCTAATATCTGTTTCTTTTCAGTTTCGCTTCTTCTTAAAAAAGGCGTTTCAATTAATGAAGCAATAATGTCGTGAATAGGATTCATAAAAGCAAATACAAAAAATGGAACGGTCCAACTTACCAAATCAAAACAAAACAAAAACTTACTCACGCGTATTCATTCACATTAAAAGACAGAACGCCCTCAATCAGCGATTATCGCAATCTATTTTCTATTTCTTTCTTAGCCGCACGCACCACGTAAAAAGAAGCCGTTGGAATATTTCGCTAGTCATGTGATTTAAATAACCAATAAAAGCATATCCAAGCTACAGATTTATCGCCTCAAGAATGCAATAGAAAACGCGTGCATCGGCAATCGCCATCCCGCTCTGTCGTAATCAGGTGACTCGCCGGCATCGGCACCGGCCGTTGATAAATAGGTCAGAAGTCGAAACTTTCCAAGCTAAAATTATTTCGCCTCATTCGAGAGCGCTTTCTTTAGGAATGGGTTTGCACGGATTGCACGGTCGGTTTTTTGATGTGGTCAGAATTTATTTTCTAAAATATTTATTATGGGATTATATTTTGTTTTTTTTTTAATGTTATTATGTTGTAAAACTGTTAAAAAGTATATTTCTAATTGGTAATAGATAAAAAGTTATACAAAAAAAATTCTCTTTTCCTTTATTTTGGGGGTGAGGCGCGGCCTCAGAGGCCTACCCTGACGAGCCGCCACTGCGTCAAGTATTCATTTCAATAAAATTATAATAATATTAATTTTTTTTTGAGAAACCTTCAACTAAATTTTGACCGGCGCGGAAACCAACTAACCACTAACAGTGTTGCCAGAAATGTATTGTTTGGGGTACTAGATTAGATACAAAAGAAGTACAAGAATTTTGTAAAAAAGTACTGGATTTTATCCTTCATAGGAAATTGCTTTAAAAATGTACATAAAATCTAAAATCGATGCTCGTTAATCTTATAAACCCAAACATTTTAAGTTTATTTTCAATTTTAGACGATAGCATATGCAGTATAGAGTCGGCTAAAAATAAAAATGACGAAATTTTGCACAATCTCACAATAAACTGTAAAAGTATGAAATACTTATATTTTAATATGTTTAAAACTAGCTTTAATTAAACCTAATAATCTTTTATACTGTTGTTATATTTTCCTTGGTTCATTTGTTGTTCTACCATAGGATATAAGAATGTTGTAATGTGTTTCGTTTTTGCTACTTTTTTGTTAAAGATTAGCAGTTGTTTTATTTACTACAAACAATTGAATTTGTTTGGATATTTTTTTTATAAATTGAAACGGGTCAGTATAGGTCGCCGTTTGCCCGAGCCAGTTTGAAGGTCCAGTCCGGCCCCGGGCCTATTTATTTTTTGAGTCTGGTTATTTTATTAGCTTTATTATTTTATCTACAACTATTGATTAATAGAACGATAATATATAATATTTTTTTCAAAAACAAATTGTTATAATACATATCAGAAAATAATTAATTTCTTCAAAACCACTCAACCACAGTGTTCCAAATTCCAACAACAGGCAGGACAACTCGATTTGCGTAAAGTGAATTTTTGTAAAATTTTTTATCTGTCTTTATACTTATGTTTTTAATATTAGCAATTACCTATTAATTATTGGGATTTGTCCAAATTCGTCGTATTCGAAAAAATAAAAAAAATGTTATACCTGTCCATCTTCACGTATTTTTTCAATATTTAAAAAAAAAAAACATTAAAATTACAATGGATAACCATCATTAATTGTTGAAAGAAAACTAGATGTATGTAGTTTGACATGATATTAATTTGAATTGGACCAGTTTATTAATATACCCAGAGGCGTAGTTACTAGGTGATTTTTAGTCGCTCTTTGTCCTTTGGATCCCTGTCCCCCTAGACAATTTGTCTAACTGTGTCAGTGTTGCATTTACCCGAGTTTTTCTAAAAGTTGAATTCTTTTGTGATAATTTTTGACCCATTCTCCTCCGAATCTCTACCCTCATGTTATTTGACCATTCAGACCGAGTTAGACAGTTTATATGTTCTCCGGCCCATACACATGAATCTTATATTAGTACCGCCACCACAAAAGACAAACATTTTTCGGTCCCTAATTAAATAGGACGAACAAAATTCCTACATTATTTGTGGCGCCTCTGATGAGTTATAACGTCCTAATTTGTGAAGTGTAACATCTGGTTGCGTTAATTATCCATGTCCCTTTAAATCTGACCTGCGAAATTACGGTGTTACGTATTTAATTTTCTTGGCCAAATAACTATAATTATTTCAATCAATATTTTGGTACATAACTTGTATACATAAAGTAGTATACTGCTCTGCATGGATGATTGTGACAAAAAGGTAGCTGTGAGTTGTTGATCCATATAAACTCATTACTTGTTAGAGATGCACACGACTCGCAATTAAATACAGTTAACTTAAATTCAGTTTCTAACCTCTTTCTTTAAGATTACAACCAAAAATAAGTTTATATATATATACATATATATATATATATATATATATACAGTGTGTCCAAGATAAAGAGTGGATAACATTGTTAGATTGGAAACCATAAGAGCTACAGCTTGGGTTAAATTAGAGAAAAGTTGCTCAATTTAGTTTCCAAATCAATGCCGTTTACAAACCTAAAAAATTCCAAGCCGTTCCGAAGAAATCCGACAAATATATATATATATATTTACAGCCCTATTTTTAAAGTTGGATCAAATTTGAAAACATATATATATATATTTATATACATATGTATATAATTTATATATATATATATATATCATCATATATATATATATATATATATATTTATAATGACCATTTGAGTCCCATTTCAACGATGTGTCATTTCATATATATATTTTTCCTATATATATATATTTTTAATATATACGAACTTTGTTTTTTCTTATGGGCGCCATATATTTTTATTTCATATATATATATATAGGTACGCCTCGTAGGTATTTAAAAAACAAAATATATATATATATTTATTTCATTAACTATACTAACTACTTAACAGACAAAAAAGAATTTAAATTAACTATCTTACTTTACAGAAGGTGTTCAAATAAAAAACCATTGTTTTCTAAACACAAGTATGCGCGTCGGATAGTTGCATTTAATACATTTTGCAGGACATCAGGTGTTATGGTTTGAAATGCCTCCAAAACCAGTTGACGTAGCTGCTCTTCCGTTTCAAAACTTCGCTCGTACACCCAGTTTTTTAAATAACCCCACAGATAAAAATCTAGCGGTGTCAAGTCCGGCGATCTAGGGGGCCACGCCACTACTGAATGCGTCCCTATCCATCTTTCGGGAAACCTCTCTGTTAGATAGTTTTGAACAATCCTGGCATTATGCGCAGGTGCTCCATCCTGCTGGAACCAAAAATTATTTAGTTCTGCTAGAGGAAGATTTTCGTCAAACCAATTCTCTAGGTCGTTCTGTAGCAAATGGCGATAGCGCTGGGAAGTTAGGGTTCCATTGTAAATGAAGGGTCCGATAATTTGCATTCCCAAAATTCCGACCCACATGCTGAAACCAAATCGGTGCTGAAATTTCGACTGCTTAAACCGTCGAGGATTTTCTTTGGCCCAAAAATGAGTATTTCTTCTGTTGAAGATACCATTATTTGTCACTATGCTTTCATCCGACCACAAAATTCGGTTCGGCAAGTTTTCTTCTTCCTGACATCTTCTGGTATACCACTCACAAAAGGTTCTTCTTCTTAAATCATCACCCGGTCGCAGTCCCTGACAAATTCTAAACTTATAAGGTGTGAATTTATTTTTCTTTAAAACAAAATGCGCAGTTGATTTTGGGATTCCAGTTTGGCGCTCAATTTGTCTAACAGACGTTGTCGGGTTTTCGACTGCTGCCAACAAAACATTATTTTCTGTTTCCTCATTAGAGTTCTTATTTCGGTTGCCTAGATTTTTATCAAAAGAACCATACGTATGTAAATTTCTAAAAATCTTTCCAAATATCTGTCTGTTTGGTTGAGTTCTTTCTGGATAATCATTTTCGTACATATCTTTCGCCCTTTGAGTGTTGCTATGACATAAAATGTAGCATTTTAGCATGTCGTACTTCTCTTCAAAAGAAAACTTTGTAAACATTTTTTAAAGCAAACAAAAACTAATAAATAACAATAAAAAATGCAATAATTTAAAAAACTCGATAAGCAAAATCTGTATTCTGTAAACAAAATGTCAGAATCAACAAATTTTTACATTGTTGATTTTGACATAAGTCATTAATTTGTTTTTAAAAGGCTACTAGATTTTTTTTAAAATAAACGTCAACTGGTTTTGGAGGCATTTCAAACCATAACACCAGATGTCCTGCAAAATGTATTAAATGCAACTATCCGACGCGCATACTTGTGTTTAGAAAACAATGGTTTTTTATTTGAACACCTTCTGTAAAGTAAGATAGTTAATTTAAATTCTTTTTTGTCTGTTAAGTAGTTAGTAGTAGTTAAGTTTGAAATAAATCGTTTTGTGTTGTCTACTTAAAGGTTTCTAGTTTTGTTTTTTAAATTGGTGGGTACCTACGAGGCGTACCTAACACCTATCAACCTTCGTTGAAATAAGAATTGAACGAGAAATTTGAAATTGCAAAAATCCAATATGGCGCCCATAAGAAAAAACAAAGTTCGTAAATAAGGCAGCATTTGAAAAATTAAAAAAATCAATATGGCGGCCGTAGGAAAAATAAAGTTGATGAAGTGACACATCGTTGAATGGGACTCAAATGGTCATTTTAAAAATGAAAAAATCCAATATGGCGGCCGTATGAAAAAACAAAGTTGATGATGGTTGACAGGAGACGAAACGTCAGACAAAAATTGTGACAGTGGAATCTTATAGGCGAGAAAAAACTGCTATAAGAATGTGTTTTCAAATTTGATCCAACTTTAAAAATAGGGCTGTAAAAAAATAAAAACAAAAATGCACCTCTTCGGTTTTTGTCGGATTTCTTCGGAACGGTTTGGAATTTTTTAGGTTTGTAAACGGCATTGATTTGGAAACTAAATTGAGCACCTTTTCTCTAATTTAACCCAAGCTGTAGCTCTTATGGTTTCCAATCTACCAATGTTATCCACTCTTTATCTTGGACACACGGTATATATATATATATATATATATATATATATATATATATTCAATTAAATAGGTAGCAAAATAATTTCCGAAGATAGGAATGTGAAAATTATTTTGCTCTAGGTTGAACCGTTTAGGTGCTATGATAGCTCAAACAAGCAAAAATGTCAATTTTCAAACATCAATAAATCAAAAACAGTTGAAGATAGACATATAGTACCCTTATTAAAAAACACTTAGAACTAACCATAGAATCCAAAAATGTAAAAATATATAGGGTGTTTCGTTTAAAAAACGCAACATCCTTGACGTAAGTGTTTTGTTTCTCATTCAATTTTTTGTTACGATTTTCGAATTCTCCGAGTTAAAATACATCGATTGGGTATTTTCAATTCCTTGATAAATAAAAAATAAAATAAAAAAATTCATTTTTCCTCCTCAAAGGAAGACCCTGTATATACAGGGTGTTCGGTTATATTTTTAACGGGGTCTATACGCTTTATTTCTCAGGATATCAAAAAATTTTACACACAAAAGTTTTAAGATTTAGTCTGAATCGTCAGAATTTTTAATCAAAAAAAACATATGAACATCGGAAATTGCGAAAATAAGCATCAGCTTTGTTATTTTAAATGGAACACCCTGTATATTTTTAGTTTATTGAGAAGAGCTTTTTCTCCTGATTCCAAAAATATATGGTTTGTCTATGCTCACTGCAACCATTATCCCACAATTTTGAAAAAAAAGTGGAAAAATTATCCGCTCTGGCTTAAGTATAGTAGAAATAATAGAAAGCTTTGGTTTCAATTGTTTTTACTTCAAAATGGCCGTTCTGTCACTCACTTATCAACTTGTTTTAAAATATGAGCCGCTTTGGCGTATTGGAAAAATAATGGGGGGCTTTGAAATCAATAATTATTGTTCTTGTTTTTCCTTCAACATGGCCGCTCTGTCAGCACTTACTTAGCCACTTTTTTGTCTTTATTTTCAAAACTATGGGATTTACTGATCAAGAAAAAGGCGATATTTTAAAAATATACTTTCGTGGAAATAATTATCGTGAAACACGAAATCAATACAGGAGAGAGTATCCTAATTTAAAACTATTTTTTTGGGTTTTTCCGCCTTTGAAAATTGGAAAAAAATAAAAAATAAAATATAATTAACCTATAAGGTAACACTATGAAGGTACACGAGGAACGACACTGAAAAATGTTTGTTTTCTGGACCTTTCCAGGGAAAGTCTACCCCCGTCTTCAGCAGACCTACAAATAAAATACTAAAAGCAGAATATTTCTTATGTTCCGCATCAGAAATATAACCAGAATGGCTAATTTCTGACAAAATGTCAATGAATGTCAATTTAAAGGTGTTATTTTTAATTGTGAGAATAGGATGCGAAATATGTGTACCTAGAGCATGTTCGTTTTAATTTATTGTATTTTGAGGTGTCCTTTTTTTACTTCAGTATTTAGCAAATTTAACCAAGTGTTACTAAAACTAACGAAACAAGATGCTACACAATTATCTTTATTTAATAATATTAAGGCACTTTCTTTTATTTTACGTTTTTTGGAACATGCTTCTTTTGCTAAAATACTAGAAGCATTCCAATTAATTTTATGATTGTTATCTAGTGCATGTTGGCAAATGTTTGATTTTTGAAATTCCCTATTTTTTATGTATGTTTGGTGTTCTTTAATTCTTTTGGCTATTGGCCTAGAGGTTTCACCTATGTAAAATTTATTGCATTGACACGGAATTTTATAAATAACATTTTTTGTATTTTCTTGTTCATTGTTAGGTTTTGTTTTTGTAAGTTTACTTCTAAGTGTATTTTGTGTTTTAAAGATCGTTCTGATGTTAAAACCTTTACCTATTCGTTTTGTTTTATCTGATAAATTAGGTATGTATGGTATAAAGAGGTTTGTAATTGGTCTATTTTGGATTTTTTTGTCTTTTGGATTCTAAAATTCATAAAAACATTTTTCAATGAAATCATTAGCATAATTCTTTTGATTTAAAACATCTTTTATAAAATTTTGGTCTTTGCGAATTATTTTTGCTCTATCATATAGACTTTTTACAACTCCCTTTTTAACCATGATTGGATGATTTGAGTAAAAATTTAAGTATCTGTTTGTGTGTGTAGGTTTTCTGTATACTTTTGTTTCAAAACTGTGTATGTCTTTTTTGATAAGTATGTCTAAAAATGGAAGTTGTTGGTCTGTTTCCTTTTCAATATTAAATTTGATTGTTGGTTCTTTGGTGTTAATATGATATAAAAAATTATTTAAATGTTGATCGTCATGTTCATAGATACAAAAAATATCATCAATGTATCTCCACGAAATATGTGGTTTATGATCGTAATTTTGAATATAATTTAACTCAAAGTTTTCCATAAAAATATTACTTAGTAAAGGAGATAAAGGAGACCCCATAGCCATGCCAAAATTTTGTTGGTAATATTCGTTTTTGTATTGAAAATAAGTGGTTTTTACACAAAAAGTTAGTAATTCTAGAATAGTATTAATGTTCAATGATGTACGTTCACTAAGATTGTTATCATTTTCAAGTTTATTTCTTACTATGTTTAAAGTTTTATCTACAGGTACATTTGTAAAAAGACTAACGATATCAAAACTTACCAGTGTATTATTTATATTTATTTGAATATTAGACAATTTCTTAAGGAAGTGTTGTGAATTTTTTATATATGAACCTAAGAAACCTAGCTAAAGGATGTGTCGGTGAGTTTACGCTACTTACTATAGGTCTTAATTATATTATATTCAAAATTACGATCATAAACCACTTATTTGGTGGAGATACATTGATGACATTTTTTGTATCTATGAACATGACGATCAACATTTAAATAATTTTTATATCATATTAACACCACAGAACCAACAATCAAATTTACTATTGAAAAGGAAACAGACCAAGAACTTCCATTTTTAGACATACTTATCAAAAAAGACATACACAGTTTTGAAACAAAAGTATACAGAAAACCTACACACACAAGCAGATACTTAAATTTTTACTCAAATCATCCAATCATGGTTAAAAAGGGAGTATGAAGGTACCCGAGGAATGACACTGAAAAATGTTTGTTTTCTGGACCTTTCGAGGGAAAGTCTACCCCCGTGTTCAGCAAACCTACAAATAAAATACTAAAAGCAGAATATTTCTTATGTTTCGTATCAGCAATATAACCAGAATGGCTAATCTCTGACAAAATGTCAATGAATGTCAATTTAAAGGTGTTATTTTTAATTGTGAGAATAGGGTGCGAAATATGTGTACCTAGAGCATGTTCGTTTTAATTTATTGTTATTTTGACGTGTCCTTTTTTTACTTCAGTATTTAGCAAATTTAACCAAGTGTTATTAAAACTAACGGAACAAGATGCTACACAATTATCTTTATTTAATAATATTAAGGCACTTTATTTTACGTTTTTTGGAACATGGTTCTTTTGCTAAAATACTAGAAGCATTCCAATTAATTTTATTATTGTTATCTAGTGCATGTTGGCAAATGTTTGATTTTTGAAATTCCCTATTTTTTATGTATGTTTGGTGTTCTTTAATTCTTTTGGCTAATGGCCTAGAGGTTTCACCTATGTAAAATTTATTGCATTGACACGGAATTTTATAAATAACATTTTTTGTATTTTCTTGTTCATTGCTAGGTTTTGTTTTTGTAAGTTTACTTCTAAGTGTATTTTGTGTTTTAAAGATCGTTCTGATGTTAAAACGTTTACCTATTCGTTTTATTTTATCTGATAAATTAGGTATGTATGGTATAAAGAGGTTTGTAATTGGTCTATTTTGGATTTTTTTGTCTTTTGGATTCTCAAATTCATAAAAACATTTTTCAACGAAATCATTAGCATAATTGTTTTGATTTAAAACATCTTTTATAAAATTTTGATCTTTGCGAATTATTTTTGCTCTATCATATAGACTTTTAACTCCCTTTTTAACCATGATTGGATGATTTGAGTAAAAATTTAAGTATCTGTTTGTGTGTGTAGGTTTTCTGTATACTTTTGTTTCAAAACTGTGTATGTCTTTTTTGATAAGTATGTCTAAAAATGGAAGTTGTTGGTCTGTTTCCTTTTCAATAGTAAATTTGATTGTTGGTTCTTTAGTGTTAATATGATATAAAAAATTATTTAAATGTTGATGGTCATGATCATAGATAAAAAAAATATCATCAATGTATCTCTACGAAATAAGTGGTTTATGATCGTAATTTTGAATATAATTTAACTCAAAGTTTTTCATAAAAATATTACTTAGTAAAGGAGATAAAGGAGACCCCATAGCCATGCCAAAATTTTGTTGGTAATATTCGTTTTTGTATTGAAAATAAGTGGTTTTTACACAAAAAGTTAGTAATTCTAGAATAGTATTAATATTCAATGATGTACGTTCACTAAGATTGTTATCATTTTCAAGTTTATTTCTTACTATGTTTAAAATTTTATCTACAGGTACATTTGTAAAAAGACTAACGATATCAAAACTTACCAGTGTATTATCTATATTTATTTGAATATTAGACAATTTCTAAAGGAAGTGTTGTGAATTTTTTATATATGAATTAGTGTTACCTACTAGCCGTTTTAATATATTTAAAAGAAACCTAGCTAAAGGATATGTCGGTGAGTTTACGCTACTTACTATTGGTCTTAATTATATTATATTCAAAATTACGATCATAAACCACTTATTTGGTGGAGATACATTGATGACATTTTTTGTATCTATGAACATGACGATCAACATTTAAATAATTTTTATATCATATTAACACCAAAGAACCAACAATCAAATTTACTATTGAAAAGGAAACAGACCAAGAACTTCCATTTTTAGAGGTACTTATCAAAAAAGACATACACAGTTTTGAAACAAAAGTATACAGAAAACCTACACACACAAACAGATACTTAAATTTTTACTCAAATCATCCAATCATGGTTAAAAAGGGAGTTGTAAAAAGTCTATATCATAGAGCAAAAATAATTTGGAAAGACCAAATTTTATTAAAGAAAAAAATGTTATAAAAGATGTTTTAAATCAAAACAATTATCCTAATGATTTCGTTGAAAAATGTTTTTATGAATTTGAGAATCCAAAAGACAAAAAAATCCAAAATAGACCAATTACAAACCTCTTTATACCATACATACCTAATTTATCAGATAAAATAAAACGAATAGGTAAACGTTTTAACATCAGAACGATCTTTAAAACACAAAATACACTTAGAAGTAAACTTACAAAAACAAAACCTAGCAAAGAACAAGAAAATACAAAAAATGTTATTTATAAAATTCCGTGTCAATGCAATAAATTTTACGTAGGTGAAACCTCTAGGCCATTAGCCAAAAGAATTAAAGAATACCAAACATACATAAAAAATAGGGAATTTCAAAAATCAAACATTTGCCAACATGCACTAGATAACAATCATAAAATTAATTGGAATGCTTCTAGTATTTTAACAAAAGAACCATGTTCCAAAAAAACGTAAAATAAAAGAAAGTGCCTTAATATTATTAAATAAAGATAATTGTGTAGCATCTTGTTCCGTTAGTTTTAATAACACTTGGTTAAATTTGCTAAATACTGAAGTAAAAAAACGACACCTCAAAATACAATAAATTAAAATGAACATACTCTAGGTACACTTATTTCGCACCTTATTCTAACAATTAAAAATAACACCTTTAAATTGACATTCATTGACAGTTTGTCAGAGATTAGTCAGTCTGGTTATATTTCTGATACGAAACATAAGAAATATTCTGCTTTTAGTATTTTATTTGTAGGTTTGCTGAAGACGGGGGTAGACTTTCCCTCGAAACGTCCAGAAAACAAACATTTTTCAGTGTCGTTCCTTGGGTACCTTCATAGTAGACCCAGAACTTAAGACTATCTATTCAATTTATAGGGTAATTACACAAACGAAACAAAATTTAACTCCGTTGAATAAAATACAAAGAGTCGCATTTTCTCAAGAGATGTTGACAAGAATACAGAATGATCCTAATATCTGTAGGAGAATTTTATTCACCGACGAGACTGCGTTTACCACCGCAGGTATGTTTAATAGAAAAAACAAACATTTTTGGACAACCACAAATCTCTTTAAAAAACAAATTGTGCTAATTCAAGGTCGGAAGTCTATTAACATTTGGTGCGGTATGATAGATAATAGAGTTTTGGGGCCTGTAGTAATAGAGAATACTTTGAATGGCCAAAGATATTTAGATCTTCTACGAAATCAGATCGATGAGGTTTTAGAAGAGCTACCTCTCTAAGTTTTGAACAACCTTATTTGGCACCAGGACGGTGCCCCTCCACACAATTGCAACGAAGTTACCGAATATCTAAACAACAAATATGATCTGTGGGTAGGAAGACAGTGACCCATAAATTAGCCAGCGAATAGCCCCGATCTTACGCCTCTCGATTTTTTTATGGGGATACCTTAAGAATAAAGTATATTACAACAGACCAACCACTATTCGTGAATTAGCCGAAAAAATACAAGCTAAAATTAACAATTTAAATCAAAATAATTCCGAATTCACTTTTAAAGCCATAACTCGCAAATTTTCAGAATTATTACAGAAATGTATATTGAATCAAGGCGGCTGGGTTGACTAAATTTAATAATAAATATTCTTAATAATTTGACTTTTTTACTTGTTAGTTTCTTGTTTGTTTTCTACAGATATCGTTATTGTAACTTGTTTAATATAAAAATAATACCAAAAAGCTTGTTAGTTCATTTTCTTATGCGAATATCTCTCCTATCATTTCAAGTAGGTAAATGAGTTAATGACAGAACGACCATATATGAAAAGCAAAACAGTTGAATTGAAAGCCGCCCATTACTTTTCCAAGGCAAAGCGTACAATATTTTAAAACAAGTTGATAAGTGAGTGACAGAACGGCCATTTTGAAGTAAAAACCATTCAAACCAAAGCTTTCTATTATTTCTACTATACTTAAGCCAGAGCGGATAATTTTTCAAAATTAGGGGATAATGGTTACAGTGAGCATAGACAAACTATATATTTTTGGAATCAGGAGAAAAGGCTCTTTTCAATAAACTAAAAATGAACCGGGTGTTCCATTTAAAATAACAAAGCTGATGCCCATTCTAATATATAAAATTCTCGTGTCACGGTGTTTGTTACCAAACTCCTCCGAAACGGCTAAACCGATTTTCATAAAATTTTCTGTGCTTATTGGGTAGGTCTGAGAATCGGCCAACATCTATTTTTCACACCCCTAAAAATTAAGGGTGGTTCACCCCAAAATTTTTTTTTTTAATTTTTGGACAAAATTGTTTGTTTTTATTTTTTCACGATTCAGCATTAAAAAATACATACAACCCTAAATTTTCACCCTTCTACCATCAACCCCTATTTTTTAATAGCTATTTTTGTATTATTCACGTTATTTACAATTTTTTCGAGTCCCGTTGTAAACTACTTTTTTTTTTATTTTCTACCACATTTTTTTTTCTATTTCCTTAAAAATCGGGTATTACATATTTAGTTTCAGGTTTTTTTTTAAAGAAAATTATTTTTGTTCTATTATGTTATTAAAAATATTTCTTGATTTAGCTGGCGGTCCCGCATAAATAAATCATTTTGAATTGAATTTCCCGTACAGCAACGCAACCGCAACCCCACATACACGGGTTATACGCGCCTGCGCAAGTATCAAATCAACTCTACGGAGTACTCAGACAGGATGAAACCTGTATTGTTTTGTTTTTAATATAGTTTTTTTGTTTTAATTGTGTCTCGACTGATACGCCTCTCAAGTTAATTTACTTCAGTTCAGTTAATAATTAATAATAGACATTTATTTTGTGCCAACAACGCCCTTACTTTAAAGGTATGTAATTTATTATACTTTAACATTTTGTGGAAATAAAGTGATGGACAGTTGTTTTGCTAAATAAAATTTATCCAAATTATCTGTTTTAAACGTTAATTTTGAAGGAGTTGAGTTACCAAATTGAAAGAGAGGGTTGAAATAAATATATTCTAACAGCGAAAAAAATGAGTAATATATTTTATGAGAGTGTTAATTTCAATTTTAGGACTCACTTTGCAATTGAACAAAAAATTCAAGACATTTAATAAATTTATTTTATGAAGGGGTTTTATGATGTTGAAGTAGCTATTCCATCGACAGCGGTTTTTAGGGTTCCGTACCCAAAGGGTAAAAACGGGAACCCTATTACTAAGAGTCTGCTGTCCGTCCGTCCGTCTGTCACCAGGCTATATCTCATGAACCGTAATAGACGGACTGACCAAAAATATTGTACACTCCATTGCGCTGAGAGAATAATCTTTGTTTATTTTTTAAATGCCATAATAATTAGTAGTAGTGTCAAGCTATCAAAATCTGTAATTTAATATATTTGGTATTTTAATAAAGATTACTATATTAACTTAAATAAAGTATGCTTCAATTGTCTACAACGCTTCATTACTCTTTCAAATTCCCACACACTTATAGTGTCAGATACTTTTAAAAACATTTCCTATTGTGTATGGCAAAACAACGTTTGCCGGGTCAGATATATATATATATATATATATATATATATATATATATATATATATATATATATATATATATATATATATATATATATATATATATATATATATATATACAGGGTAATTCAGAAATAAGTACCGAAAAATTTGACACATAATTTCTCTCTAATCCTCACCGTTTAGGGCATTAAACATGTGTGATAAAAAGGACATTTTATTATTTAATATTTGTTAGGAGCGGGATATCAATTTCAATTTTGGAACATTTTATCATTACATAAAGACTCATTAACCCAACAAACGAGAACCATATGGGTCACTTCTGAGGCGTATAACAGGGGTATATGCCCTAGATTTATGGTCATATTTTTATTAAAAATATTTATAGCTTGGCTTCTTTATTAAAAATTATTACTCTTAGAATTTTTTCATACGAGATATCATTTCGGAGTTTTACTCGAGTTAATGCGTCAAAATCCTTTATAGGCCAAGTAATAGAGCAGAAATGTATTGATTTTGTGACAAAAATACTACCTGAAAACCAGCTATGCCATCACTTAAAACACATTCTGCTGGTTCATGCTGATGTTTTTTCTACTCGTAACTATTATTTATTAATTTGTTTTAAATAATTTACTGCAAAATATGGTTTTTTTTTCGATTTTTGCTTATAAAATGGAAACGATTTAAGCAATCGCAATACTATAAGAGGTGACTTGTAGGGAATTGAAATACGAACAAAACGAGCTATTAACCATCCAGTTCATAGAATGATTAGATTCGAAGAAAATCCGGAAAAAAACGGAAAATTCACCATTTTTTTGAAAATTCATAAATCGGCTATTTTTTGGGTTGTAGCGTAGATGTTCCATGAAATTGTAGTCAATGACATGAACTTTATGCAAGCACAAGACAGGCGACGTCGGATAATTAGTTTTTAAGTTATTGTAATTTGAATTTTTTACTGCGTCCAGCGGGTCTCGATGCCACACGGATTGGTTCATTTCAATTTTACAAGATAATTTCGAAAACTCGTCAAGGAAACATTTGCTTTTTCTAGAATATTAAAATAAAGATTAATTTTAAAATGCATTTTTGAATCTAGAATGGGTTATTCATCTTTTGCTTCATATAGGGGCGTGCGGTGAAATTTTAAGAAAGGGATGCAATTTTTAGAAACTTACCTATTTGTAATGTAATTCCATTCTTCGATCATTTTTTGCAAATTCATCAATGACGTTATTATAAAAACGTCGATGCTCCGACATATTTTGGAGAAGTTTATTTTCAATGGACAACAGCGATGTATGCGAAAGTCTCTCCTGCCCCGTTGAATTTCTCACGAAATTTTTTATACGTTTAAGTGTCGAAAAATTGCGTTCTATTGATGAACTTGTGGCAGGTATTGTCAATACTAATTCACACAATTTCGACACTTCGGTGTAGGCATCTTCTAGCAGTCCTGCCATCACTGCAGCTCCATCATAGCTTTGAACAACTAATTTTTTCTCTCCATTAATTTCTTTAGTAACGTTATAAACTACGGTATATAATGCATCTACTGTACGATTTTCGGACACATTCTTAAAACCTAAAAATGCGGTATTTGCATATCCACGTCCGTATTATTGTCTTCCATATCGCACCATGCACGACGCGACGTACGTATCACACAACACACGGATAGCCGTTCAAACAAAGAACCTACTCCAACGATAGCTTCCGCCACCACTTAAACACGCGACTGAAATGCAAAAATTGCAAACAGCCGGTGGAAAGTTCAATAACCTCTGGCTCGATTCACAGGAAATCAAGCATACAGGACTTGGCTGCAGAGAAGCTAGCGGCCCGCATAGGTTCTATTCGATATTCTATTGTGGCTGGGTCGAAGTCAAGGCCGCTTTTATTATGGGCTTGATAATTAAGATAGTATTTTAGCATTTTTAATATAAATTAATTAATGGTTTCCTATTTCAAAAATTACATTTTAGATGTTTTGTAATTTTTTTTGTGGGAGTACTGCTTCCCTGCTTCCATGGACTACACGCCCCTGGCTTCATACGAAAACTGTGTAGTTTTTTCTTTGACGTATCAAAGGGAATGTAGGATCTATATCAAGAATAACGGTTACCCTGATGAAGTTTTAAAAAATGATTCAATTGCTTCATCGGTTCTTAAAGACTGAAAATATTTAATTAGGTTTTGAAGATAATCTATAGATTTGGAAAGATTAAGATGCGGATTTTGAAAATTTCGCAACCATTTCAAACGCCTTCAAAAAGTTTCCGTGCGTATACAGTTCATAGAGCAAGATTTTGATGTGCTAAAAATTGAATAATTGCAACCATTCGTTCAATTATTGCACGCCAACGTTTTTTTTCTCGTTCGAAAAACGATTGTTGTTCTTTATCTATTGTATCGTTTGTCTGCATTCTTAGTTTTAATTCGAAATATTTTTCAAAACTTTTTATATGTTTAAAACTTTTTTCGTGCGCACATCAAAAAAATATCGCCAATCAGAAAATCCACTAACAAATTTACCAGAACGATCAATACTAAAAATGTTGCAAGAAAAACAAAGACACTTATTTCTTTTTGAGAATAAATAAGCCAATCCCTAACAACTCTTTCTCCATTTGAGAGTATTTTGATAAAATGACTAGCTGAAAATTTCCGACCTGATTCATAAGCGGGATAATCGTCTAGCTTACATTGAATTGTCCCGTTTATTACTAAAATTTCTACAAGTATTTTGGACAACGCCTCTGGCCACAACGCATTATCTGATGACGCATATAAAAGGTCATTGGTTGTCCTTTCTTCATTAGTTTCTTGGCCAGCAGTCGTTTAAGCACTATTACTTGATCTGCTATACTCTGATACCCTGATTCTGTTTCCGAATCAGACAATGTATTATTTTAAAATGACGCTACAAAATTTGAAGCCTTCCAAGTAAGCGTACTATGCGACGCGCGACGTATCGGCCGAAAATTAATTTATGATAAAAATCTTAAAATATATATAATATATATTAATATTTTTTTTGGGAGGAACATGGAATTGCATATATTCCTTCCGTTTGGAACGGAATAATGTCCTTTGGCGATCGCAAAAATTGTCCAATTTTCTCGTGTGTGTTGAAGATTGTACAGGGTGTCCGGATTTGGTTGCAAAAGCAGGGTAACTCGCTTATTTTTAAAGATAGAACCTTGCGGTTTTCACGAACCTGAGCTAATTTTTTGTGAAACTCATGAAGCCGTAAACAAAATTTTCATAGTCTTCTTCGTTTAACTTAACGCAAAGGGAAAAATTGCTGCTTATGCAGTTTTTTACGCTGAATCCAGTGGCGTAGTCATATTTTTCATTTGAGTTGTAATTTTTAGATATGACCCAAAATTGTGTTTTTTTAAATGGGACACCCTGTATATTTGTCCAGAAATTGATTTGTCCTTTTAAAAGCTTTTCAAAAATATATAATAGTATGGGTCTATTTTAATAAACAACAACAAAAATCCTAATCTTTATAATTATCATCCCAAATTTTGCAGTAGGCCATGCAAAACGATGCCGTTTTCTTTTGTTTTCTTGGAAGCAAATGACATTTCCCAATTTTGTACGCGTATATAAAATATAGCGCTAGTTTTTTGTATTTATTTATTGTGTAAAAATATATTTGTATTATTATGGAAGAAAACCAAACTTTCGAACATTATGAAAAGTACGATACGTTAGCTTGTTTTATATTAAGTAATTAAAATGTTGAAGCGGCTTCTGAGGTGCATTTTAACAGGTAAATAGTTAATTTTTAGGCATGTTGAAATACTATTGCTTAATTTTTATTTAGATATCCAGAAAGGAGGCAACCTAATATATCCACTTATCGGATAAAAAAGAATTTACTTAATCACGGATCATTTATCAAACCTCGTACGAAAACATATAATAAAGAAAATCGGGAGGCTGAGGAAATTACGGTTTTGGCTAATGCAGAAGCTTACCCTACAAACTCTTGTAGGGCCAGTGAAAAGAGCATAGGGATTCCAAAAACTAGAGTACAAGAAATTCTAAAAAAGCACAAATACCACCCATACAAATTTAGACTCGTGCAGCACTTACAGTCAGGGGATGCAGAGCGTCGGGTAGTCTTCTGCAATTGGTTTCGAGAAAGATGCGATATCGTTAGAGATTTTGAAAGGAAGGTTATATGGTCAGACGAAGCACATTTCAGTAATTCTGGTATACTCAATAGGCACAATAGTAGATTCTGGTCCCAGGAAAATCAACACCAAATATTTCCCAGAAGACAGGGCAGGTTTGGTCTAAATGTGTTCTGCTTCATGTTAGGAACACATGTAAAATTTTATATATTTGAGGGAAATCTAACAGTCAATCGCTATATAGAAATTTTAGAGGCAGCTGTACCTGAATTACTTGACAATATTCCTCTAGCGCAAATTAACGAAATTTATTTTCAACAGGACGGTGCTCCTGCACACAATTCTAGAATGACGAGATTATTTCTGGACAATAATTTTACCAATCAATGGATCGGAACAAATGGACCTATAAGATGGCCTCCTAGGTCCTCAGATTTGTCGATTTTAGATTTCTTTCTATGGGGATATCTGGAAAATAGAATTTACAAAGACCACTATGATAATGTCCAAAATTTAGGAAATGGAATAAGAGAAAATTTTCGCTATTTACAAAATCATCCCGTTATTTTGCCTAATTCCCTAAAACGAATACGAAAATTGTGCGAAGCATGCATAGAATAAAATGGAAATTAGTTTGAACAGTTCTTTTGATTTCCTTGGTTACTGTAGTTCTTATACGAGAGTTGATTTTTGCCGAAAGGCTTGTTACATGATAATTTATTACTGTTTTGTTCTTGTGTTACTAAATAAATCTAGGTAGGTGGTACTTTTTTGGTGCGAAATTATCAATAGATATTTTGATAAATAGATTTAATTACATATTTATTTTGATTTATTGTTAGGATGTAGATATTGTTAACGACTTTAAATAAAAGTCAGCATTGTTTTGCATGGACGACAAAATTTGGGATGATAATTACAAAAATTAGGATTTTTGTTGTTGTTTATTAAAATAGACCCATACTATTATATATTTTTGAGAAGCTTTTAAAAGGACAAATCAATTTCTGACAAATATACAGGGTGTCCCGTTAAAAAAAAAACATGGTCATATCTAAAAAATAACAACTCAAATGAAAAATATGACTACGCCACTGGATCCAGCGTAAAAAACTGCATAAGCAGCAATTTTTCCCTTTGCGTTAAGTTAAAGGATAACCGAGATACGAGGGGGATCCCAAAATGCAAAATTTTCTATTTCGCCCTGTATCTCATAAACGAAGAAGGCTATGAAAATTTTCTTTACAGCTTCATGAGTTTCACAAAAAATTAGCTCAGGTTCGTGAAAACCGCAAGGTTCTATCTTTAAAAATAAGCGAGAAATCCGGACACCCTGTACGTATGCGGCCATATTACAAAAGTGTCGTCTACAGATCTGAACCATGATGTTGGCTTTAATGGAGACGACTCTAAGGCTTCTTCCTCAAAAGTGTTGAAAATGGGTCCTGGTTTGTTTCTAGCTCGCTTCAAATTAGATTTTTTGGCTCTAAAAGTAGCAACTTTTAATGTAGATAGGCTATACCTAGTATAATTACAAAATGTCATTTGTGGGTTAATGAAACCTCCAACTTTTTTTTTGTAATATTGGATGACCAAAAAGTAGAAATATCTGTCAATTTTATTGCCACAACGTAGCCAGATATACTCTAGTAAGTATTGAAGTTAAATTATAGTAAGAATAGCTATTTAAAATGCCAAAGTATGACATTTTTAATCAACAGAAATCGAGTTAGAATATGGTCAATAAGCAGACATTTTCTCCCAAATGCTAATTAAACATATTTTAGCAAGTATTGAAGATTTATTTACAAAAACGAAATATATAAATATATGGATAAAAAAAAACGCCGACTTGAGGTATCTAATCGTCGTTTAATTTTGTTTCGCTGGCTCCTGGGTTTTAAATTAGCCATTTTTTTTTAGTGAGTACAAAAGGCAAACCAAATAGGCATTTTTATTGATAAAATATTAGTAAATGTTGCTAAATTTGAAAATTACTGATAAATATTTGTTTACAAAGTGGCCAATTTCAAGGAATGTTTGCTTACCATTGATTGAAATTAAAATTAAGCTAATTTCCTAGAAGCCATTACTTGACCATTTAAAAAAAACATATTTTTTGTACCTACAAAAACTTATTTTCATATATGTTTTTTACATTATGGACTCTAATCAATTTTCGTAGTAAAATACATTTCCAAACTAAAAAAAATCAAGAAGGGGCGCGTGTTTTACAGCCTATCCTAGATTATTTTAATAGTAAAAGTTCCTTCGCAAGGGTTTTTCCCGACTAACCGACAAACTTCTTAAAATATTTTACACAATAAGTCAGAGTGTATTTCTACGAAACCATGATTTGTTATCTTTGCATTTCCTCTTGGCTCATAAATTCTTACACTGATTGGCTCTGTTGATACTATTTCTGCTGAAACAATTGATGATTTATCATATAAACGAAGAACAGGCTAAAAAATGAGGAATTATTTAGCTAAATTTCGGAAAAAAATGTTACTCAAATTTCGAGTGAAAAACAAGTCAGAATTCAGCTAAAAAAGCTCGATGTTGAAGTCAAATAGCAATTTTAGCTAATTGGCCAGGGATATTAGCTAATATCACAGCATTTTAGACCATATACAGGGTGTTAATGAATGTCACGTAGATACGGAAGGTGATAATTCTTTGGCTTATTCTATGACGACAAGTTCATATGAACATGGGTCCGCAAATGATTTGTTTCGGAGATACAGGGTGTTGAAGTTGAAATTTTATTTTGGGCTTTCTTAAATAACTTTTGCAAATCAATTTGTTTCACAAAATTGGATAATCGGGTGTTTTTTGAGATGAGAAATCATAAATTGGCATTAGTTTTTATCTAGCACCTAGAGGGCGCTACGTATGGTATTTATTTTAATCTGCCATAACATTTTAGAACTTTTAGAATTTTTTTGTGAATAAACCTTATTTTTACTTTCAATTAATTTAATAATTCAACAACGCTAGAAGTAACCGTTTTCCAGAAATTTGCAAATATCTGCGTCGATACACGTTAACCACTCCCTTTGACGCTTGATGAAGTTGCTGGAAACATTACAAAAACTTAGTATGTAATAGATATTATTAAAATAAATAACTTATATCTTATAAAGGTGTACTGAGAAAAGTTTAATTATTGAGATACAGGGTGTCAAAGTTATTTTTTTTTTCGTTTTTCTGATACGTTTTCAGAGTTTATTAGTTCCCATTTGCTACATTTATTAGTTTTTAGAACCACTACAATAACCAAAAGCCAAATTTGTCGTACATGATGTTATTTTTATGCGCCATCGAGAATTCCACTCTCCTGTATTTTTTTGGAATACCCTGTATAAATCCTAATATCATCATTTGGCTCCCCGTTTTTTCCACTTTTTTTAATTCCCTACGTTTTTATCGTATCTGTAATCGTTTTTTATTTATTTGTGAAAATAGCCGTCGATACAAACCAAGTATTATCAAAGTAACAAAACTGAAAAAAAACCTACTTGGTTATTCCGTGTGTTACCTTTTTTGACGTTTAGTATAAAATAATTTTGCTAGCGAATTTAACGACTATTTAATATTTCTTAAGTTTTTTTAGCTATTTAATATCTAAGGATGGTTGAGTTTACAAAGCATGAATATGTGGATATTCATTTCATTTATGGTTTGTCAATGGTAATTCGTTTGAAGCTAAACGACGCATTCGCAGCGTTATCCAAAGCGACAACAGCCTGATTCACGAACTTTTGCTCGGGGTCACATTCGACTGAGCGAAAATGGAACTTTCCAGAAGTCTACTCATTTATCAAGAGCACATTGCACTGTTAGAACTATCGAAGTTGAGGACGCAGTCCTGAATACTGTGGAAAATGAACCAGGTACAAGTACAAGAAAAATTGCGGCAACATTAGACATTTCACATGTGCTTGTATATAAAATTTTATTGGATAATTTGATTGTATTCTTACCATATCCAAAGAGTTGAGAAAGCCCTAAAAAATAGGTCAAAAAATAATCCCCAGAAAATCTACAAACGTGAATTTCCATTCTGATTCAATTTTTTCTAGTGGATCATGCAAATGGTACCAAAAAGTAAAAATAAACAAATATTTTAGCGATATGCAAAAAATTAACTATGGCATTCCTCAAGGTACAGTTCTGGGTCCAATACTGTTTATTATTTATATAAATAATCTCTTAAATCAAACATATTTTGGACAAGTAATATCATTTGCAGATGATACCGTCTTGTTTGTGCATGGAGATTCATGGGAAATCGTAGAACAAAACCTTTCTACGGATATTAAGAAAATGATTGAATGTTTTGACGATAACTTACTTACGATAAATTTAGAAAAGACAAAATATTTGCCATTTGCGAACCAAAAAAAATCCCTCCCAATACAGACAAAAATTTCTATTGATTTGCCTTTTAGAAAACAGAATATGTGGGAACTCGAATCCACAGATAAAGCCAACTATCTCGGAATTATAATAGATTGTCATCTAAAATGGAATGATCACATAAATCAAATAGCAAAAAAACTAAGGTCATTAGTCTATATTTTTAAACAGATTAGCAAAATTATGGATATAAATAGTGTGCGTAGTATATATTTTGCACTAGTGCAATCAATACTCTCATACGGCATTATTGCCTGGGAAGGGGCATATGACTCTACATTAAAGCCTAACAAATTTTACCAAAACGCATAATAAAAGTTATGTATAAATTAAATAGCCAGTTTCCTTCTGATCAGCTATTTAAACAATGCAAAATATTAAATATCAGAAATATCTACTACAAATCGGCGCTAATGCAACAACTAAGTTCGAATTTTCAAAACTATAACATAATTTCCACTTATAAAACCAGATATCAAGATAAACTTAATTTTACCTCTCTTACATACCACAATAGGTCAACAAACTTATATTTATATCGTACAAAAACTTTATAATCTACTTCCCACCGAATTGAAAAAATAAAAAGAAACAATTAAACTTTAAAACAATTCTCACGGACTGGCTAATATCTAATAGCCCAATATTATAAAATATATATATAATGTCTCAGTTGTTATTTGTATATGTATGTATGTAAGCAGGTATGTATGTATGTATGTATGTATGTGTGGGTATGTATGTATGTGTGTATGTAGGTATGTATGTATGTATGTAGGTATGTATGTGCGCATGTACAGGGTGTTCCAGCGAGGACTGAACAGGGACCTATTTTCGACCTTCCTTGTATTTTGGAAAAATTCAAAACAGCCAATCGATGTCTTTTTTCTTGTAGAATCCAAAAATATCATCGAAAAAATATTTGAACCAGAAACAAAAGAGTTACGCTATGCATCAGGTGTTTTTTAAATGGAATGTATCGTTTTTTATACGATTTTTGGAAAGAGTGATTTTTTTTATGTCCGTTCTGATTAAAAGATTTGATTTTGCGATAGCTGTTTATATTACATTTTAATGTTTTACAAACTAAAATTTTAGCTTCACCTGTTTAAAATATACGATAGGTTGGTATAGGTGATCAAGGTAAAATGACGTTTGAATGCTTTGTCAATAAAAATTGACATTATTTTAATTATTGTCGAAGTCTTCACCTAAAAAATATATATTTGACTCTGATCGAAATGAAATACTCTTTGGACGAGAGACTACAGATTGTTATGCTATTTTACAAGTGCCAAGAAAATGCAAGAGAAGCAAGAAGAAGATTTATTGCAAATTTTAATAGAAATATATCCATCAATACAATTCTAAGGATAAAAAACCTATTTGAGGAAAATAAAACTTTACATGATAGAAAAAGAAATATACAAAGAAGAAGAAATCGAGACCAGGCCATTATAAATTATTTTCAAGTTAATCCAACCAAATCTATTTCGGATGCAGTTCGGGAAGTTCAGTACGGTGGCGGTGTAAGGCGCAGAAGAGTTACCCGAGGGACTGTTCACAGGACTCTGAAAATTCATAAATTTAGGCCTTTTCGTATCCTTCCACTTCAGCACCTAACACCGGCACAAAAAGAACTTCGCTTCCAATTTGTTTCTCAAATGGTAATTCGGCAAGAAAACGAAGACCCTGATTTATTCAAAAATATTGTGTGGACCGACGAAGCTACTTTCACAACATCGGGAGTATTCAACAGACATAATAGTCACCACTGGGCCGTTGAAAATCCAAAAAAGTTCCAGACTATTAAATTTCAAGGGAGGAATTCTATTCATGTTTGGTGTGGGATAAAAAACAATAAAATTTTGGGACCAATATTTTTTAACGGGACTTTAAATGGGCACAGATATTACGAGTTTTTAGAAAACGAAATTGAACATTTTTTGGAAGACTTACCATTGGCAGAATATCAGAATTTAATTTGGCAACATGATGGGGCGCCTCCTCATGCCGTGCATGATGTGGTTCAATTTTTAAATCGGCGCCATAACGAATGGATAGGGCGAAATGGAACATATGCTTGGCCGCCCAATAGCCCCGACCTCTCAGTTTTGGATACATTTCTTTGGGGCCATTTGAAGAACGTCGTATACAGAAAACGAAACGAAAATAGTCAAGAGATCATGGGAAAAATTGTCGATGAAATAAACCGCCTTAACCAGGAAAATCATATTGTAACAGCAAGTTTAGAAGGGTACAAAGGGGTTATCGATGTTGTTTCGAGAAAAACGGCGGCCACATTGAAAACTTATGTTATTAGTAGTTTTATTTTATTATTTAATAATTATTTTTTATTGAATTTCTTTTTCTATCATGTAAAGTTTTATTTTCCTCAAATAGGTTTTTTATCCTTAGAATTGTATTGATGGATATATTTCTATGAAAATTTGCAATAAATCTTCTTCTTGCTTCTCTTGCATTTTCTTGGCACTTGTAAAATAGCATAACAATCTGTAGTCTCTCGTCCAAAGAGTATTTCTTTTCGATCAGAGTCAAATATATATTTTTTAGGTGAAGACTTCGACAATAATTAAAATAATGTCAATTTTTATTGACAAAGCATTCAAACGTCATTTTACCTTGATCACCTATACCAACCTATCGTATATTTTAAACAGGTGAAGCTAAAATTTTAGTTTGCAAAACATTAAAATGTAATATAAACAGCTATCGCAAAATCAAATCTTTTAATCAGAACGGACATAAAAAAAATAACTCTTTCCAAAAATCGTATAAAAAACGATACATTCCATTTAAAAAACACCTGATGCATAGCGTAACTCTTTTGTTTCTGGTTCAAATATTTTTTCGATGACATTTTTGGATTCTACAAGAAAAAATACATCGATTGGCTATTTTGAATTTTTCCAAAATACAAGGAAGGTCGAAAATAGGTCCATGTTCAGTCCTCGCTGGAACACCCTGTATGTGTTTGTTCATATATGTGTGTATGTCTATGTATATGTATATATTTTTTTTTTCTTAATAATTAATAATTTTTTACCTATTTTTTTACTCTATATAGTCTTCTCAGTCTGACGTCTTTGTCTATTTTTGAATCTTTTCTATGCTGCCTTATTTGTACAGTTTGTATGTGTGTATGTCTTACAATAGGTTCCTTCACATTTTATATTCTTATTGCATGCTCTCTAGGTATAGGAATAGGAATAACTTCTTAAAAAATAAAAAATGAAAATATATGTGTATATATGTAGGAGAATGAGCACCCACTCATCCAGTCAAGCACTTAGCTTTGGAGGGTTGGTGTTTTTTCCTATGTACTATGAGGATAAACAAAAATAATATAGCTGCTATTTTGTCTCTTTATATATTTATTTTATGTCTTTTATATATTTATTTACCTTTGTTGTGTTACTGTTTTTTTATGTGTGTTATGTAAATAAATATATTTTTGAATTTGAATTTGAATTTTGAATCATTTTTGGGCAGAAGAAAATCCTCATGCGATAGCCGAAAGTCAATTTCAGGAGCAGTTTACAGTAAATGTGTGGCTGGTAATGTTGGAGACCATTTGGTGGGGTCATCCTGCCAAGGGGATTAAACGGACAGTATTATCATCAATTTTTAGAAGAAGAACTCCCGCTGCTGTTAGAAGAGGTACCACTTGACCGATACCAAATGTGGTTTATGCATAATGGCGGACCGCCACATTTTAGTTTGGATATAAGGGAGTTTTTAAATCGACAATACAACAACCGTTGGATAGGTCGAGGTGGACCCCAGTCATGGCCCAAGGTCCCCCGATCTATATTGTTTAGATTATTTTTTCTGGTTACATTTAAAATCGGTTAAATTTAAAAATAATTTGCAATAGGCCTGTGATATCTGAGAAAGTCTGCCAATCTATGAGACGAAGAGTTGAGTCCTGCATATTAACAAGAGGAGGTCATTTTCAGCAGTTCTTATAATTGTTTCAGTTTTTGATGTAACGTTAGAATTAAATTGCTAATTAATTAGCTACTAGATTTTTTTCAATTTTGTTACTTTGATAATAGGGGAAGTACGGACAAAATGACATAATATTTTAATATTGCTTTATGAAAACTTACTATAAACAGTAACAAACGGTTATTATATGTAACAGTTATCTTTGATACATTAGCTTTTCAAGTAAGAAAGTTATTTTTAAATAATGTAAAGGTACACAAACTTAAAAGCTTACTACCAAAACCTAACTCAAAACCATTTTGTTCATACTGAATGGACAAAATGGCATATGTGTTATGGACAAAATGACTTAAACAGAAACACATAGTTCACAAATGAACATCTTTGTCGTTTTTGGTGCATCAGCGCAAATTGCATGAGCCCACTGTGCACATTTTATACACCTTAACCAGTTCTCACCAGGCTTTGAACGGGCATATAAGTCGTTGCAATAAGTACAGGGACAGTCGTCGTCATCAGTTTGCGAAGCAAATGGATCTGCCTCTTCATCATCCTCATTGTAATCAAATACTGCTCTAGTGGCCTTTCGCTTTCTTCTTTCAGAGGTGATTTTAGGCTCATTTTTGGCTTTTCCTTCCTCCATGTTCGGTGTTTTCTCTTCCCCTGTCCTCTGACTAAATTTCCTTGCGGCATAGGAGATAACATTTCAATCGGAACGAGCAAAGAACTTGTTGATGGTTCAGGATTTTCCTCACCTCGAGATACTTCATATAGTATGATGGGTGCACTTTTAGAAAATGAATCTGTTGATGGTCCAGGATTCTCTTGACTATTCGTGCTTTCATCTGGTACGGTAGAGGCAATTTCATTATTTTTAGAACTTGGATTTTCTGTAACCTGTGTGGGCGCAAATTCAGGAGGCATTATTGGAACATTGGTTGTCTCAGCAGGCTCAAACATATAATCTGGAAAGATATCAGGCCGGAGACCAGTGTTTTTAAATCCTTGGCATGCATTTTGCACAGTAGCAGCTTTGTCATAGGCCTCATTAAATAAATAGCTAATTTGTAGATGAATAACTACGCGACCTGGATAAATCTTTAACCATTTTGATATTTCCTGATTGAAGTAGGTTTTTAATGGTCCATAAAAACATACGTCCAAAGGTTGCATCCGATGGGTGCAATGATGTGGCAGACATAATACGATTATACCATTCTCTTTAGCGTATGTCAATGATACAAATCCTTTGTGACTAGCATGACCATCGACGATGAGGAGCACTTTTTCATCAACACTAGCCTTCGCATAGGTTTGAAAATGCTTCAACCATTTGAAAAACACATCTATAGTCATCCAGCCCGACTCTTGTGCAATTCCAAGAGTGCCAGTTGGGGCCCCATCCAAAAGCACATTTTTTAAATTCTTTCTAGGGAATATTAAACATGGAGGTATGTAAGAGCCGGTTGCATTCATGCAACACACAACGGTGACATGAGATCCTCGCTCAGCACTTGTTAAGCAGCCGATTTGCTTCCGGCCAGTTGTTGCCAAAATTTTCTGTGGTTTCTGAACAGTAGACAGACCGGACTCATCTATATTATAAATCCTATTGGGTGAAAAGTTGTGAGTATCCAACAAATCTTTATATACCTTAAAGAATTTTTCAACTTGAGGCTTATTGAAAGCCTGAGCCCTAGCCGCTGAATCGGTTCTGCTTTACGTACCGAAATATTATGATGAAACCAAGTTAACCATTCCTGTCCAGCTCTTTGTTTTTCTGCATTGAAAATATGGGAAAATTTATTTTGTTCGGCTAACTGAAATGCTAACTTCTGAACGTCTTTACGAGTCAAAGCAAAAAGTCGTGTTTCTAATAATTTTAAATGATTAACTAGCTGCCTTTCAATTTCTAGAGGAAAAGTAGGTTTGTACCTTCCTAGTCATTTACCAGTTGGATTTAATGTGTTGTTTTTTCCTAACGCGTGTCTTCTCAGAGTCGCCTGAGGGACACCAAACGTTTTGGAGGCTAAAAGCCAACCCATTTTATTTTGCTGAACAGCCTCAATTGCATTTTTCATTGACACGTCGCTCCAGGATTGTCGATTAGATATTCTTTTATAGTTGCGCGGCATTCTGGCACTATGGTCTGTATTTTGGTCTATATAAATTATAATGGACAAAATGACATACTATGTCATTTTGTCCGAATGAGCACTATGTCATTTTACCCATATTAGATATTTAATAATTTTACATTAAAAATATGCATTAAATGTTATCTATTTACGAAAGTAATCAAGCCATGTCATTCCATACACTATAAAGAATTGATTTAAAGCAAAATGAGTTGACTAAAAATCCAAAACTTATCGAAAATAAGAAAACAGAATCACACGTGGAAATTTTTAGCCCGGTACACCTTCACTATACGACTGCGTGACATATAGTCGGTGGGGCGGTAAATAGCGCGAATTATGAAATACAGGTTGTATGTCATTTTGTCCTTATGTATCATTTTGTCCATACTTCCCCTACTTGGTTTCCATAGGCGACTATTTTAGCAAAGATCAAGAAAACGATAACATATACCATAAAAATGCAAAGAAACAAAAATAATGTGAAATAAATAGAAAGTCAAATTATGATACAGAGTATTCAAAAAACACATGAGAGTGGAATTGCCGGTGGCGCAAAAAAAAAACGTCCTCTATACCGTATATGACAATTTTACTTCTAGTTGTTGTAGAGGTTCCAAAAACTAATAAACGTACCAAATTGGAAATAATAAACTCTGAAAATGTGTGAGAAAAACGAAAAAACGAAAAAAAAAATTAAAACTTTGACCCCATGTATCTCAAGAATACTTGTGTACTTCTCAGTACACCTTTATAATATAAAAGTTGTTTATTTTAACGATACCTATTACATACTAAGTTTTTGTAACGTTTCCACCGACTTCATCTAGCGTCTAAGGGAGTATGTAACCTGGCAGCGACGCAGAAATTTGCAAATTTCTCGAAAACGGTTACCTCTAGAGTTATTAAGCAAGTATGCTTTTTCTGCTTAAAAAAGTTAACTGTCAAAAAAGTTATGGCAAATTAAAGTAAATAATAATATAGTACGTAGCGCCCTTTAGGTGCTATATAAAAACTATTACAAAATTATGATTTCCCATCTTAAAAAACCCCCCATTGCCCTATTTTATCGAAAAATTTTATTTTTTGCAAAAGTTATCTAAAAAAGTCTGAAATAAAATTTCAACTTCAACACGCTGCATCTCCGAATCGAATCATTTGCGGACCCATCTTTATATGAACGTTCAGTAATAAAATAAGCCAAAAAATTATCACCTTCCCTATCTACGTGACATTCATTAACACCCTGTCTGATTATATGACTTGCTACTTGGGTATGAACCTATCTTTCGCATTAGAAATTAAAATTAAGGTTAACTATCCAACAAATAGGTGAAACATGAAGTTAAAATAACTGCTAACATTTTGTAGTATTCAACTAAAGGGACTTTACCAGTTTCCATTGCTCTGCTAACCACAATATGGTAAAAAATAATTGCATATTAATTATATTCACACATAACAATTAACATTACTTATAGAAATTCCTATAAGGATTTAATGACCTGCACCTTAAACGTTTCATTTTCTGTATATCGGACTAATTTAAAAAATAATAATCTGTCAATATCAAAAAGAGGGTTTACCCTTCACCTAGCGATACATTCCTGTAAGTCACAATGCTTAAATTCCTTTGTATTTGATTACAGTACTTATCCGTTGTACCTCTATTTTTAAACCTAAATAATAATTAATAAGTATTCTGAATTCTAATAGGACTGTTACTACATATTGATGTGTTAAATGCCTTTCTGTATTCCTTAAAGTCAGCTCATTACCAACGGTACTAATTATCCTTTGAAATAAATATAAATAGGCCTACTGGCTATTAATCTTAATTAATCCTCTCATCGTAAAACGTTCCTGAAACCACGCCTTCCAAATCTGATTGGCCTGAAACTGAAACTTCACGTCTTGGCATTCGCTAGTTTTAAGTTGTTTACATTAATATGTATTTAGTTTCGCTGAAAATCGTTTAGTAGTGATAGCTGCTAAGTGTTCTATGCTGAATAGGATGTTTGTGAAGATTTTTTTGTAAAAATGGTTGATGAGGTCCTAAGTGACAATATATCGTTGGAAGTTGCAGATAAAGTGAAAAATTGTTCGTTAAATTCAAAAAATTTCTTAATCGAGTCCCTGCTTTCTTCACAAACCACTAACACTTGCCAGAAACAATTCAATCAGAATTCTAACTCGGATTACGCAAAATGTGTCAGTTTGTGTGAATTCACTGAAGACGGTACATCCAGCGATGAACAATTCTCTAGTTATTCGGCAAATCTTCTTAGTGAAAAGGTGAAGGAAGATAGTGAAGAGTGTACAGAACCTGATTATGAAAAAAACTATTTACACGGTATGTAAAGAAATTTTTATCTTTTAAAATGTATAATTTGAATTTAAATGTTAGCTAAGGTGTCCCTATCAGTAAGAATTTATCCTAGATTATCGTTTTACAGATAATAAAATTAATTTCATCCGGAACTGGTACAAAGTGTCTATAAGAGACATAAGTAAGGCTTTTTTAATTGGAAAAAATACATTAAATATTTTTAGAGAAAAAATCAGTCAATGGTGCAACCAAAACTAAAGTGTACCTATTATAACGAACAAAAGAAAAGTCTCTTTTGTTCTGCTTCGACCAAAAAGCATCACGTACAGTTAGTTACATTGCCAAAAATTATTGACTTGCTTTTTATATCCCTCGTAAGAAGAAAGTATCGTAATCGTGAAAAATTACTCTTGGAGATTTTTCAGATCTTCACGTTTCAGTGTCCCTAGATGCAGAAAAACATGCTTGTTTACAACTATGTATGTAATATTGACATTTCTGAAATTTTAAATGCTTGAAAGAAACATATATTTGACTTGGGCATTTATCCGGATGGAAAGTGACATTTACAACACTTTCCCAGGTGGAAAGTAATCACTTTCCACCCAGGAAAATGTTTCAGTTTTATTCGATTATTAATATTAATTTTTTCCAAACTTTCCACGGCCTCTCTCAATTGAGGAGGAGTACAGAGTGTCCGGATTTGGTTGCAAAAACAGGGTATCTCGCTTATTTTTAAAGATAGAACCTTGCGGTTTTCACGAACCTGAGCTAATTTTTTGTAAAACTCATGAAGCCGTAAACAAAATTTTCATAGCATTCTTCGTTTATGAGAGACAGGGCGAAATAGAAAATTTTGTATTTTGGGACCCCCCTCGTATCTCGGTTATCCTTTAACTTAACGCAAAGGGAAAAACCTCGTACGAAAGCATATAATAAAGAAAATCGGGAGGCTGAGGAAATTACGGTTTTGGCTAATGCGGAAGCTTACCCTACAAACTCTTGTAGGGCTAGTGAAAAGAGCATAGAGATTCCAAAAACTAGAGTTCAAGAAATTCTAAAAAAGCACAAATATCACCCATACAAATTTAGGGTCAGACGAAGCACATTTCAGTAATTCTGGTATACACAATAGTAGATTCTGGTCCCAGGAAAATCAACACCAAATATTTCCCAGAAGGCAGCAGGGCAGGTTTGGTCTAAATGTGTCCTGCTTCATATTAGGAATACATATAAAATTTTATATATTTGAGGGAAATCTAACAGCCAATCGCTATATAGAAATTTTAGAGGCAGCTATACCTGAATTACTTAACGATGTTCCTCTAGCGCAAATTAACGAAACTTATTTTCAACAGGACGGTGCTCCTGCACACAATTCTGGAATGACGAGATTATTTCTGGACAATAATTTTACCAATCAATGGATCGGAACAAATGGTCCTATTAGATGGCCCCCTAGGTCCCCTGATTTGTCGATTTTAGATTTCTTTCTATGGGGATATCTGGAAAATAGAATTTACAAAGACCACTATGATAATGTCCAAGATTTAGGAAATGCAATAAGAGAAAATTTTCGCTATTTACAAAATCATCCCGTTATTTTGCTTAATTCCCTAAAACGAATACGAAAATTGTGCGAAGCATGCATAGAACAAAATGGAAATCAGTTTGAACAGTTCTTTTGATTTCCTTGGTTACTGTAGTTCTTATACGACAGTTGATTTTTGCTGAAAGGCTTGTTACATAATAATTTATTATCGTTTTGTTCTTGTGTTACATAAATCTAGGTAGGTGGTACTTTTTTGGTGCGAAATTATCAGTACATATTTTGATAAATAGATTTAATTACATATTTATTTTGATTTATTGTTAGGATGTAGATATTGTTAACGACTTTAAATAAAAGCAGCATTGTTTTGCATGGCCTACTGCAAAATTTGGGATGATAATTATAAAAATTAGGATTTTTGTTGTTGTTTATTAAAATAGACCCATACGATTATATATTTTTGAGAAGCTTTTAAAAGGACAAATCAATTTCTGGACAAATATACGGGGTGTCCCATTTAAAAAAACACAACTTTGGGTCATATCTAAAAAATAACAACTCAAATGAAAAATATGACTACGCCACTGGATCCAGCGTAAAAAACTGCATAAGCAGCAGTTTTCCCCTTTGCGTTAGGTTAAAGGATAACCGAGATACGAGGGGGGGTCCAAAAATGCAAAATTTTCTATTTCGCCCTGTATCTCATAAACGAAGAAGGCTATGAAAATTTTGTTTACGGCTTTATGAGTTTCACAAAAAATTAGCTCAGGTTCGTGAAAACCGCAAGGTTCTATCTTTAAAAATAAGCGAGATACCCTGCTTTTGCAACCAAATCCGGACACCCTGTACAAATAATTTTTTCTGAATGGCTTATTTTCTTCGAAAACACTTTTTGATGACTATTCCACTCTATTGTTTTACAATGGCAAAACGACAGCAGTGGCCAGTTTTCTGCTGCCAAAACTCATACCTGGACAGAATTCTCCCTACCTGGACAAAATCAACAATATGTTTTTTCAGCGAATATTCCACTCATGTACAAATTTTCCCGTAAGACTGGTGGTGTTTTCGAAAAATTATAGCGGAAAAACCACGTCGTCTAGAAAACATGGCGTTTCCACTTACCTGGTTAGGTGTGGTAACATACCTAACCAAAAAATGAAATCTTGACAATATGAAACCTGCTTTTGAGAGACGCTAGAGTCCCTAGAAACTGATTTTTTTAAGTATTTTTCAAACATTTTTGAAAAGTTGTCAATATGAATAATCGCTTTGGGCTAGTTCAAGAAGAGGAAATTGATGAAAATATAATTAGAAGCGAACCAAGAAACACCGTTAAATCCAAGAAGAGCATCTGGAGACAGTTTATTTCATTCTGCGATGAAAAAAACTATACGTTTGACCAAGATACTTTAGTATCCCAACTAACAATGATTTTGAAAAGCTGGGCCTATAATATGCAAAAAATGAACGGGGAGGAATATAAAGAAGGCACGGTAAAAATTATTTGGAATGTGATGGCGAAATTATTGATGGAAATTCAATGAATTCAAAATTAAAATAAATCCCTTCGAGCAGATCGAATTCAAATCGGCCCGAGACGCAAAAAATGCCAAAAGGAGACATTTGCGAGGTATTGAAGGCAAACGCAGAGAATCGACCGTTTTTTTAACATACAATGAATTAAAAAATTTAATCGAAGCTTGTGATGAATCAACTCCAGAGGGTTTACAATAGAAGTGTTTTTTTTCTGTTGTTCTATGAATTGGCCTGGAGAGGAGGAGAAGGTGCAAGAGCCGAAACAACTTTTTTCAAAGAAGCAACTGAGAACTTCGGAGGAAAAACAGATAGAATTCAATACAACCCTGTTTTTTCTAAAACATGTCAAGGTGGTGGCCGAAAACTCGCCGATTCGAAGTGGTTGGTGAGAAACGAGAGAAGTCCCAGCTTTTGCCCAGTAAGAATTTATAAAGAATTACAAGATAAAAAGAAAAGTATCCTCAATACTCGACTATTTTTGAAGCCAAACCCCCATTGGAAAATTTACGACTGCACGCCACACAACTGACCATTTTTTGTATTTAGGATAATGCAAACGACCAAAAATGTGTTTGTTACGTTTTATAACATACAACACAACTTATTAATTAACTCTTGTGTTAATTCGACGTGTGTATATTTATCAACTGCAAAAACTGAAGCTTAAATTTGCAAAGACGACGGTTTCACAACACACGTCAACAAACAAAATGTAAACATCCGAAAAATAAGGTCCCAAAAATGACGTAGTTCCGTCAAAAGCCTGCTAATTTAAAATAATGCATGGGGCTCTTTCCTGTTGTATATTTACTCAAAGATCAAACCCTACCTACAACTTGACTCAGAACACCACAAGAACTTAGTGCATAAAACTGGGCAGCTCATTATTTTCACAATGGAAATACCCTCCCAATAATAAAAAAAATATTCGGAAAGCCCTAATACGTACCATTTTTAAATAGCCTGATTAGAACCTTTTACATTGGCAGGTAAACAATTTTATTGTATGGCGGCTAAAATGGGTCCATTTTACAACGGAAAAATTACCTAGACTGGGTTGTTTACAACATTAGACATAACATAAACGTTAAACATCACTCTTCTGTGGAGTTTTGAATTGAGTGGTTCTCTGTGTATCGATAAGCAAATGTATGTGAAGACGAGAATGTCGAGTCAAACGCGTTGTTGTCAAAAGTTGCAAAAAAAGCCAGGTCATTTTCCGAAAATGTAAAAAAGCCTACTTTAAATATTTTGGTGTGTTAATTGGGGGTCAAGATAAGCGGTGGGCTCCCCATGTGTGCTGTGTTAGTTGTAGTGTATCATTGGTGCGGTGGATGAAGGGAAAGAGAAAAAGTATGTCTTTTGCGGTTTCAATGGTATGGCGAGAACCCACCAATCATTCTGATGATTGTTATTTTTGCCTGACAAATTTGCAATCTGCGTATAACCTGTTCCTCATAATGTAAATTTGCCAGTGCCGATTGCGCCTTTAAATTGGCAAGCTATTAATTTGAGAGATAATGGAGGTAACGCATCATCAGGCAGCTCAGAAGAACAGTGCACCGATCCCACTTTTACAACAGGTCCCAGTTCCGGCGAGTTTAAAGAGAATTAAATGATTTAGTACGTGATTTGGGGTTATCCAAGCAACAGTCAGAACTTCTGGGTTCACGTCTTAAAGAATGGAACCTATTGGCCAAAGAAACAAAAATTACTAATTTCAAAAAAAGAATTGCTATGTTTTCTGAATTCTACAGTATGGAAAATTCGTTGTAGCGTGTACTGATATAGACAGTTTAATGCAGGAACTTGATATTGAACATTCTCCCCGTGAGTGGCGCTTATTCATAGACTCATCTAAATATAGCTTAAAAGCTGTATTGTGTTATTGCATAATGGAAATTTAAAACCCTCTATACCAGTTGCCCATTCAGTTGCAATGAAAGAAAATTATGAAAATATGCGCACGATGTTAGATAAAATAGACTACAATAAAAGATAGGTATAAATGGCAGATTGCTGTTTTCTTTGTTTATGGAGTAGTCGTGCAATAAATCATAATAAATCAGCATTATGTAACAAAAATTTTGCCAGAGAGAGGCGAATTTCAACCGAGATCTCAAAATGTTAAATTTAAACCTCTTGTGGATCCCAAAAATGTCCTTTTGCCTCCTCTTCACATTAAACTTGAGTTGATGAAAAACTTTGTGAAGGCTGTGAATAAAGTTGGTGATGGATTTAAATACCTAAGACAAGTCTTTCCCCAGTTAAGTGATGCCAAATTAAAAGAAGGCATTTTTATTGGACCACAAATCAGAAAATTGCTGGACGATGTCAATTTTACGGAAAAGCTTACCACTTTCTCGTTTGTTTTTCTCTTAGATTTATGGTATGTTTAATAGGCGAAAACTGTAAACATAGTCAATAAACAGGGTTAAGAATTTTCTGAAATCATTTTTTCTATAGATATTTAGTATCGTAACATTCGATATGGTTCTACAACTCTAACAAGAAAACCCTACGTGCTACAACTTTCTATTTGTCATTTTCGTATTTGGATGGGTCCATTCTATTAGATCATGCTATTCTGATTTGTGTTACACAAAAAAAAATTTTACGGCTAGTGTAATTTAAGAGAAAATGACGACGACCCTACACTATACCATTGTCGCCACAAACTCAGTTATCAAGAGATGAGACAAACGTTGCACTACCCTCTGAGCCGCAGATTCACTTTTCAACTTTACAAACTTCACCGACATCAGCTGGAATAAAGCGTGGTCAAACAAATACCTATTTTAATAACTGCGTTTTCAATATTGTAAATAATAAATAAAATTATTTTCATGGATATTAAAAAATAAAGTTGTTATATTTTGTTTCTTTTAATTTCACTGTTTTATTTTATATCATATATGGTAAGACATTATTCTCGTGAAATAGTGATGTCGAATATCACGCGAAAAAAAATTTTGAAGGTAAAATGTTCCTCTTGTATATTCAAGTTTGTTGCTTTTTGGTAATTTCGCTCATGAGAAATGTCATTCGCGAAATTACCAAGCAATAAACTTTTATAAACAATCAGAAAATTTTGGCGACAAAATTTTCGCTCTTGTGGTATTATATATGACAGTCTATTAAAAACGCAACTAATTTAACTTTGTATGCTTGGCTTGTTTAGTACCATAGTAACAATTGCCAAAATATCAATTTAACTTTTTATTTGTTGGTGGTAGCGAAGCTTGTGGTTATACACGAGTCTTACTTTGTTAACTTCTCACATAGTTATATTTGTCACAAACAACGTCATTTGCCTTTAAAAGGTATATTTGTAAATAAAATAGTATAACGTCGAATGCGGTCTTATCGTGCTGGTCCAAAGGTCACCAACATTATGAATCAAATCAGAAAAGAGTGAATACCAAAATGTTATGTGATTCTTTTATCGAGCTATTAAATCTCGATGGGCTATTTACAAATATACAGGGAGAAAGAAAATAGTTTTTTTTATTATATTACGCAATATTATTAAGATAGCAACTTAATATTATTTTATATATTAAATGACGAGGGACTAAATAAGAAAATTCGCTAAATATGTATTTGGATAAAATTTTTTAGTTGGCAGAAACAAAAATACACAAAATGGCAAGCGCCTTAATAAAGTCGGAAGTCGGTTCCAAACAGTAGAATAATCAGGATATGTTCTGTTTATACAGCCACTTAATGAAAGTGGGATTTTTTTATCAATCACCAAAAATTATGAGCCCCGCTTGACATAAAATCTAACCACTTATACAGTGTGATTTATTTAAATGCGGGCCACCCCTGTGCAAAGAAAACTGTTTTTTTTTGTATTGTGATAACAAAAAAATTTTATTTTGCAAAAATATTATACACTTTTGTTAAAAACATAAGATAATTAGTTATTACTTCCCTCGTGAGATTTTTCGGATCTTTACGTTTAAGGGTCCCTAGATGCCGGAAAACATGTTTTCTCAATTGCGTCTGTCTGTAGGTATGTCAGTCCATCAGTCTGTCTGTTCGCGGCATAGCTAAAAACTACTTATCCGATTTCTTCAAATTTCAGTCTAAAATTAAGGGCCATGCATGCGAAAAATACAGGCTATATATATATATATAAATACATTGAATAAACTCCAGTACCATGGAAATTTATTAATAAAAATTTAAAGAAAAGAATATATAAAAAAAACTTATAGAAATATAAAAATTAAATATCTCTTGTTTTTAATTTTGTTCCTTTCCTTTTTAAGAATTCATCGGAGCAATCACCTCTCCTTTTTGGTAACAAGGGAAGTCCCGAAAAAACAAATGAAGAGATTTTAACGTGTTTCGCCGTTTTCTAAAAAAGGTAACCAATTTGATGAAATAAAAATATCTTAATTTTTTACCGTTTTTTAAAAAAAACTAAACGCTTTTGAAATACATTTTTTTGTGGTTTCCAAGGGGCTGTTTCGTCCGCGTAGGACTATCCTGTATAATGGAAAAAAAAATGTGTTTATGTACAAAAAGATAAAACAAATTTGACATGTTTCACCGTTGATTAAAAAAACTAAATCATTTTGTATTTTTTTTCGTTTTTGAGCTACAATATACAATGGAAAAAATTATTTTATAAACAAAAATAAATTTGACGTATTTTTGGAAATACTGTATTAATTTTTCTAAATATATATATATATATATATATATATATATATATATATATATATATATAGGGTGTCCCGGATAAGAATGAACTCTACAGGAATCTCGTAAACTAGCAGAGATGCAGAGATGTTGAAATTAGAAAAAAGTTGCGCTCCACTGAACTCTGCAAAATGACGTTTTCAGATTTGGAACATTCCGATTACTTCCGAAGAAATTAAGAAAAAACCGAAAACTAGCGATTTCGTTTTTGTTTTTTTCTGGTTATCTTTTCAAAAATATTGGAAAACAAATTTTAATTTTCATTATCACTTTTTCTCCTCTACAAGATGCATCATTGGATTTCGAATACGACGTTTCGTTTTTTCACAACCACCATCAACTTTATTTTTTTAAATAGTCGAAAAAAATTGTTGTGTGCTTAATAAGCTCTATTTTTAATTCTAAATTCAATGACATGAACTGTATTAATTATATATATATATATATATATATATATATATATATATATATATATATATATATATATAACGAGGCAAGAAGTAGTATACAGTAGGAAATGGATTCTTTGGGATGACCGCTAAAGCAATAAAATTTGGCTATTTGGGTGTTTCTGAGTTAAGATCCTCATCAGTACAGTCAACTAGTTGAAAGACGAGTACAACTAGCGCCAAAATGAATACACAAAACACCAGATTCACCAACAGGAGCAAAACCGAAATTTGTGATTACCAAAAGAACATCCGAAATCTTCGCCGGACTTGATACTATATTTACCACGGAGCAGCATATAGCCACCTGTGGCGAAACTCATAACCCAAGAGTAGAAATTCAAAAGTAGAAAATATATAACGCGGCAAGAACTAGTATATAGTAGAAAATGGACTCTTTGGGATGACCGCTAAAGCAATGAAATTTGGCTAACCATAGACATTCCCTTTACCTGGAACTTCCCACCTTATGAACCTTTCCTTTTAATAGAAACAAGGAAGTGTGACCCAATTTACCTTAGTAAATTAGTCATTTTGTTCCATCTTATTGGATATCTACAAATATTTTATAAATATATATATGGGCTATATATATATATATATATATATATATATATATATATATATATATATATATATATATATATGGTTTTTTTTTTGTTAGCTCCGAGTTTCTGGTAAGGCGATTTTACCGACTTTTATATATCAAATTTTGTCTTATAATTAATACAAAAATTTACTTATTTTAAACACGCTTTAAAATTGGAATAAGTATTCAATAATTATTTATTTATTGCCTACAAAATTACAAATGTACTAAAAAAGTAAGCAGAAAAATGGTGTCAAATCTAATAAAAAAATTTTTAAATTAAAATTCACTGGCTAATATCTAAGCTCTGAGAATCGGTATAAGGAATGTAATGAAACTTGTACATGAAAAAAAAACAACAAACAAATCCAAAGGCAAAAGACTTAGGTTACAATGCAAAAATGGATATTCATAACGCAATTTATAATTTATACGCGCCAAAGATTAATATAATCCTTCAGAAACTTTTTAATATTATAGACTAAAAAATATCATCATCACTTAAAAAGTCCTCATCTTCTGAGTCGTCCTCAAATGGCGCAATGATCATTGGTGCTATTTCGACATCTAGAACTCGTTCTCGATTCCACCAATCCCATATTAATTTCTCAGTATGAAAAAGTTTCATTTCTATCACGAGAAATGGAAATCATCCTTTTATCTCGACAGGAATGAAATATTTTCGACTTAGGTATGTAATATACTACTTCTCAATTCCGTCGGTCGGTCTTCTGCCTGTATTTTCGCGGCATAACTAAAAAACTAATTGTCAATTAAGTGTCATATGGGGATGACCTGATAACTTAAAATTCCAATATAGTGAAACAAAATGGCGGCCTAGTGAAATTAAAAAAAATATGTTACTAAAAAACTACTTATCCAATGTATCTCAAATTTTGCACAAAAATCGGGTATTATGTAGGTAATAACTGGTACAAATTTGGTACCAATCCAATATGGCGGCTTTATAAAATATTTGTAGATATCGAATAAGATGGAACAAAATGACTAATTTACTAAGGTAAATTGGGTCACACTTCCTTGTTTCTATTAAAAGGAAAGGTTCATAAGGTGGGAAGTTCCAGGTAAAGGGAATGTCTATGGTTAGCCAAATTTCATTGCTTTAGCGGTCATCCCAAAGAGTCCATTTTCTACTATATACTAGTTCTTTCCGCGTTATATATTTTCTACTTTTGAATTTCTACTCTTGGGTTATGAGTTTGGTCACAGGTGGCTATATCCTGCTGTGTGGTAAATAGAGTATCAAGTCCGGCGGAGATTTCGGATGTTCTTTTGGTAATCACAAATTTCGGTTTTGCTCCTGTTGGTGACTCTAGTATTGTTTTGTGTATTCATTTTGGCGTTAGTTGTACTCGTCTTTCAACTAGTTGACTGTACCGATGGGGACCTTAAGTCAGAAACACGTGTCTATGGTTAGCCAAATTTCATTGCTTTAGCGGTCATCCCAATGAATTCATTTTCTACTATATACTAGTTCTTGCCGCGTTATATATATATATATATATATATATATATATATATATATATATATTCAAAAAAATTAATACATTATGTATGGTAGCTCTAACACGAAAAAAAAATCAAAAGCATTTGAGAAAAATGGTTAATTGTATTTAGTTAATATTAAGTTTTTATGTAAGTTTATACTAATACAATGCTTCACATCTAAATTAGACAAGTTCATAAATTTGTTATTATTTTGTAGGTTAAGTTTTTAGAACTTTATTATTGTATTAACATTATTAATAATAATTGTTGTTAATGTAAATTGCTTTAATAAAAAAAACAACTTTATTCATATTATCACTTTAAGTACTATTATCACACCTGATACCAACACAAATAAAATAATTATTCATTTTTTTAAAGTCTACGGTAAGAGCTAGATCAAAATAAATTTTTCGTTACCATAGCAACTTTTTCTTCTCGACAAGGTAAACTAATCAGATTTTTGTTCCGGCGTTTCGTTTTTGCGGAATCATCATCGAATATCACTGATGATGTTTTTTTGAGTCCGAAACGTCGAATAAATGCAAAGTTTGATAAGAATTGAATTTAGAATTAAAAATAGAGCTTATTAAGCACACGACAATTTTTTTCGACTATTTAAAAAAATAAAGTTGATGGTGGTTGTGAAAAAACGAAACGTCGTATTCGAAATCCAATGATGCATCTTGTAGAGGAGAAAAAATGGCAATGAAAATGTAAAATTTGTTTTCCAATATTTTTGAAAATGGAACCAGAAAAAAATAAAAACGAAATCCCGAGTTTTCGGTTTTTTCTTAATTTCTTCGGAAGTATTCGGAATGTTCCAAATCCGAAAACGTCATTTTGCAGAGTTCAGTGGAGCGCAACTTTTTTCTCTTCATCTCTGCATCTCTGCTAGTTTACGAGATTCCTGTAGAGTTCGTTCTTATCCGGGACACCCTGTATATATATATATATATATATATATATATATATATATATATATATATATTTTTTTTTTGTTCAAAAAAATTAATACAGTATTTCCACGAAACAGCCCCTTGGAGACCATGAAAAAATGTATTTCAAAAGCGTTTAGTTTTTTTTTAAACGGTAAAAAATGAATTTTTATTTCATCAAATCGGTTACCTTTTTTTGAAAACGGCGATACACGTCAAAATCTCTTCATTTGTTTATTCGGAACTTCCCTTGCTACCAAAAAGGAGAGGTGATTGCTCCGATGAATTCTTGAAAAGGAAAGGAACAAAATTAAAAACAAGAGATATTCAATTTTTATATTTCTGTAAGTTTTTTATATATTCTTTTCTTTAAATTTTTATTAATAAATTTCCATGGTACCAGAGTTTATTCAATGTATTAACAATATACTAACCTAGAAAAAAAATTGTTTTAATGTTTATTACCTTAATTTTTATCCAGTGTATTTTTTAAGATTCTAAAGTAGATGTTACGTGTTTTCTGATCAAATTAATTTTTTAAAAATGGGGAAATTCCCTTGCTTTATTTTAAAAGAAAAAAAAATGTTAAATACAAAATTTTTAAGATTTTATAAATTTTTATTAGAATTTTCTAAAAAAGTAAACAACTGAAAAACTAAAAAAAATCGACTTTGTTACGTTAAATGGTTCACCCTGTATACTGCTGTTAAATTTACAATGTGGAATAAAATATTATTTTATTTTTACTTTTTAGTCCTTTTTTTTTTAAATTGGCTCTATTTGTCTATAAAATTTTTTCTTTCTTTTAATGCTGACATTCGGCCGGCGCCCTTGAGTTCTGAAAAGTTAAATTAAAGGATACTAAAAAGAAATCAACAACCCTAATGGACTTTTTTTAAATGCCTTTTTATACAGTTTTGTATATTAAGGATAAATATAGTGTGTTTCTTTGAAGAAACTATAAGCAGTTGAAACAAATTTGAAAATCTCCGGAATGCGCTTTGAATCTCGGCTGTCTACAACCTCGTGCGTTTTATTCGTGGCTCTGCTATTCATACACATGTATCTCCAGCCATACATCAACGCCTAATTGACAGGAAGTATTTTAAAAGACAAAGTGACACTAAACGCTACCTAATTACCGGGAGCCAGCGGTGCCTGTTTTTCTCCTATCCGGATTATATTTAAATCCTATTTGCAATTATTTCGTTTTTGTCAACATGTTAAAAGTCATGTTTGGCAGCACGAATGTTAGAAACAACATTCATTTACCTAATTTATTTGTTACATTAAATAAATAATTTGTTCTGCGCTGAGATGTAATAGATTTGATTTTTTATAAAAAAAAATTAATAAATTGTCATTTTTTAATATAAAAAATTTCACTACTTTTTATATTAGTAGCGCTGTCATAGATCATTGCAAAACAGTGTTAAATGATGAAGTTTTTAAACGTATCTTAATCATCTCGTCACCTACAATTTGTATTTAAATGCTAAATAAAGTCATAATTTTCGTGTACAAAAACGCTATCAAACCTATTACATAAATTGTAAAATGTTAATCAAAACTTGTGCAAGAGCTCCTTTCCAGCCCTAACTTCTGGTGATGAAATCGCCTCCACTTCTAAAGCAAAAGATGAGCTTTTTGAAAAAAAAATTTGCTGCGAATTTTTTTGCCATACAATATACATGAAATTATAGGGTTAAAAAGATACGACTTATTCATAAAACACTTAATACCAGAAAGTCCTCTGGCCTTGATAGTATTGCGGCCATAGTCATAAAAAAGTGTGCCCCTGAAATGGCCCCTTTATTTCACAAATGTTAGATAAGAACATTTTTCCTAAAATCTAATCGTGTACAGCCTGTTCCCACGAAGGTATCTAAACTTAATTATAGAGCAATGGAGAAGAATATCTACTGATTGACTTCGACATATCCACGCATTTGATGAAGTCTGATATGACGCACTCCTCAATAAACTTCCTGCCTATAATCTTCCGCTTCCTCCAAAACTTTGTACTTGGATTGCCAGTTTTCTTTCCAACGGAAGTATTTTTAAGGTATATTTTTATTGTAATTATTTATTTATTTATTTTAATAATAATAATAATAATAATAATAATAATAATAATAATAATAAATGACTTTTATTTTCTTACTTGTTACAATGTTTGCTTAAAATTATAAGAAAAAAATCCAGGAAAAAACAGGGCGCAGTCTAGCCAAATAGGCTACTCTACTGAACCCTATTTTGCTGGATATACAGTTAAAATATTAATCTAAATTTAACATGCAAATCAAATAATTATATTAAAATACATAAAAAAAAAGTTACGCGTGTTAGGAGTCATGTTCATACCTGCCATATTGGAGAAACAAGACATAAGCAGAATTGTAAATAAAAATAATAGTAATTTAAACATTTTAATTTAATTTTAATTTTAATTTTAAATAGAGTTTTGAATATTAAAGAGATGTTTTTTAAATAAAGTTTTAAATTTGATATCATTTAACAATGTTAGCTCAGAGGGTAATGAGTTATACAGTATTATGGCATTACAAGTAAAAGATCTCTGAAACATGGCGGTCTGATGATGAGGCATCGTTAATTTATTGCAAAATCTAATGTTACGTGAGTGGATATTTAAACGTAACATAAACTTATTTTTAAGGGATGAAGGTAGCACAGGGTTTTTAAAAATTTTTATTAAAACGCTGCCTAGATGTAGCGTTCTACGATTATCCATTTTAAGCCAACCTAGTTCTTTGAAAGTGTGTGAAATATGGTCAAATTTTCTTAGTCCCAAAATAAGGCGCGAACATGTATTTTGAACTTTTTGAATCCGATTCTTGTCTGCCATGTCCAGACAAGAACCATAGACAAAATCGCAATAATTAAAATTTGATAAAACTAGGGATTCGCAAAGCATTTTACGCAAGGAAAAACTAAGGACTTGACGGCTGTTATACAATACCTTTAGAGACAGATACGATTTTTGAATCAATATTTTAACGTATTCCCTAAACCGTAACTCGGAATCCAACAGAATTCCCAAGTTACGAGCAGACGCAACCACAGGAAGTCTGATACTGTCAATATTAATATTAAGATTTTGGCACAAAAAATCTCTGTGGTTCTTTGGGCCAAAAAGCATTAAAATTGATTTTGAAGGGTTTAATTTTAAGTTGTGTTCAAAAGAAAGTTTTTGTAATATATTTAAATCTTCATTTATTATATTTGATGCATTTAAGTGGTCTTCATGACTAAAATGATAGTAAATTTGAGTGTCATCTGCGTACGCCTGAATTTTACATTGTTTTAAAGATTTCAAAATATCTGAAGTGTAAATAATAAAAAGAAGTGGTCCAAGGATCGAACCCTGAGGCACACCTGACAAGATCTGAACCTCATCTGAAAATATGTCATTACAAAAAATTTTTTGATAACGATTAGAAAAATATGACTTTATAAGATTAACTGAGGGTTCCTCAAGTCCATAATATTTTAGTTTTGATAGCAGAAGTTCGTGATTAATAGTATCAAAAGCTTTGGAAAAATCAAGGAGGACTAGCGCAGTATTTAATTTCTTATCAACAGCAGTCATAATATCATCGGTTAAACCAACCAATGCAACGGATGTACTAAAGTCTTTTCTGAAGCCACATTGAGTTTCCGGAATTATATTATTAACAATACAGTAATTGAATAATTGATTATATAAAATTTTTTCAAAAATTTTAGAAAGAAGTGGTAAAATGCTGATTATCCTGAGATCGTTAAGTTTGGTTGGATTTTTGGTTTTAGATAAAGGTTTTCCAATAGAAATTTTCCACTGATCCGGAAAATAATTAGTCTCTATGCAACAATTAATAATATGGGTAATGTATTTGTCAATGAAAGGACTGCAAATTTTTAACATTTTAACGCTCATGCCATCAACACCAGCAGCTTCAGTACGTATTTCGTGAATTATTTTGTGAACCTCTGTAATAGTAGTCATATTAAAAGAAAAATTCAATTGATCATTAAAAATATTATTCCGATAAAAATTAATTTTCAAACTGCAATCAGAAATATTTTGAAGAAATTCACCAAAATAATCACTAATCTTATTTGGATCGGCCAGATTATCTGGAATACTAAAATCTTTACCAGAGCATAACTTCAATGACTTCAAAGATCTCCAGGTTTTTCTTAAATTTTTTTCCGCGCAAACTTCATTTAAATATTTCCTCTTTTCCCGCCTTACTAACGAAACAGTAAAATTTCTTAAGCGTTTATAATTTTCACAGGCAACAGCAGTCCTGGCTCGTTTAAATTCCCGTAAAGCCTGATCTCTTTGCTTCATAAAAATTTTAAGATTTGGTGTTAGCCAAGGCGCCTTAGACTTTGTAATTCTGGCCGGTTTGAATGGAGCATGTTTGTCAAAAAGTGGAAAAAAAAGTTTATTCAAAAGGTTTATTTTATTATTTATATTGTTTTCGTAAAATATATCGTTCCACTGAAGCAAATGAAGATCATGAAGAAATGAGTTTACGTCAAAATTGTTAAAATTACGATAAGTAATAATCATCGGCTGAACAGAAGGTTTTTCTATTGTTAAATATGAGTATACTAAACAATGATCTGAAATATTATCCATAGGAATAGTGCCGAATTCTTTAATTAATGATTCATCAGTTACAAATATAGGATCTAAAAGTGTCACGGCAGTTCTCGATATTCTTGTTGGTTCATTTAATATTTGTATCAAGTTGTAATTTTCAAAGAGAGGAACTAAGGGATTATCTAAGTTTAATAAATTAATATTAAAATCTCCTAAACATATTATATGTTCTACAGTAGGGTAGATACTGGAAAAAATGTTGTCAAAATCATTTGCAATGGAGTTAAAGTTAGTATTTGGAGGACGATAAAAAACACAAAAAGCGTAATATTTATTTTTTAATTTGATTTTAAAAATTAAGAATTCAAGAAAGTGTGCTACATTAAATTCAAAAGACAGTAACTCTGGCGTTAAATTATTTTTAACAAAAGCTGCAACACCTCCGCCTCTACCCAATCTATCCTTATGAAATAGCCGATAACCCGGAATAGCAAACATAGAAACGTCGTCACCATCAGATAGCCATGTCGCTGTAAGAAATATTAAATCAAAATTGAACAACAGGCTAGCAACAGGATAAGGAAAAAGATATACATACTAAACATAACATGCAATATAAAATATATAACAACAATAACAGTACCAGTGGCGACTATTCAGGTGAAGTGCTACTTCACCAGGAAAAATAAACAAGCAAACATCTAACTATATTTCTTATATATCTCTTAAAATTTAAGTTTTTAGATTCATTTATTCACCTAATTGGCAAAAAATAAACTGTACATCTGGAATAAATATTTCACTTGACCGTTAGCGGCATGTCTTTTTAAAAATTTCAATCGAACTTTATTATAACAACTATGACAGTGGCGCAAACCGCTTCGACTTTGCTGGAGGTGCTATGTTAAGTTTATGATTTTCCTACTACGTTGCCATGACAATGTGTACTCGATGACGTCGAACGCATGGAAGAGTAATGTTAACCAGCGTCATGCAACGCTCTCGGTGAATTGCTAACGCAGTACACTACATCCACGTGTCGTTCAGTTTGGGGTGGTTGTTGACTTTTATTTTCGCGGATTTCGCTGCAACCGGTTAGTTCCTTTGCAGTTTACTTGGCTGTTTTGTGTTATATTTATTTATAGTGTTGTTACAACTTTATTTGGTGTCTGGTTTATTAATTTACATTATTGATGAATCCGATCACGGACGAGGTGAACTCGGCGGAGCATTTAAAATGCGAATTAATGCTAAAAATATTTGTAAAAAATCAAAGCACTATAGCTGACATTTACTATTCAGTTTTTTTCTGTGCAAGTGGATGACACCACTGATATAACGCACACCTCCCAGTGCTCCATAATTTTAAGATACGTTAATTCAGAAGGTTCAGTAGTCGAGAGATTCTTAGGATTTTATAATGTCAGCTCCGATAGAACGTCGGATAATTTGTATTTTTTTATTGGATCAAATTTTGGACCAATTTGACTGTAAACGTAAATTAATAAGGCAATGTTACGATGGCGCAAGTGTGATGTCTGGCCATCTAAATAGCCTTAAAAAAAAAAGAAAAAGCGCCGCAGGCTGTATTTGTCCATTGTCTTGCGCATCGTCTTAACTCTCTGATGCAGCAAAGTCTAAAAATATTTCTAAATGTCGAATTTTTTTTGCAAGCCTTAATGATATTCCCTCCTTTTTTCATCACTCAGCCAAACGAACGTATGCTCTTACATCCACATCTACGAGGCGTATACCAACAATTACAAAAACTCGTTGGTCTTAATGAGTCACGAGTTCTTAGAAAACAACAAATAAACATAACAGTAAAATGAGTTAGAGACCACATATTCAGTTAGCTAAATCGTTCATACTTTTGCGAAAGTTTCGATGAACCTCTTTATTTTTGTCTTTACTAATTTGTCGCATAATAATTTCTAGCAAATTGCGACCACTTAACGTGAATTCGGTTATTTTCTCAAAATTAAGTTCGTTAGCACCCTTTAGTTGTTCAATTTTTCGCACTACCGATATTTTATTTCATCTACATCCACAATTCAAACATAGACCACCTTGAAATTGGTTATTTTTGCAAAATTAGGTTCGTAAACACTTTTTAGTTGTTTATTTTTTTGCACTAGTTACTCCAACATTTTATTTCCTGTATATTTCCAACTCACACATGGATCATAAAAATAAAAAAATATATATTACAAAAAACAGTATATAAATCAATTTTCATCGATTGAAAACGTCCGAAACAATATCGAGTTAGAATATCGACCGCGCGACCTCTGAACAATTGAACTTTCGAATGCCGACGTGATGCCGCGACCAATCGATCGCATTATGAGAAGACACCGGCTGACGACCCAAATCGTGATTTCATGTTCCATTTGCTATCACCTTCGGCTGCCGCTCGGTAGCTGTGAAATCTTCGGGTAATTTCTTCAAGCTTTAGGATAATCATCGCAATTCGGACTGCTCAGCCTAGCTTAGTATAGCGTATTTTATTCCGCCTAAGGAACGCTACGAGACCATTCGAACCGCCGCGCGCGTCTAATAGTGTAGCGCAGGGGTGCTCAAACGGTCGATCGCGAGTGCTTTTTTAGTAGATCTCGAGAAGAAAGTGATGGTGAAGGATAAGTACATTTGTCTTATTTGTCTTGCGTCATTTGCAATACCTAAGCGTGGTAACTTAGAGAGGCATCATAAAACAGTTCATAAAAACTATGAAAAGGATTTTTCGCCACAGAGTGAATTAAAAAAAAAACGAAAAGTACGTGATTTGATATCTTGTTTGAAAAAAGAACAAACCGTGTTCACAAGACCAGCCAAACAATCAAAAGCTGCTATGATCGCGTCATTTAAAATATCTCATATACTGGCGAAACAGAAGAAACCATTCGAAGATAGATCGGTTGTGAAGGAAGCATTTATTGAAGCGGGTGAAACTTTATTTGGAGATTTTAAAAATAAAACAGAAATCATGTCTGCTATTAGAGAACTTCAGTTATCTCATCCGACTGTCACAAGGCGTATTGAAGTCATGAGTCAATGATATCATGGAATGTACATACTTTTCTTTACAGTTCGACGAATCCACCGATATGACAGACACTGCCCAGCTGTGTATTTTTATTCGGATGGTATTCAATGACATGTTGGCTAAGGAAGAATTTTTGACAATCATTCCTCTGAAGGGGAAGACCCGTGGCGAAGATATATATGACGTTTTCTTCAATTTTGTAAAAAACTACAAGCTCCCAATATATAAATTAGTGTGCATTACAACCGATGGAGCACCAGCAATGACTGGAAACAAAAACGGTTGTGTGGCATTGTGTCGAGCTAATGAAGATTTCCCTTCATTTTTTTCAAATCCATTGCATTATACATCAACAAGTTTTGTGTTCAAAAGTTTTAAACACGGAGGAAATTATGGGCATTGCAACAAAAATTGTGAATTCCATCCGTGCACGTAGCTTGCAACGGCGGCTCTTTAAGTTGCAGTTGGAAGATAGGGAGTCAGCTGAACACACTGATTTAGTTCTTCACACGGACGTCAGGTGGTTGAGTCGCGGAAAATTCCTAGAAAGGTTTTAAGAATTATTGCCCGAAATAACAGCTTTTCTAGACGAAAGAGGTGATGACACTCAGATGTTGAAAAACGAAAAATGGCTGACTGATTTGGCATTTTTGACTGACATCACAATGCACTTAAACACCATTAACTTGGGGCTTCAAGGTAAAGGAAAAACTGTTACCGAGATGATTAGCGCAGTAAACCCATTCAAAAGTAAAAATTGCAACTTATGATAGATCAACTGAAAAGAAAGGATCTGAAACATTTTCCGTCTTTGAAAGCAAGGATTCCTCAGTTGAATTATGATACGTATGACGCTGAATTATCAAATATTTTGGGACAATTCGAAATACGTTTTTATGATTGTAGTAAATTGGCAAATGTAGCATCATTTATGAGTTATCCTTTTTCATGTAAAAACATTAAGGAATTAGCTACTGAAATAGCAAGTCAGTTTAATATGAACTCATGTTCTGTTGAAAATGAGTTGGTGCAGATTATATCAGATAAACATCTCAAAGCAACAGCATCTGATACAAATTTCTGGTGTTTTATATCTGAAGATAAATATCCGAATCTAAGGCAAATCGCCCTTCACCTGACAGCAATGTTTGGGTCAACTTACTTGTGCGAGTCTGCATTTTCTGAAATGAAGATAATAAAGTCAAAATATCGCAATCGATCGATCATATGTCATCATGCTTGCGATTAGCACTCAGTGGTTACGTACCATCTTATGAAAAGTATGCTGAGGACATGCAGTGCCACGCTTCAACATCCAAAGTCACTCCTTAGTTAAGTTTAACACGATATGTAACTCTTTTGTTTTGTAACAACCAATAAACTCGTAATTTTGAATAACTATGAGTTTTTTCATTGATATTGTAGAGAAGAACCTAATTAAACCTAATCCAAACCTTGACTAAAATAATGTACCGGGTGGTCGAAATTGGTCTGTTTTAACAGAGAAAACCTATTTGCTGACTAGATAGAGCAAAACTGACTTAGGTGTCATGGGCTCGATTTCTGAGAAATGTTTAATGGCAAAAACCGCCTGCCGATATTTTCACTGCCAACTGAGATATAGGGCGTTTTTCAATTTTCGGCCATTTTGAAAATTGTCCATAACTTTTTTATTTTGCGGAATATTAACATTCTGCAAAGACATTCTAAAGGCACTTTTTTATGTGCAATCCAGTGGCGTACTCAGATTTTTTCTATAGTTGTCCGTTTTATCATAAATAGGCAAAACTTTTTTTTTTCAAATGGAAATCATAGTTGGCTATAAATTATAAAAAATGCTCGCGTTTAGCCCTTTTCAGTGATATAAAGTTGTAGGTACTTATTTTCAAAAATAACGAAAATATTAGGTGTTTTTGGTTTACATCGAAGTAGGCCTTGGAATAATGACGCGCGTTCAATATTTTGAATATATTGCTGTCAGATTACTGTAGTCTGGTGTAATTATTGCGTTTTGGTGTTATCTTTATAAAGTTGTGTTAAGTTGCTGACAAAATATGTTTGAGAATTATGAAAAGTATGATATGTTAAAATGTTACATATTATCTAACGAAGTTCCTGAAGCAGCTAGTGAATTATATTTTAATACATTTCCCGAGCGACGTCAACCGGATAACCGAATTTATCAAACATTAAAAAGTAATTTAGTAAATTACGGAAGTTTTAAAAAGTTAAGAACAAGACATTATGAACTAAAGGAAGAAAAGGAAATCCAGCAGCTAAATATAATTGGTGAGGTATTAGATCATCCTGGCACCTCCTCTCGAACATTGGCTAATATAACGAATGTTCCAAAGACCACCGTTTTAAAAATACTCAAAAAACATAAATTCAAACCGTACAGAACGAGAAGAGTTCATCAACTCCGTGAAGGGGACGCCGCTAGAAGATTGAGATTTTGTCAGTGGTATGAGCAAAAATTCATGGAGAATGAGAATTTTCCATTAAATATTATTTGGAGTGATGAATCCAGAGTAGATACTTCTGGTATATTTAATAGATATAATTCATATCACTGGTCCACTGAAAATCCACACGTAGTTGTGCAACAAGACCGGCAAGGTCGGTGTGGATTCAATATATGGGTGGGGATATTCCGAGGAAGATTTGTGGGACCTTATTTTTACGATGGAAATTTAACTGCAGATGATTATGTAAATATTTTGCGCACATATATTGTCCCTTTGTTGGAAGACATACCTTTAGCTGATGCCAGAAATATCTACTATCAACAAGATAGTTGTCCCCCGCACAATGCAAGGATCACAACTGATCTTTTAAACTTCGAATTTCGAGAAAATTGGATTGGTACGTGGGGCCCCATACCTTGGCCTGCTAGGTCCTGTGACTTAACTCCCTTAGATTTTTTTTTGTGGGGAAGATTGAAGGACTTGATATTTAAAGGAAGAACCTTTCACACAAAAGAAGAATTGCAAGAGGCCACTAGGCAAGCTTTTGCATCTATTAGCCCAGTTGAACTAATAAATAGTTGCAACTCGGTACGCAAAAGATGCTTAGTTTGTATTCAACAGGGAGGGGCTCAATTTGAACAACTTCTCTAAATATATTTATCAGAAACCTATCTAACTAAATACCTAGATTCTCATAATTATTTTTTATTTTCACTTGTAGCTGTAAATAGTAGTTTAGTTTGTTAATTTTGTTCAACTTTGCTATGTAAACAAAAAAAAATAAAAAAAATTAATAATAAATAATTAAAATAACGTTAGCTAGTGTTATTTAAAGTTGTGTTTAAGTTGCTAACAAACTATAAATCTTAACAATACATAATTGAGATATTGTCATCACAAATCAAAGCCTACTTCGATGTAAACCAAAAACACCTAATATTTTCGTTATTTTTGAAAATAAGTACCTACAACTTTATATCACTGAAAAGGGCTAAACGCGAGCATTTTTTATAATTTATAGCCAACTATGATTTCCATTTGAAAAAAAAAAGTTTTGCCTATTTATGATAAAACGGACAACTATAGAAAAAATCTGAGTATGCCACTGGATTGCACATAAAAAAGTGCCTTTAGAATGTCTTTGCAGAATGTTAATATTCCGCAAAATAAAAAAGTTATGGACAATTTTCAAAATGGCCGAAAATTGAAAAACGCCCTATATCTCAGTTGGCAGTGAAAATATCGGCAGGCGGTTTTTGCCATTAAACATTTCTCAGAAATCGAGCCCATGACACCTAAGTCAGTTTTGCTCTATCTAGTCAGGAAATAGGTTTTCTCTGTTAAAACAGACCAATTTCGACCACCCTGTATATTGTGCGGAAAGCTAATATCGATATATGCTACGGTACACCCTACCTAGGTAGGTAGATAGATAGGTAGGGTGTATGTATCGTGTATGTACGACAACCCTGCATCACACATACTTGCAGCCTCTCAGAGTCGATCGTAAGTAGTCTAAAAATATTGCGGTAGATCGCCAGCAGTTCAAGTTTGAGCACCCCTGGTGTAGCGTATTTAACTTTTCTCAAGGTTCGCGTTTTATTATAACTATTAGGAGGGACGGTCAAACGAATAATTTATTTTCTGAAATATTTTTGGGGGGTATGACTCTCTGGAAGAGACTGCACTGCACAGAAGTCCTTTTTAAATTTAGTATAAGACAGGCTTGCCGAATAGAATTTCTAGGATGTTTTTCAAAATACTGTAAAACTGCAGATACCTTATGAACATCAAAGCCTTTTTCTAATTTCGTTTCCTTTTTTCTAAGAATACGATTTTTGGTTTTGACGGAAGGTTTTTTCAAGTCTTGCAAATCTTTTTTTTATCAGGAACGTGAAGCTCTGGATATCATTAATAATAAAACATCTCTTGAAATATTTGTTTGACACTCGTTTTAAATTAACAACAAATCCACTTTTTCTGTAAGATTAATCATTATTAAAAATATCAAATTTAATAGTGAGTATCCAAACGAAGAATAATAAAAGTTTCTGGCATAACTTCAGTTTCATAAACTGTCACAATGGCACTTCATTTCCATGGGCTACTTGATTTTTTGTCAACCAAAATTTCTTATATTCATTCGTATATTATGTCCTATAACTTTTGAATTAAGTTAGATATTTTAAAAATAGGAGATTTTCAAATGTGCAGATAAAAGGTTCGTGAAAAAAAAATGAATGACGCTGCAACTGTCTTTTTGAAAATCTAAATATTTCTTTGTGACACTTATTTAATACCCTCTATCCATATTTTGATTCGCACTTCCTTTTTTCCACAATAAGCCAGGGGCGTCAAGTTTGGGATAGGGTTTTTGGTTATATATGCACCCCCTCATTAACGTTCGTATTTCTATAGATATCAAATTAATACTTCTTCAAATACTGCTACGTCATGTTGGATTCGTACCAGTTTATCCAATTTGCACATCTAATTTTTCTGCAAAATTTAAAGGCAATTGACCAAGACTTTTTTAAGTTGATTTTTAAACATTTATACTTCCCAGTTATTAAGTTTTTAACTGGTTTTCGTTAACGATCCTCTTGTTGTTGTGGTAAATTTGGGGTTAGGATCCAGTAAAACAACAAAAGCCCTTTTTTAAATGTCGACGTTTCGCAACTTTATTGTTGCATCCTCAGGACACAAATTTTATATCCTACATGCAACCCATATTATCAGTCTTTTCCTACTCCGTTGGTCTGCAGGTATTTCTTAACCCCAAATAATACAGCATTTTAACATAAAAACAAGACGATCGTTAACGAAAACCATTTAGAAACTCAATATCTGTAAAATATCTGTGGACTAACGTAGTAAACTGATAATATAGATTTCATGCAGGATATAGAATCTATATATGTATCCTGAGGCAGTGGCGGCTATTCAGGTGAAGTAGGTGAAGTGCTACTTCACCAGGAAAAATAAACAAGCAAACATCTAACTATATTTGTTATATATCTCTTAAAATTTAAGTTTTTACATTCATTTATTCACCTAATTGGCAAAAAATAAACTGTACATCTCAAATAAATATTTTAGTTGACCGTTGGCGGCATGTCTTTTTAAAACGTTCAATCGAACTTTATTATAACAACTATAACAGTGGCGCAAACCGCTATGACTTTGCTGGAGGTGCTATGTTTAGTTTACGATTTTCCTACTATGTTGCCATGACAACACGTATCCGATGACGTCGAGCCCAACGCCATACAATGCTCTCGGTGAATTGCAGGCGCAGTACATGACACCCACGTGTCGTTCAGTTTGCGGTGGTTGTTTACTTTTATTTTCGCGGATTTTGCTGCAACCGGTGAGCTCCTTTGCAGCTAACTTGACTGCTTTGTGTTATATTTATTTATGGTGTTGTTACAACTTCAAATTCGAAGTTAGTAAATGTGATTGTTCAAGACTGGAATAAATTAAAAGACGTCTTTGAATTTATTACAAACTGTGACAAATCTAATGAAAAGTCAATCCACCTTAGGAAAGGATTTTTAGGTGAGATGAACGATTTTGAATTCACATTTCTGGCATGTTGTTTGTTGGCAGTGTTTAATGACATTTTCTCAATCACGGACATACTATTTGACGTTCTTCAAAAAAAATCGCTTAACATTCATTTTTCCATATCCAATATAAAACGCTGTCATGAGGCGCTCTGTAAAAGAAATGAACATTTTTTTAATACCATGTTTGATAAAGCAAATTCTATTACAGAAATAAATCATTACAAACGTGAGCTTGCTAAGCTTTCACCTGAAGAAATTAGGGCTAAGTATAGAACCCTTTTTTATGAAATATTGGACCATATTTTAATGGAAATGACACTAAGATTTCAAGACTCTGAAAAACTTACATTTTCATGTTTGGCAGGTTCTGCTAAATTTTCCGAATATAGTTTAAATTTTCTGACTGGCCCGTTTGAAAATTTGTTACAGTTATATTGGGAAATATTTTCAAAAAGTCAACGACTTAAAAATGAGCTTGTCTTATTTTTGCCAATGAGAGTAATTGGAATATATCGCTGCAAGAGCAAGTAAAAAAATTAATAAAAATAAATATATTTTTACCGAAGCGTATAAATTGTTTTTCCTTATTTTGACAATACCGTCGACAAGTGCTTCAGTGAAAAGAAGTTTTTCTTGCTTCAAATGTGTAAAAACTTATTTAAGAAACACAATATCTCAAGAAAGACTTACTTCTCTTGGCAATGTTTCAATTAAAAAAAAATTTCTGGAGGAGATTAGGGCAACTCATCCATTTTATGAGGATGTTAGAAATAAATTTGCTGCTATGAAGGATAGGAGAATTGATTTAGTATACAAAATTTAGATAAGTCGTAAAAAAATATTTTACTCCCTCCACATACAAAAAAAATTCTTGCTTTCTTGCTTCATTTGCACTTCACTTACTTTTTCACCCGCGAGCCCCCACTGTCCTGAGGATGCAACTATAAAGTTGCGAAACGTCGACTATTTAAAAAATAGACTTTTGTTTTTTTACTGGACCCTAACCTTAAATAATACAGCACTGTAACATAACAACAAGAGATTTGTTAAGGAAAACCATTTAGAAACTCAATATCTGGAAAATATCTGCGGACCAACGTAATAAACTGATAATATAGGTTTCATGCAGGATATAGAATCTATATATGTGTCCTGAGGATGCAACTATAACGTTGCGAAACGTCGACTTTTTAAAAATAGACTTTTGTTTTTTTACTGGACCCTAATCCTAAATAATACACCATTGTAACATAACAACAAGAGGTTTGTTAACGAAAACCATTTAGAACCAACGGAGTAGGTAAAGACTGATAATATGGGTTTCATGCAGGATATAAGATCTATATATGTGTCCTGAGGATGCACAAATTAAGTTCCGAAACGTCGACAATAAAAAAAAAATACTTGCTTTTTTTACTGGATCTTAACCCCAAATAATGCACCACTCTAACATATTTTTTTTACATTGTTCAACCATATTGGATTTTTACCAAAATATTACCAAGTCATCCCCATATGACCCTTAATTTTTGGTCAAAATTTGAAGTCAATCAGGTAAGTAGTGTTTTAGATATGCCGCGAACAGATAGCGGCAGACCGAAGGAATTGAGAAAACATGTTTTTTGGCATCTAAGGACTCTGAAACGTAAATATTCGAAAAAATCGCAGAGGGTGAATTTTTCACGATTACAATACTTCCCTTCTACGAGGGAACTAAAAACACATTTAACTTTTACCGAAAATATTCTTCCAGCTAATTAAACTTCTGTAAATAGTTTAACTGTAGCTATAAATTTACATTAAAGAGACAAACTCTTCGTAAATTTAATTTAGTTCTTAAGAATTCTCGAATGTCATTTATAACTGAAATTAATGAAAGTTATACGCTTATAATTGCTTGGCAATAGTGACCTTAAGTAATGTTAAATTTAAGACTAAGAGTCGTGTTATAACGTAATTTATGGCCGAAAGATACTGCAACGACTGTTTTTTAATCATTTTTCGAGCGCTTTCTGGATCGTTAGGCGTTTAAAATCTAATTTTGTCTGTGGCGCAAATTACCGTCTTCTAAACGTGTCTGCACTTCCCACCCGACACTAGAAACATAAATTTCGCCACGGTAAATTAAAAACAACTGTTTGGTGTAATATTTGAGACATCGTCGCTGAGATAAAGACTTTACAAGATGCCATATATCTTGACTTAATAAACAATATCCGGCTACCAATTAGAGATGAAAAATTGTTATGACACTGCAATGACACTGTTTATATTTAAACCGTTTGAGTTTGGATTAAGCATCGGATCTATTTTCTCCTGTTATTACAAATCGGTTAACCAGTCCATATTTCACTGCTAACTGAAATTTCGAAATGACAAATACGTTGTTGATATATTCTGATATTGTTGGTGATATATCTTATGATCATACATTTATAGCAAGTCAATAGCCAAAACATATATCATGATTACTAATCCAGGTCCAGGAATGTTTCTGAAAATAGAAGTACGTGTCAGTAGAATAGCCATAGTCCTTTTGGATTTTCAGATACAGGGCGTTTTCGAAAATGTTGCATTTTCAGGCACCCCTCGTATTCCTGCTATGTGATAACTTAATCAGAAAACGGTTCCTTATATGACTTTTTCTGTATAGAATTCGGTGTCGTTTTCAGAATAAGTATACGAGGTCAGGTCAAAAAGTTATCGGACTCTACTTTATTTTGAACAAAATTGAATTACAGAACTGGAATTTTATCAGGAGTACAGATGCTACAATTGAACAGAGGATCAGTACGTGTTTGAAGGCCTTGAGGGTGGCATACCTGTGGCCCTTTCCTGAAAGGATTCATCATGCCCGTGCTGGTGAACTCAATCGGGTGGGGTGGTTTCGCGCGACACTTCAACAAATTAGGGACAGATTGTACTTTTTTGGAGAACTGTGTAAACAATATGACACACCAGGCAACCGGGAGATTTTCCGTGACTTTAGGAGACAATATAACAAAGCAATTAAAGATTCAAAACGCATAACAAACAATAAGTTAATTTAAACATCGAAGAATCCGGTAAAGTACATGTGTAACATTATAAACAACAATAGAAGAAAACATAGCCAAGATGAAAATATGTCAATCTCACCTGAATAATTTAATATTGCCTCTAATTTAGTCCGGGATATCCCAACAAACGTTTTTCCTCTGTAAAATGGGAAAAACATTAAAGTCCCAGACTATGAGTTTAAGTTTGAAGATGTTACATTTGTTAAAATGAGAGATGCCATAGACTCACTGAACAACAAAAAGAGTACGGATATATTTGACCTTTAAGTTAAACTGATCAGGACTGTTAAAAATATTATAGTGTATCCCTTAACAAAATAAATTAACTACTGATTTAAGGACATCATCTTCTCCAGTGCCTTGAAGAGTGCAGTTGTCGACACTATTTTTAAAAGAGAAGATCGGGCTGACCTTTCAAATTACCACCCAATACCTTAACTCCCAGTCCTGTCTAAGGTGGTGGAAAAATGTATGACTAATAGGATTGCCAACTACTGTGAGGGGAACAACATTTTCTCAAGGAGCCAGTTTGGCTTTTGACTAGGCAGGATCGTATCTCTGGGAATTAGTGATCTTCTCTCTTGGACTCTTTTGAAAGCTTAGAATACTACATATCAATATTTTACGACTAAAGCAAGGTTTTTGATTGTGTTTCTTATGGTATTTTACTCGACATGCTGAAATATTACAAATTCAGCAAATAAAGTCGAATACGGTCTTATCGTGCGGGTCCAAAAGTCACCAATGTTCCAAATAAATCAGAAAAGACAGTGAATATCAAAATGTTGTGTGATTCTTTTATCGAGCTATTAAAACTCGATGGGCTACTTACAAATATACAGGGAGAAAGAAAATAGTTTTCTTTATTATATTACGCAATATTATTAAGATAGCCACATATATTATTTTACATACTAAATGCCGAGGGACTAAATAAGAAAATTCGCAAAATATGTATTTGGTTAAAATTTTTTAGTTGGCAAAAACAAAAATACACAGAATGGCAAGCGCCTTCATAAAGTCGGAAGGCGGTTCGAATCAGTGGAACAATCAGGATATGTTCTGTTTATGCATCCACTTAATGAAAGTGAGATTTTTTTATTAATCACCAAAAATTATGAGCCCCGCTTGACCTAAAAATCTAACCACTTATACAGTGTAATTTATTTAAATGCGGGCCACCCCTGTGCAAAGAAAACTTGTTTTTTTTTGCAAAAATATTATACACTTTTGTTAAAAACACAAAATAATTAGTTATTACTTCCCTCGTGAGATTTTTTCAGATCTTTACGTTTAAGGGTCCCTAGATGCCGGAATACATGTTTTCTCAATTCCGTCTGTCTGTAGGTATGTCGGTCCGTCAGTCTGTCTGTCTGTTCACGGCATAGCTAAAAAGCTACTTACTTATATTTATAAATATATATATATATATATATATATATATATATATATATATATATATATGGGTGGTGCAACCAAGATGGGGTGGACGATTGTGGGCAAACGGAGAGCAATTAAAAAAAAAATTGGGATATGATTGATAGTCAAGAACGCTGTGTTTTAAAATTATACCCATTATACAGGGTGGTCTGAAAAGGTCGTGGTGAACCAAACTTGTGTTTTTTAAATGGGATACCCGGTATATTATTATTTTAGTTGATTCTGCTATTCAATGCGATCATTTTGATATAAGGTGAGTTGGGTCTAAAATTTATACCAAGGGAATGGGACGAGGTTAAAGTGAAAAAAAGGGTTATACTCCGGCCATTTTTTGAAAACAATTGAAGCAGATATGGAAAAACCAAATAATCTATAAAATGTATTGTATCTAGGACTAAAATAATCGCTTGTAAGTCGTTCAAAATGATTCACTGTTATACAGGGTGGTCAAGTTTTGCAAATTTACCTTGGATTGAATTTTTTTAAATGGAATACCCCGTATATTTTACTTTCATGTTAAAGATAACATTACTAGCTTTCAGAAAATACCATATTTGATACCTTTCTGACCAACAGTTTTTCAGTAAATTAGCTGTGAAATCAAAATTTCTTCATTTTAACACGAATTACTCTGAATTCACGTTGTTAAAATTGACAATTTAATATTAGGAAGCCATGATATCATCATAAATTGAACAAAAGATTGACAGTCCTGTCAAAACAGCAAAGTGTCAGAATATTGTCATCAGTAAATAAATAAATATTGTTCTTTGATGATGCGATGCCGAAATAAAAACAAGATAGAAGCTTTTGCAACTTTATCATAGAGATTTCAAGAAACAGGAAATGTTGCTTTCAAAAAAAGTAAATTAAAAAAAATTAAAAAGTAATTAATAAACCAGTTACCAATGAAGATAATGCTTTGACAGTATTAATAACAGATCTCTTTTTACAAAAAAAAATAAATTTAATATAAATCAACAAAAACAATGTAATTAAAACTTATAAAAGATGTTCAACTAAACCACCGTTTTGCTGAAGGCACATTTCGAGTCTATCCATAAATGAAAGTTTCACTTTTCTCAAAGTCAGGTCTGAAATGTTGCGAAAACTGCTTATTATTCTCAACTTCATATCTTCCACTGTGGTTGGAACCTCTTTATAAACTTCTTCTTTAACATGTCCCCATAAAAAGAAATCTAGTGGCGTTAAATCGGGTGACCTCGCAGGCCTCCACCTCGCCCAATCCAATGCTCTCCTTTCCAATTATTGAGAAAATGTCTTACATGCCTATGGTAATGCGGCGGTGCTCCATCATGTTGGAACCATAAGGAATTTCTTAACATTAAAGGTAAGTCTTCGAGCAATACGGGCAACTCATTTCTCAAAAAGTTTAAATAGTCTTCTCCCGTTAAATGCTCTTCAAAGAAATATGGTCCTATAACATGAGAGCCAATTATACCTCCCCAAACATTAATTGACCATTTATTTTGATGGTCCACTTGACGAATCCAATGTCGATTTTCGGTTGAATAATAGTGCATATTATGTTTGTTAACCAAGCCGTTGCTTTTAAAAGTTGCTTCATCTGAAAACAGCACCCTATCTACAAAATCTGGATTATCCCAAATTGTATTTAAAAACCAAACTGAAAATTCTTGTCGTTGGACGTAATCGCGATCGTACAGTTCTTGGTGTAATTCAATGTGGTAGGCATGATATTTATGTTGTTTCAGAATCCGTTTAATACTAGTGCGTTCAATATCAGTAGCTCTCTCAATTTCCCTGGTACTTGTGTGTGGATTTTCTTGCACTGTTAATAACACTGTCAAAGCATTATCTTCATTGGTAACTGGTTTATTAATTACTTTACGTTTCTTAAAAGCAACATTGCCTGTTTCTCTCTAATAAACTTGCAAAAGCTTCAGGTCTTGGTTTTTTTTCGGCATCGGGATATCGTACCGCATAAACCCTGCTTGCTAGTAAAGGGTTTTTTTGACACTCGCCCAACATAAAAGTCATGTTTATCAACTCTGGAGTACTCAAACTCATTGTTACTTAACAATTTCTCGGCTTATCGTCAAAAAACAATGGTAATTGATACCAATTCTCTGACACTTTGCGGTTTTGACAAGAATGTCAATCCTTCTTTTCATTTATGATTATATCATGGCCGCCTTATATTATAGGTAGTCAATTTAAGCAACGTAAATAATACCGTTTCTGTTAGAATGAGTAAATTTTGGTTTCACGGTTAATTTACTAAAAAACTGTTGGAAAAAGATATCAAATAGGGTATTTTCTGAAAGCTGGCGATGTTATCTTTAATATGACAGTAAAATATATGGAGTGTTCCATTTAAAAAAATTCAATCCAAGGTAAATTTGCAAAACTTGACCAGCCTGTATAACAGTGAATAATTTTGAACGACTTACAAGCGATTATTGCAATCCTAGATACAATACATTTTATAGAATATTTGGTTTTTCCATAACTGCTTCAATTTTTTTCAAAAAATGGCCGGAGTATAACCCTTTTTTCCACTTTAATCTCGTCCCATTCCCTTGGTATAAATTTTAGACCCAACAAACCTGATATCATAATGATCGTAACGAATAGAAGAATCAACTAAAATAATAATATACCGGGTGTCCCATTTAAAAAAACACAAGTTTGGTTCACCACGAACTTTTCAGACCACCCTGTATAATGGGTATAATTTTAAAACACAGCGTTCTTGACTATCAATCATATCCCAAAAATGTTTTTTCAAATTCCTCTCCGTTTGCCCACAATCGTCCACCCCATCTTGGTTGCACCACCCTGTATATATATATATATATATATATATATATATATATATATATATATATATATATATATATATATATATATATATATATATATATATATATATATATATATATATATATATATATATATATATATATATATATATATATATATATATATATATATATATATATATATATATATATATTTAGATAGATAGATTTTGCCATTAAAAGAAGTTCTAGTTTCAGCATATTGGATAAAGGATTTTGTTTTTGTTTTATTAGCCAGTCATAAATATCACTTTTCTTCCAGGATGAAGTAGGTTGTTCAGATTCTCGAATGATAAGATGAATTGTCCAGAATGATTAAAGATGAAGCATCTAAATTTGGAATCAGTTGTTCATTTAACCACTTTTCAAACAGTTCACAGTTCGTATTATCATGGTAGTCCATACTTTTGGATGTTGAAGAAAACAGTAAACTTGCACCTTGGAGAAATCCTGCAGAAGAAGAACCTGCATGCAAAATGATGAACCGTTTTCCCGTCCCACATCCCTTTTTTCTCTTGACACTTTTTATAGACTCGTCTTGACAAGATTTCGAACCACTTCCATTAGAAAATATCCAAGTCTCGTCTAAAAACACCACTTTTCTAATTTTTGAATTAACACTTTCCGTGTATTTCTTTAAAAACTGGATAAGCTGACTTGCTATATGTGGCAACTCGCATAAAAATCTTCGATTACAGTCCTTCTTATATCGAAAACCCAACATTTTTATTAATTTTGACAACGATGTTAGTCCAATTTCCAATATGCCTCGATTTTTTAAAGCTTCTTTTAAAACTTGAAGATTTATATTAGATTTTGATGTGTATAAATCGTAAATTGCATTACGAACATTCATTTTTACATTGTCACTTAAGTCTTCTGTCTTTGCCTTTTTTCGTGTACATTTCTTCATTCATTCATTCATTTCGTAATATTTTCTTAGATTTAATACCATTTTTTCGCTTGTGGATGCAAAAAACCCGAAAATTGTTTTCTATTACTCATTTTGTCACTGACTTGTCAATCTGACTTTGAAGTGACATCGCTCAAAGATTTTTGCAACTCCTATTTATATGTTTATCCTCTTTTTTCATGTGAAAATATCATAGGTCTATTTAATTCATCTTTCGGATTTTATGCGGAGGATATGATTACACGTAATAAAAGAAAAACAAACTTAAAAAGTTTGTCGTTGATAAATCGTATGACCCGCACGATAACACTGCTTTTGACTATGGTGTCAAATTGCTAGAGTCTTATCTCAGTAACCGACGTCAGATAGTGAGATTAAATGGGGTGTCGTTGGTCACAGAGGGTACTTAATATAAGTCAGTTCTTTTTTTATCACATAAACCACTTGCTTTTGGTGGTGATCAACTGGAAAATGTTGAGGTTGATGCGCGAGAGGCACAATTGAAAGTGCTTAGATGGTTTGAGGCAAAGAGACTTTTGTTAAATACAGAAAAAACTCCGAGGATGATTTTCACACTACGAGATCTAGAATATAATGAAAACAAAGAGTCAGTCAAGTTTTTTGGAGTGCATTTAGATTCAAAACTGCAATGGAACGTTTAAGTTGAGAGTGCACTGGGGAGAGTAAGAAGCTGGGTTTTCCTGTTCCGAAATATTGTTGACTGCGTTTCTAAGGATACTCTTTTGTGTGCATACCACGCTTTATTCCTCTCTGTCATTTCTTATGGCATATATCGTGTGCGGACAGGGATTTGGCAGAGCAGAGAAAGCAGTCAGGATAATTGCGGGTCTGGATCTTAGGGCGGATTGCAGGGGTTCTTTCGTGGCTCTGGGTATCTTTACTTTTCCAGGAGTTTTCATTATGGAGAGTGTAATCTTTGTAAAAAAAAAGTAAAGTTTATTTTTTAGCGTGATCTACACCGATATCCTACCCGGGGTAGAAATGATCTAAGGGCTACCCACTGTCGATTGAGGAAGTGCCAGAGTAAGCCAGAATTTATTGCCTTTTAATAAACTTCCTATACAAACTGAATTCCGATATTTTAAAAGTAAAATTAAATCATATTTGTTATCAATAAATCCCTACAGCTTAGAAGAGTTTCTAGTATTTCATTTTAATGTGTAAATCTCGTTTTAATATGTAAATCAGGTATTGTATTTTAAAATATTGTATCATTAACTTCGCAGTTTGTTGTAATGTGGAATTAATTGTGGATGGCTTTTATTATTAATATTCTAGCTAGCTGCTTTTACATTTTAATTAAAATAGTATTAGTGTGTTTAACATTTTTTCTTTTTTTTTATATTTTAGACATCCTTATATTATGACGTGTGTAAATTATGTTTTGTAATTTTTGACACAAATAAATTATTATGTATTTTTTAAACGGGACACCATGTATATTATTCTTTATATTTATTAGAAATAATGCGGGTTTTTCTAAAATATATACATGTATACAGGTATTTTTAAAAAACAAGCTCAAAATTCAAGATTTTCTTTTGTGTCCGATTTGTAGGTAGTAGGCTATGGCTAATTTGTTTGAAACAAAAATCATAATGTTAAAAACTTTACCGTTTTGTCAATGTTTGATTATTAATGAAATTTTTGGTGTTTTTTTGTTTCTATTAACTATAGGTATTTAATTTACTTTTTTTACTATAATGACGGTCTATGAAAATTATGAAAAGTATATGTCGGCCCCAAGTTTCGAATTTATATTTACAAAGCAGTGGCGGCTCGCCAGGGGACTCGGGTGAAGCACTGTTTCACCTACATTTTTTTTATAAAAATAATAGTAATAGTAATAGTAATTAGTGCGTTCGGATCATCGGAGGCAGAAGCAGTTTGGCATCGATCGAATTAAATTTGCTTTAAGATATAGGTACGTAACTATATTTTAAGAACAAAGAAGTATATTTAAAATCTTATAAATTTATATTATTTCGCCTAACTATTAAACAACGCTCCAAAGCTATAGATAATTAAAATCATAAAATGGTTAAAAAAATAGCCATTTTGGGCGTAAGACTCCAAAATAAATTTCGTCTGCGGCGCTGCTTTATCAGTTAAAACTACCCACAAAAAATATCCAATGGTGCAGGGTCCGGACTATTGGCTGGCCAATGAATATGACAATGTTTACCGATCCACAGTCGAGCGTTTAAAGAATTTGTGATATCTCAGATATTGTGAGGTAGTGCTCCATCTTGGTGCCAAATTATTTAATCATAGGTATTTATGGGAAGCTGCTCCTGATGGTGTTCTTTCTCGTTATTTAATAAATTTAAATACCGTTCCCCTGTTAAAATGCCCTCAATAAAAATTGAACCAATAATTATAACACATACAACTGGGACGCTCATTGATATAATCTGAACGAATATGTTTGACCTAGTTTCGGCCTTGGGTACTTTGGATACCAGTTGTCTTTCGGACCACCAATTAGTTTATTGTGACCTTAAATTAAAGGTTACTAAATTCAAACAAAAGTTTGTTATTTACAGCGACTTTAAAAATTTTGACCAGGCTTTTGAATATGACTTGCAGCAAATCAATTGGGATTTCACTTACTATATAAATAATATTGATGTAAAAATTGAATTCTTAACCCACCATATTTTGAATCTTTTTGAACACCATGCGCCGTATAGAACAGTGAGGGTCAGCAAGCTCCCTTGTCCCTGGCTAACATCAAATCTTAAAGCTATTCTAAAACATAAAGATAAAGCCTTGTCTAAATTTAAATCACAGAAAACCGAAACTAATTGGCTTGAGCAAGAAAAGGCTGCCTATCTGCGTCATTTGGAACGTCAGAAAAATGATAAATCACTGTGGTCTGCACTTAAGAATTTAAATATTCAAACCATAAAAAATACTTCGCTACCCCAACATCTCATGAATCCGAACAACATAAACAATTTATTTACCAGTTTTCAAACAGTAAATGCAGCAATTGACTCCATTAAGTCAAATGGTAGTGGAAACGACAATATTTCCCTAACTATGATTAAACTCTGCAAACATAAAATCCTATATCATATAACTCACATAATCAACTAGTGCCTGGAGTTGGGATAATTCCCGTCATCTTGGAAGCGCTCACTTGTTTGTCCTTTGCCGAAGATATCCAATCCTCAGCCTGTCGCAGATCTTCATCCAATTAGCGTAATCCCGACACTATCCAAAATTCTGGAAAAGATAGTCTCTTTGCAGATGACAACTTATTTGGTTAAAAATAATATCCTTCCGAAGTATCAAAGTGGTTTTAGAAAAATGTTTAGCACCACCTCTGCCCTTTTAGACTTGACTGACAACATTTTTCGAAGCCTTGACATAGGTATGGCTGCGGTCTTGGTGGCATTAGACTTTTCAAAAGCTTTCGACACTATAGATCACGACCTTCTATGTGGAAAATTGCACTATTATGGTTTTGATGAAACCGCAGTTAATTTTTTCGGAAGCTATCTCTCGGGGCGCTCACAGGGTTCAATTTTAGGGCCCCTTCTATTTACTCTTTATACGGCGCATCTTTTCGAACAAGACTTAAATTGTTGCCTCCGTTCATACGCGGATGATACCCAGATGTTGTTCCCTTTTGACTACAATGATATTAATAATGCACAAATTATCATCAATATTGATTTAGAAACTATACTTGAGTACTAAAGAACTCATAATTTGAAACTAAATGCTAACAAAACAAACATAATAGTTTTTTCTTCGGAACGTAGGAGAAAGCATATACAGGATAATCTTATTATAAGAATAGACAGTGTTGTCTTGCAATATGCGTAGAAATTAAAAATTTTGGGTGTCACAATAGATGAGAGGTTAAAGTTTTATGATCATATATCAAATTTAGTTAGAATTGCATATTGTAAGCTCAGAGTCCTTTATACTAACAAGTTAATTTTAAATTTTAAAGTGCGCAAAAAATTGTCGGAAAGTTTAGTTATGTCAGTTCTTAATTATTGCAACATTGTTTACTATCCTTGCCTAACAAAAAGAGAGTTCAAAGTATTCAGCTGTCGATTTGTATTTCGACTACGTAAGTATGATCATATTTCCCCTAAATTTGTCGAACTAAATTGGTTAAAATTTAACAAAATCGTACACCTTCATTAGTTTGCTTCTCTCCATAGGTTGTTTATAAATTCTATAGCTAGAAGCGCAATATATGATCTAAATATACACTCGTCTACCACCCTCACAATGCCGATTCACTCCACCGCCCTTTTTAAAAATTCTTTTACATTCAACGCTGTAAAATTGTATAATTCCCTAAGCACCCACAATAAATCACTCCCGCCTCTGACGTTTCGGCGAAATATCAAAATCGGCCTTCATCATAATCAACTCATTACTCTGTTCTGATTTTTTTCATTTCTCCTGTTATCTTATTGTCCATCATGCGACCCGGTTATTTGTTTGTTTATTTGATTTGATTACTATTTGAAATTCTATTTTTATATATATGTAATTTATTTTACATTATTTATATTGTTATTTATTATTATTATAGATAATTTTGTTATTTTAGGGAAGTTTACTATTAATAATTTTTACTAGTGTAAGTGTAAGAGTAGCTTTATTATTTAAATAAAAGCCGTTAAGTAAGTAAGTAAATTAGGTCTCTCACATCGCACATGCAACGGCTTCCGACCTTGCTTCTTTCGTTCTTCTGTTATATGAGGATGAGTTGCCCAAAAGTGTATAATCTTTCTATTGAACACGCCGGCTGTGGTAAAACAAACATCATATCCTCGCAGAATTGGAGGAGTTGATTAAAATGATTGTCAGTTAAAAACTGCACCGGTCTAATTTTATACGGTACTGATGCTGATTATTCCGAATGGATATAATACCAAGATTTTCCAATTATTCTTAAGACGTCCGGAATCGATTTGCTTGGATTTTCTAAAAATTAATTTTAATTAAACTTTTACCTCTGGAAATATTTGTTTACCTTCAAGTGCAATAATATAATTAATTCCTCGTCCAAATTTAATTTTGCTTGCCTTTTTTGTCTATGTAGTGATATTCTTTGTGCAGGGTTTTTTACTATACATGAAACAGTTCCAGGATATATCATCATGTATTGTCGCATTATTCCCATTTCCGAAATACTATTAAATTATTTTTAAGTTTTTCTATTAATAATTAATTGACGTAAAGTCCTTACAAATTTTTCTTTACAAACAACTGTTTTATTTTTTCATGGGTAAAGCGATTTTAGTATCATCGAATTGCATCACGGTGAATTTTTCATAGCTGGCAACTTTAAAGCTGAATATGTCAAAACCATCCGTTGCGAGTATACTAACACAGGAGAATGAGAAGAATTCAAAAATGTCAGAAAATACAGTGTTCCATTTAAAATAACAGAATTGGTAGTGATTTCTTGATTTTCCGATCGTCACTTTTTTTTTAAATTTACTGCTATGTAAATATTTAGGAAAAATCCTACAACTTTACTTTTAACAATTTTTTTATAGCTTTAAAAAAAAGCCGTCAGGAGGTGGCAAATTAATATCCTCAACGAATTTTAATTTACATGGTACCGCCTCATGGAATACTGAATTTTGTACCTATTAATGTTACGATATGTACTATTTTTCAGTACATACAACATGAACGCACTATTTATCAATAATACGTATTTAAGCTACTAAAAATATACTGCTTTTAAATCTTGCTCATTAATTTGATATTAAATAATGTTATTATAATGTTGCAGACTCGTTTGCCGATTGCAAGTCCGAGGAAGATAGGAAAAAACGACCGAGAACGGCATTCACAGCAGCACAAATAAAATCCCTAGAAGCCGAATTCGAAAAAAATAAATACCTTTCAGTGGCCAAAAGGTGCCAGCTCTCAAAAACTCTTAAATTAACGGAAACACAAGTGAGTATAGTTATTATCCTAACAAGTGTGGAAAGTCATTTTCCCGCGCGCGATTGCCGTTGGTAAGTCGGCTGTGGGTAAGCAGTCGAGTGCGGGTCTTCTCGCGTTTTAAAAATAAACATGCATAATAAAAAGAAAAAAACATTTATTGAGCAAAGTAATTTGTTATTTATTATTTATATTTATGGTGAAAGGACAATTGTTGCATTATGTATATATGTATGTATGATTGCGGATGTTAGCGAAGTTGAAGCCAAAGAAAAAGTCGAGATAACGTTCGGGCTCCTGGTGGGAGACGGTGAAATATTTGACGATGTGGATGTTTCTAAACTGTAGCTGGAAGTTGATGGAATAACATTTGAAATTGAGATTGAAACTTTTAAGTAAGGGTTCGTAAAAATAAGAATTGTAAAATGCGGTTTTCAGGGTGAAATTATTAACTCTAAAAATAGAAATAGTAAAGGCTCATAAAATAGAAATAGTAAGAGGTCGTAAAATAGGAACAGTATGAGCTTGGAAAAAAAAAGGAGAGTAAGTAGTCGTAAAAATAGGAATAAGGCGTCGTAAAATTGAAATAGTATGGGCTCGTAAAACAAGGAATAGTAAGGGGTCGTAAAAGAGATATTTTTTTTTTTGATTATGAAATCTTCAGCTAGTCATGTCGATATTTCAGGAATTCACTACTTAGATTTCTGTGTTATTCCGAAGAAAATAATAGCTACGCTAATAGCGAAAGCTATTATTTTCTTTGGCTATTCTTGAATATATGTCGATCCGGACATCAAAAATATTTATTTTGATTTTTTTTTATTATCTACTTTGGATTACTAGCAGTATGTTAATAACAAGATATTACTAGATGTGTTATATGTTTGGTAAAGTACGGGACACGAAAGAAAACCGGGCGGTCCTTAAAATAAAGGTTCAAAGTCTTAAACAAGCGGAAAAGTAAAATTTGTGTACGCAAATAAATTTTATGTTATTTTATTTGTTGTAATAGATTGCCGCTTCACCTATAAAGTGCGCCAGCTAAGCGGTACGGAAAATTAATCGAGGATTTAGTAAATTTCGCACTGGGCCACTTGTAATTGGGATGCGCCTAGAGTCTCCATGCACTTGCCGCTAGAAGGTTCTAGCTATTTCCAGTGGCGCCTATACATTTCGAGCATTTGTTTTCATTTTAATATAAATGCGTTGCGTTGAATTTGAATTATTATTTCGAAGTAACGATGGTGAGCAAAAGAGGAAAAACAATTCGAAGCGGTGCACGTGAAGTTATTGCGAGCATTATAGAAGCCTGTACTAGAGAAGCTGAAAATAATAGTTTGACTATTCCAATTCAAAATCGAACAAAACATGCCGCATTTTACACTGGTGTTTCGGAAAGTAGTGTAAGAAAAATTCAAAGAGAAGATAATGATCGCTCATGCGCTCTACTTCACCTTTAAAATCTCTTGGTAAAAAAAGACCCCGATTATCATACAAAGATAAAATTGACGATGGTGATGTTCAAGTAATTCGACGAACAATAGACGATTTTTATATAAACTTGAAGAAGGTTCCGACCTGCAAACCCCTACTTCGTGCTGTAAAGAACAAAATATATTTTCCGTACGGGTATAAAACCTTAAATCGGCTTTTACGATCAAATGGTTTTGTTTGGCGCAAGTGCTAAAATAAACGAAAATTGCTCATTGAGAGACCAAATATTTTTCACTGGCGGGTGAAATATCTATCAACTGTAAGGCAATATAGGCAAGAAGGATGCAATATTGTGTATCTAGACGAAACCTGGGTAGATAATGATATGACAGTGAACAAATGCTGGCAAAGTGAAACTGTTACAGGTGTTGTTCAGGTTCATGCTGGTTCAGAAGCCGGATTTGTTCAAGGTGTTGCTTTAGTTTTTCGCTCGGGACTAACAACTGGAGACTATCATGGACAGATGAATAGAGATAATTTTGAAAAGTGGTTGCTCGAGAAGCTTCTACCTAACATTCGTCCCAAATCAGTCGTGGTAATGGATAATGCGTCTAGTTGACGTAGAAGATAAAGTGCCAACTAAATACTCTACAAAAGCTCATATGATATCGTGGATTAAATCGAACAATCTTGTATGTGATCCAACATGGAGAAAATATCAATTATATGAAGTAATATCAGCCAACAAGTCTAGAAAAAAAAAATGAAATTGACGGTCTTTTACGTAACCTCAGTCATACACCTTTACGGCTGCCTCCATACATGTGCGACCTCAACCCTATTGAACTTGCATGGGCAGGAGTAAAAAAATATATTCGAGAGCGCAACACCGGTGAACTTTCAATTAAAGATTTAAATAAAATAACATTAGAAGCGATTGAGTCAATATCGGCTGAAAATTGGAAATCGGATGTTAAACATGTTCGTTCTATTGAAGATAAATCCTGGGAAGTAGATGGCAAAATTGAAACGGTTATTGATGATTTAGTTATCACACTGAGATCTTCAAGTAGTGAGGACGAAACCTTACCATTTTCAGAGGAAGACAACGATTTAGAAGGAATCGAACCATTAGAATCACAGCCGTCAACCTCAAAAATGGCTTAGTTTTTTTTCATATATTTTGTAAAATTATTCATAAAGTAGCTGTCAATAAACTGCTTCAAAATAATTAATTTTCTGTTCAATACCGGTTGTCAAAAAATATCTAATATTGCAATTAATATTTGAAAAATTACAAAATTAAATTAACTTATGCATTTCGACTTTGGGCTATTCGGGTATGCCAAAAGTAACCGTTTGTCTCCGTCTGTCATATTACTTTGAACAGGGGGCGTCATTGTGAAGTACTATACAGGGTTTCCTAACTGCGTGCTAATGTTACAGGGGGGTGATTCTTGGACCTTTTTAAGAAAAAAGTTTAATATGAACCTAAAAGTCTTAACTTTGAAGATACAGGGTTTTAAAAAAACATTTTTTTAAAATTCTAAGTCTGATGCTATGATAGGTAAATAACTGTGTGAAATTTAATACACGTCTTTTATGCATAAAAGGGAATTTTTTATTAACAATCAATTTTTGAAATTTCTACATGCATTTCTAATGCATAGAAGACGTGTATCAAATTTCATGCAGTTATCTACAATAGCATCAGAATTGGGATGAAAAAAAATGTTTCATTTTTAAACACCCCCTTTAACGTCAGCGCGCAATTAGGAAACGCCCTGTATAGTAATTCACAATAACGGCCCCTGTATAAAGTAATACGACAAACGGAGACAGACGGACACTTTTGGCATACCCGAGTAGCCCAAAGTCGAACTGCATAAATTAAAATTTTGATAAATCTCGTTCACTGGATCTGATGCTGGCTGCCCTTGTAAAATCTGGACTTTTAAAACATGTATCACTATACTGGGTGGTCCAATAATAGTGGACGTAGGCAGTAGCCCGGGAACCGTTAATGACAGAACTCAAGAAAAAATATATTTACAGGTAAATCGATTAAGAAAAATCAAAATTAAATCGTTTTAAAATTCGAAAGTTCCCCGTTTTTGCAACACAAAAAAAATATAGGAGTGCGCTACACGAAAGAAAACAGACAAATATAGTTTAAGGTTCCTTAAGCATAGTTACATTTTTTAAATTATCTGAAGCGCGTATAGTCAAAAAGGAGTGTCATATTATTTAAAGAACGACGGTATACCACTGGTTTAAGGAGATTTCTTGGCCGACCTTCCTAAACCGATTGACTCCGCCTGGTTGTCTTTTGTGTCCCGCACTTTACTCATAATGGTTTTTATATTTTTACGACCCTTTACTATTTCTGTTCTACGACCCCTTACTAATTCAGTTGAAAATCAAATACGACCCTTACCATTCCTATTTTTTATGACGGCTTGCTATTCGTTTTTACGAGCCCATATTATTTCTATTTTACGACCCTTTACTATTCCTATTTTACGAGCATTTATTATTTCTAGTTTTTACCAGCCCATATTATTTCTATTTTATGATCCCTTACTACTCCTATTTTTACGACCCCTTACTATTTCTATTTTCTAATCTTTACTATTCCTCTTTTACGAGCCCTTGCTTTTTTTACACGCACATACTATTTCTATTTTACGACCCCTTACTATTCCTATCTTACGAGCCCTTACTGTTCCCATTTTTAGAGTTAATAATTTTTCACACGGAAAACAGCTTTTGATAAAAATAATCACTACAAACCCTTACTATATATCTTTATTTTTAATTTATTGGGGCTAAAAAGACAAATTTCGTATAAATAACTTGAGATAAATTTTACATATTTTACTGTACTTTAATTTTATATGTTTATTTTTACAGGGGCGTGCGGTGAAATTTTAAAAAAGGGAAGCAGTTTTTGAAACTTACCTATTTGTAATTTAATTTGATTCTTCGATCATTTTTTGCAAATTTGTATATTACGTCATCATAAAAACGTCGATGCTGCGACATATTTTGGGGAAATTTATTTTCAATGGACAACAGCGATGTATGCGAAAGTCTCTCCTGCCCCGTCGCATTTCTCACGAAATTTTTTATACGTTTAAGTGTTGAAAAATTGCGTTCTACTGATGAACTTGTGGCAGGTATTGTCAATACTAATTCACACAATTTCGACACTTCGGTGTAGGCATCTTCCAGCTCCTTGTCTTTTAAAAATTGCATTAGTTCCTTAGCGTTATTTTTTGCCCTAATGTCATCAGTTTCGTAAATCACTTTTAGTTCAGATCGTAGTAACACTCGGTCGAAGAACTGGCCATAATGAAGAAGAAGAGATTTAAACGCATCTTCTGGAAAAGTTTTTCCTTTAAATGCATCAAAATTGCAGAGCTCAAGGAATTTAAAATCATTTAAACCGTTAAATCTATAGTTTATTTGTTGCTGAATTTGATTGATTATTTCATAAAAGAGGCGTCTTTATGATGTTTGAACATCTCCCACCTTGTCTGTTCAAAGACGCTTGGCTTGTGGCTCTACATTTAACGTCATCGTTTTGTCCCAAAATAGGTCAAGGTCATTTCTTTTTTGGCTTAACATGGACTTAAAATCATCCACTTTTTTAGGCAAAAAGCAATATCATTTGTTTTAGTTTGTAATATATTAAAAACATTGTCCGAGAATGGAAATATTTCTGAAAATATGTTCAACAAATAATTAAAATTAAAATCTCGTTTCAAACAGTCCAAAAACCCCTTCGAACTATTTATTGCTTCTGAGTCCCACGTTTCATTATTTTGTATTATATTCTCAAATTGTTCGATCAGTGATTCACGATTTTCAGATACTGTTAACACAAGTCTTCCCTTACAGTTCCACCTAGTAGGAGCTACTTTGGGCAATGGAGTCCAAAGCTTGTGTACGTTTTGTTGACTTGGAAAAAAAAGCAGCCATGCCACTTAAAGTAACGTAAAATACTTTACACTCTTTAATGTGATTGATGGACTGAGATAAAACTAAATTAAATTTATGAGAAAAAGAATGTTTTAACGTAGCGTATTACTATAAATAATTGGCTAAAATTGATGATATCAGTTGTTTCGTCCAGAACAATAGCAATGAACCGCGCCTCCCCAATCTCCTGCTTAATTCTTTTTAGAATAATGGTTGCAACAGCGGAAATTAAATCATTCTGGATCGGATTCGACGTTCCGCAAAAAAACGCTAGACGGCTCTAAATGATTTTTTAAACAATCATCATATTTAGTCATTAAACTCAGTAAATCTTGAAAATTTCCTTTATTTGAAGAAACCCTTGTTTCGTCATGACCTCTGAATCTCAATTCGTGCTGTCCGAGAAAACAAATAACATCGATAAGTCTTCTTAATATTTGCCCATTTTTATCGACTAGTTCATTGTGGTGGCGGTGACTAATTTCCAACTGTTTATTAAGGGCGTGTTTAATTCTGGTTTTGTCGAAGACTTTTTCTTTTATGACGGCCTGAAAATGCGCTTTGGACAATTGTGTCTTTTTACGGCTTTATGGAAATTGTTTAAATCGGAAAAACCAGTTTTATTCCAGAGACCTTTTTCATTTTTAAAAAGTAAACATGGCCAATAAAATAATTTACTTATATTTTCACACCATGTTAGCCAGTCTAATACAGTTTTTCATTTTTGTGGTTAAATTTTTCATCGGCGGTTTTGCCCTTCCTTTGGAAATTATTTGAACCTTATCAGCGAAGTATAATGTTGAAAATCCCTTTATTATTAAGACATACACCACACAGTCACACACACTCTTCTTACTAAATTCTCCAAAATTTTCAACGTTATTACCGACAGCCAAAGTTGACGGTATTTGCATATGCATGTCCGTATTATTGTCTTCCATATCGCAACATGCACGACGCGACTTACGTATCACACAACACACGGATAGCCGTTCAAACAAAGAACCTACTCCAACGATAGCTTCCGCCCCCATTTAAAGCACGCGACTAAAATGCAAACAGCCGCACTATGGTATAGAAGGTCCTTCTTTTGGCCAAAAATAGTGTTTTACCAAACAAAAATATTCTGCCCCCCCTCCCTCCCCCATCCCCCTCACCACCACCCGAAACCTTTCAAAAGCTAGTGTTTTACGTAGAAATGGAGGGGGGAGGCAAACTAGATGTAAACCAAGTAAACAAAACAAAAATATTTCGCCCCCCCGCCTCCCATTACCAATAAAAAAATGTCAATTGTATTTAAGCAACAACTACATTTTATTAGAAAAGTAATATCTTAATAATTATAAAATAATAACTATGTACTAAGTATGAAGTTCGGAAGCTAACTCAAGAGTATTTAACTGTTCCAATTATAACAAATCTTCAAAATCTTCCAAGTTTAAGACCTTGGAATTTTCAAGGTTTAGTACTTGAAAATCAACTGTTTCAACAGGTTTTAATAGTTCAATGACTCCTAAAGGTAATTTTTTTGATTTTAATTTTGATTTTCTACTATGTACACTAATATTTGATATTATAGGATCTGATGTGTCTAAAGCCCTACAGAAAACATCTTTTAAATTACTAATTCTGTCAGTTTTTCTTGCGTGATGCAACCTATCTTGCCTATAATATTTATTTCGCGATTCAGCTGCATCTTCTCCCAAGTATCCTAATGGCAGCAAGCAATTATCTAAAATTTGTTTTCCGTGGACAAGGACCTTGTGTATTGTGGCGGGCATAGGAAACCATGAATATAATTTTAGAAATAGAGCACCCGTTTCAAAACAATGGGTCTCAAATTTATTACCATCAATTGGAAGCTGACATGCCATAGCAATCAAAATCGTTCGAAACTTTATTATGAGCTCTACAGACACCCCGGTTATTTCAGCAAATGCATCTGGCTTCTCAAACGCACGCCTTGCCGTGTTTCCGTCGTTTGTTGATCCGTAGCTCTGTTTTGGCTTGTCAACATGTAGACCTAAATTTTCATAAAACTTTTTTTGAACTAATGCCTTTTTTTGAGCTACAAGTTGCTTGTTAGTTTCTCCTCGTACTTGCCAAACTTTTAGTTCGATTCTATATGCGATGTGCAAGATACATTCTAGGAATCTTATCCAGCAGTGTAAAGGGCTGATGCCATATTGAAGACTGTCTGGCTTGGGAATAAATTTAACTGATTTAAAATCAGAAATTTTAAGGAAATCAGCCGGTGTTGCCCCACAAATAGGGCACGCTTGTGATGACTTTGTATTTGTTAATGTAGCTAGTGTCTTTCCGTCAATAAGAGTCATACATAAATGACACTTTACTTTCAATACAAAATTTTGAACGTTAAAGACAAACATGTCTAGATTTTGAATTTGCACATCTAAATTCTGTTTTTCTTTTAAAACATGGTCTTTAGTTTCTTTGACAAACTCAATTTTGATAGGTCTGCAGAACCGAACGGACTGTGGTGTAGGGTTATTCCATATCACGATATTGTCATTGCTAATTAACCTAAGAGGTATTAAGGTCGTTGCAAAAATGCTGGAATCATTTCCACAAAAGTTGGCAAAGTTTTGCTTGTAAAGGGATTGGCTGGAGCTGCCGTCAAAGCCGTAACTTAGAATCATGGTAGTGGTTATGCAGTTTTGTGAGGTAATGGTAAATAAATTAAAAAGTACATCCTGCTGAAGTAAAACAATTCGGCTAATGGTATGGCTCAGCAAATCTTTAAGCGAAACTGAAGCTGTAGTTTCTGTTACATTAATAGTGAGTGGTCTGCATTCTTCTTTACTTTTTAATATTTTTTCGTATGCCGGAAATATATCGAAATTGCGTTCTTTGTTGCCCATTCGTATATTTAAGTACTGCTGTTTTGTAAAACCGTTGTCTAAAATAAATGCCAGAGCCTCTTGGGGACTGTACGAAACTGGTTTTTTTAATGACAACGAATTTATTATTTCTGTTGGTTTTGAAGGATCCTCAGCAGCTTCTTTTAAAAGTAAACTAAGATCTCGTTTTCCCCTTTGTTTAGCAGCAACAGTGGCAGCCTTTATCATTAAGTTTGAATTATGATCGTGTTGTCTGGATAAATTTAGAGCGTCTCTACGTTGAGATCTCAAAAACTTTTCATTGAAGTTTAAGCTTGGACGACCTCTTAAGGTCTCGGTAAGTAAATTACCGCTTGTTTTGGGTAGTTTTTTAAAATAAGTGTAGTTGGTCAACCATGAACTAAACTTTTTTTTAAATTTGTTTTGATCTCTTCCAACTCTTTGCCATTTTGTAGATATATGTGTGCTTAAATTGCGAAAATCTTGTTTAAAATTCTTATAATAAACTTTTTTATCTTCAAATGGTTGCATTTTTTCCAGAATAAACTTAGTCAAGGCAGTAATTTTTAAATTGTGATTTTTTTCAGACACCCAATTATTGAAAAGTTCTTTGTTTGGAAATCGATATCCATCTAAAAAAAAACAGGATTTGAAAATAAACAAAATCATAAACAATATTTGGTTAAAATCGGTTTAGCGCTTTTTGAGTTATCGTGTTCCAGACAGAAAGACGGATAGCTAGACAGACAACATGAAAAAATGTTGTAGTTAGGTCTTTTATAACCCAAATATCTCATTTTAAGTAAAAATATAAAAACTTTTTTTTGACGATCCCAGTACGAGTCCCAGTAGCCTTCCATACCTGTTGGTATCGATGGCCAAAAAAGTCTAAGTTATAGGCTAAAAACTGTCTTTATTTTAAAACAACCGGTTGTGTATAGTTGAAGATTTATATAAAAAAGAAATTTAGACCGGCTATGTCTAATACACTTAAAATAAAATGCATCTAAAAGCTTTTAGAAGATAAATGGGCCAGGTGGGGGCAAAAATTTTTATATGTTCAAAAAAATAGATATCATGATGAAAGTGATTTCATGAAAGGTTTGCTTGAATCTGCTTGACATTTTTTTATAGCGCTCATTAAAATGTAATAAAATATTTTTTTACATATTTTTTGCCCTTATTTGGAAAAAAATCCATAAATAATAAAGTTACAATTTATAATACGGTTTTTTAAACTAAAGTAATACACATACCTTTACTTAAAATGCTCATTGTCAAAAACTTTTTAAATAATCAATCACTCTCGAAATAATCGTGTTCACATTTGACGCAAAATATGTCTGGTTAGAAAACTTTTGCTTTACCTGTCAGGCAAAGCCAACTTTGCATTGGAATATCTCCTTGACTACTTTGAATTTGTTTGAAATGATGCTGGATATTTAAGAAGCAATCCTTTGCTAGCCAAAATTATCTTGTTGGGTATTTTTATTCTAACTTCGAAAATATGCCTTTTTGGCCATTTAAAACACTGCTTAAACCAAAGTGAGCCGGTGGAAAGTTCAATAAGCTCTAGCTCGATTCACAGGAAATCAAGCATACAGGACTTGGCTGTAGATAAGCTAGCGGCCCGCATAAGTTCTATTCGATTTCTATTGTGGCTCGGTCGGAGTCAAGGCCGCATTTATTATGGACTTGATAATTAAGATAATATTTTAGCATTTTTAATATAAACTAAATTAATGGTTTCCTATTTCAAAAATTACATTTTAGAAGATGTTTTGTAAAGTTTTTTTGGGGAAGCACTGCTTCCCTTGCTTCGATGGACTGCACGTCCCTGCAAATTTTGTATAAATAACTTGAGTTAGATTTTACATATTTTAATTTTATATGTTTATTTTATTCTATACAGACTGTTTGTTCTTTTGTCTTCTATCTTTCTTTTCTTTTTGTTCGTATTCATAAGTAGAACATTTCAACATCACTTATACCATTTGGATTTATCATTCCGTAGTGTATTTAATGAATAAATAAATAAATACGCACATTTTCTTTTTCCAGATTAAAATATGGTTTCAAAATAGGAGGACCAAATGGAAAAGGAAATACACTAATGACATCGAATTTCTGGCGCAACAGTACTATAGCTCTTTAGGTATTTTGACACCTAGACCAATATTCTTGGGAGATAGATTGTGGTACGTATCCTATAATATTGCAAAAATATATTTGTTGATCAAGTCACCAGCGAACTTGCACTCGCAACATTCTAGCGCCATCCATTTCATTCAGGCCGTTTTTTGAGGATCATTTCGCGTCAAAGAAATTCACTGGGCTAGTAACGTAGACTATATTGTACTATATATAGTATACCTAGACATCTTGTACACGATTTTTGGTTATAAGCACCCCCAGAAACTGTTGAATTTTCATAGATAGAAAAAAAAGATGAATACAAAAGTATTTCTAACCGACTTCAAAAAAGGAGGAGGTTCTCAATTCGACCTGTATGTATTTTTTTTATGTCCTTTTAGCGCATATTGTCTAAATGGCGGACGTTTCTCGTCTCTTTCTATTTAAAAAAATACAGGTATAAGGGAGATAGAGGCAGCGAGTTTTATAACTAAATTTAATTTTTCTCAAAAAACTAAATTTAATTTTTTTCAAAAAACTCTTCTTCTATCATCGATTACATGGCGTCTGATTTTTCTCCATCAGAGGTGCAGTCACAGGTCTATAACTCAGGTCTTTCCGATCACGAGGCGGTAATTTCCAGGTTTAGTTTACCTATTAGGCCCTTACCAAGATCTCGCCATCGGGGCAGAATTTTTCGGCCGCAAATTTCTCAGTATTTCATAATATTTGCTTTAACACCGATTGGAATTTTAAATCTGATAATGTCAACACAAACTTCAGAACTTTTTTAAATAAAACTTTAAGTGCTTTTAACAAGGCCTTCCCGCTTAAGAATATCAAACCTAAGCGGCATAAACCGTGGACCACGAAAGGAATACGAATTTCTGCTAAAAATATGCGCTCGCTCTCATATATAAAAAAATTCACCGACTCCTTTCTTATTCTCGACTATATCTCTAATTATAGGAGGATCTACACTACTCTTATTAAGTCAGCAAAAAAATTGCACTACCGAAAACGTCTAACAAACTCTAATAACGTTTCAAAAGAAACCTGGTCCATCTTCAATAACCTCAGAAACAAATCAAAGCCTGTGACTCAGATCTTGCCAGGGGCTAATGATCTAAATCATTATTTTATTAATGTAAGCAAAAATGTTACCTCTAGTATCTCGCCAAGTTTGGACCCTCTTTCGTTTCTCCCTCCTTCAAAAAATTTAGCTGATAGCTTTTTCGTAAGTCCCGTTAGCAACACTGAACTATTGAAGGTAATAAATAGTATCAAAAGTAAATCTTCGTGTAGCACTGATGGCCTATCAATTAGAATATTCCTGAACTTGCCACTCCCAGTCATAGAGGCCCTTACAACATTAATAAATGAGTCCTTTATAAAAGGTGTATTCCCTGATTGCCTTAAAACAGCTATAATTATTCCACTTCATAAAGGCGGCGAAAAAACTAACTCTTGCAAGTATCGCCCAATTGCACTACTACCAGTGCTATCAAAAATCATCGAAAGGCTACTGAAGAACCGTCTTATGCCATTTCTCCTGAAACATCAGATAATATCCCCGGAGCAGTTCGGATTTCTACCCAACAAGTGCACCAGTGACGCCATGTTCACGTTGCTTAGAGGCGTCTACTTATCTCTCAATAACAACCACCCAACTGCCTCAGTTTTTTGTGACTATGCGAAAGCCTTTGATTGTGTTAGTCATGAAATTCTGATAAACAAACTAAATTTTTATGGAATTCGTGGTACTTCTTTAAATTGGTTCAAATCTTATCTTGGGAAAAGGCAACAACTTGTAAGGGCTAATGGTTTCGATTCTGATTGTAAGTTGATTACAAGTGGAGTCCCTCAAGGTTCAGTCTTGGGACCTATTCTTTTTTTGTTATACATTAATGATATCACGAACCTTAAAATTAATGGAAGAATCTTTCTTTTTGCTGATGACACAAGCATAACATGGAGTGATTTTGATACAACGTCTTTACACTCTAGTATCTCCAAAGACTTGGTTATAATTAAGGCTTGGTCCGATTCCAATATGCTTTGTTTTAACGTCGATAAAACGGTGGCGTTATCTTATAAGGGAACTTTACAACCACTTCAGGTACATAACAGCAATATTGAATACGTAGAGTCGGTTAAATTCCTGGGTTTAAATATAAATAACAACGTAAAATGGTCTAATTATATTGACACCTTAACTAAAAAACTTTCTACCGCCTGCTTCGCCATTCGATCAGTTTCAAAAGAACTAGACGTTCCTTCTGCTAGACTTACTTATTTCTCTTTATTTGAATCCCACCTCCGCTATGGCCTTCCCTTTTGGGGCTGCTGTACCACCGAGCAATTTCGTAGTATTTTTATGCTTCAAAAGAGAGCCATTCGTTATTTGTTTGGTCTAAATAATAGAGCTCACTGCCAATACTATTTCAAAAAACATGAAATATTAACACTTGTTGCATTATTTATTTTGGAAACGGTATGTTTGCTGAGAAAACATATAAACACCCTCCCAGAAAGGCCACAACATGTATACCCTACCAGAAACTCTAGGCATGATATTTATCTTCCCATTCCTTCCACAGAATTAATAAAAAAATCAATTATTTACAACGCCATAAAACTTTACAACAATCTGCCAGTACATTTAAAATCTATCCCTATGCTTGCACAATTTCGAAAAAACACCAAAGCATACCTCATTGAGAGACCATTTTACAGCGTTAATGATTTTTTTTTTCAGTGAGTAAGTCTCTTTAAATTGTCACTAAACTCGCTTGTTTACTTAAATCTTTTGTGAGTCATGTCCTAACTCATAGCATAGAATTTTGTAAATCATTATATAGGGAAAAGAACTGTCGAACATTCACTTAAAACTTAATTATTTTTGTTAGGTATTGGATTAAAAACAATTTAATTCTTTTTGTATACTACATTCTACACTAGTTCAATATACCTTCTGTTTAACATCACAATTATTTGTATAACTATAATAACATAGAGTTTAAGGTCGCATAGTTGTAATTTTGATTTCAATGTCATCGAAATTATTCACCTCGTACATGTGTGTTTGTTTACTTTTATAAGGTTATCATGATTCATTTACTGTTTGCAATGTTATGTTATATTCTAACGTGTGTTTTACGATTTGGTAAATTGATAATTTACATTTTTAAAAAAAAGCACTGACCTGTCGAAATTATTTTCGATTACTGTTTTGATATGTCTTATTTTTAGATATATTTTGCTTTGTCCATAAAATTGTAAAATTTTTCTGCGGCAATAAAGCATACTTTTGTTTGTTTTGTTTTGTTAAATACCCTTTACAAACAGCAAGCAAACTTTGCCTAGCTGAGAGCGTAATTTCAGGACTTAATCAGGTCGCGGGCCGAGGGTAAGAAATAAGTAGGTAGTAGTGAATAAAAAAGAGATAAAGATTCACACATTTTTTTATTTATTCATTACACAGGCCAACACACATTTTGGTGCCTGCGATTTTTTAACTGTTCCTGGGTTATTTTTGGCAGAATGTAACAAAGTTCTCAACAAAGATTTTGTCTATAAGATCTAGTTAAAAAAAGAAAATTGTGTATATATTTTAAATTATAACTGTTATAATATATAATGTTACTATTACCAGTTAAAAAAACAAAGACACATGGATTTAAGTATTTATTGCGAAAACTTAATTTACATAATTACATTAGTCACTAATCACATAAAAATGTTCTTTTATACAACTTTCTAGAATGGAGTTTACTAGGGCAGTCTCGCTGAAGGCTCCAGCAGTAGTCCACTATCATGTGGCTATCCCATCGTCCTTGATAACGATCTTCCATAGTTTTAATATCCTGATGGAATCTTTCTCCCTGTTCTTCAATACAATCACCTAAGTTTTCTGGAAAACGATGCAGGTGGCTGTGGAGGTAGTGAACTTTTATCCTCATGTTACAGCCGAGAATATTAAAATTTGAAAGCATCGTTTCCACTAATTCTACGTAATTCTCTGCTTTATGATTGCCAAGAAAATGTTGTACTACTTGAACAAATGAACACCAAGCGTTAGATTCAGTCTCGTTCATTGATGTGGCGAATTGTGGATCTTTAACAAGTTGCCTTATTTGAGGACCATCAAATATACCAGCTTTTAGTTTTTCCGTACTAATGGCAGGAAATTTACGTGACAAATACCCAAAACAATTTCCATCTCGATTTAAAGCCTCTTGAAACCAAAGGTTCGTTGATCACGTTTTGTTTTCCTTGAATCATGACATCTCTTGAAGGCCAATTTTTGTTAACCCAGTGCTCATTTTTAGCTCTACTGTTCCAAAGGCACAAAAAACAAGGATATTTTGTATAACCACTCTGCTGTCCAAGGAGGAAGTTAACCATTTTTAAATCAACACAAATTTCCCACTGATGTTCTGCGTATTTAATTTTTCTCAAAACTAATGCAATTGTTTCATATTCTTCCTTCATGGTAGTAGAATGACTAATATGAATTAAGCCATATTTGTTAACGTTATGTAAAAGAACACATTTTAAACTACGTTTTGAAGGGTCAATAAAAATCAATGATCTGGAGTGTATTCAGGCAAACCCATTTTTTCAAAGAGCTGTTTTATATTGTTACAGAATATCAAGTCATTTTCCTGAGCGAAAAAAGGCAGCAGATCCTTATCTCTTTTACGATAAAATGTAATATTAGTACCTGGACAAAGTAGATTATTTTCTTTTAATCTGGATGCAAGTAATTCAGCGGATTCCTTTGAGAGATTCAGGTCTCTTATAAGATCGTTTAGTTCTTCTTGATTGAAACACTGTGGAGTTGCTAAATCTGCTTCAAATTCGCTGTCGTTTTCTGATTGAATTCTTTGAACTTCGTCAGACGTTGATGTGTCTGTATCATCTTCTGTCAGTTCGGGTAGACTGCTGAATGATGGAACGGGTATTTCTTCCGAGTGCGCTACAGGCCTTCTTGCAGAATCTAGATCAGGATACGTCCATTTGTGTCTATTGTTTCTATTTATGCCTTTAATATTAACGAGACAAAAATAGCAGTCGTCATGATGGTTTCGCGGTTTTCTCCAAACCATTGGTACACCAAACTTTAGGCACTTCCTCTTTCCAGTTATCCACTGTCGCAAATGTTCAACACATGTTTTACATATGAAATGTGGGGCCCAAGAATTATCTCGATCTCCTAAATGAACGCCAAAATAGGCAAGATAAGCTCTTTTCACAAAGTTAGAAATCGTTTTTCTGCTCTCTTTCAAAGTGTATTCACCACACACATAACAAAAAACATCGGGATGATTTACACAGGTACGTCTGCTTGTGGATGCCATTGTTTCAGTTTAGTGTCTTGATACTACAAAACGACCAAAATTTACACAAAATGATAGCACAACTTTACTTGGTATAGAAGGATTGGGTCATAGGCAATTACAGGTATAAAAGTAATTAAGAGCAGTGTATTGAGTAGTTCCTAGTATAAGAACATTAGGTCAGGGACAATTCCAGGTATCCATTTGGTTAATTAGATTCTGGGAAATTTCTATTTTGACGATTAAGTACATATTTATCTCTTTATTTGTTGTCCTTTATCAGAAAAAAATATCAATTAACCTGTAACCTGTATCTCAAAAACTAGAGCTGATAGAAAATTTTTGTTTTCATTTTGTTGCCCTGTGTTATAGTAGCATAATCAAACATGTAAAAAACAAATTAATAAAAACAGGTAGAAAAATCAAATGAAAATTAAGAGAAACAAGATAATCAATATTGAGGTCAATATCACTAGTACATGATTGAAAAAAGCTGCTCACATTTATACATGCTGCAGAAAGTACAAATTATTTTTCGTGCGAAAACTTTCAGCTGTGGATACTTTTCTTCGGAAAGGTATGTTCTGTAAATTTCGCTTAGTTCCACATCATCAAATTTAGACTTCAAATATGAGTCTTCTTGAAGCTCCGATCAACTTCATTTGTAGGTGAAGCGGAGCATCTTCCACATTACACTTACAGTGATTTGCAAACATATTGAAAGTGTTCTCCATATACTTAAAATCGGAAAACCGATCAGTGAATTGCTCTGACAGTAGTTTCAGTTCTTCAGCATAGCGACCGTATTCAAAGTTTTCGTGATTGGATAATGATAAAAAATGAAAACAGTTTTTACTTCTCATTTGTTTTTCACAACTGATTACCAATTGCCCTTGTTTCTGAAGCTTCAAGTTATAACATTTTCAAATTTATGTATAGTTATTTAGTTTATAGTAACACTAAGGCAATTACAAAATTTGGCTGGTTGTATAGTTACTAATTTTCATACAGTGTTCCGTCACCATCCCGTCGAATAACTCTACGAGTTGGATTTTTCCAAATTTACGTATCATACACTTCATAAAAGAACGTTAATAGAATTTATACTAATTGGGTGTTACTATTGAAAGTGATATATTTTGAATATATAATCAGTTTTAGTTAGTAAGATACTGGTCTTCTTTATTAATGAAAATAACAATTTTTTCATTTACAATAAAATATTCTGTTTTTTTGGTTTCTTCTTTCAGTCCATTTCACTCACATAAATTATGATAAACATATTTACTCTCTTCTTTCTTGTAACATATCAATTTAAAACTTTGAGAACACTTGAACTATTAGAAAGTTTATATAACTTTTTGTTTTCATTTGTCCAAGCTGCTTTTCTTTATGGTTGCTTGGTATGGAACGTTAAACAGACATTTTGGCTGATGGTTTTTCATTATTTTAAGCCAATTAGTAATCTGAAACAAAATTGAACATTATAACTTTTTAGTTAAATATAACCTTTAAAATATCAGGATTTTTATGTAAATTACATTTTACATACCTCAATATGTTTTATTCATAATTCTTTGGATTACATTTTGTAAAGTATTTCCAACTTCTCTAAATTAAAACAAAAGAAATTTGTTTTTGTTTTGTTTACAAATATTCGAAATTTGCCTGCCTTTCTCTTCTGTCACTATGGTTTCATTGGTTTCTTTCTTTCTTTTTCAAAATGGCTGTCACTTTTTTGCTTTCAGCGCCATTCTCTAGCCCAATAGGTAGGTTGTCCGGATGGCGAGCTCTTAGCTCCCGAACACCCCGAATCTTTCAAACAACCTTTTAGTTTTTGAAATACATCTTGGCTTCCACTAGGTGCCCCTTGAGAGTACTACTGATATCACGAGATAACCCTTTCTTTCAAGCTATCCCCTTACCCCTCCCACTCCCGCCACATAGCGGCCATTACGCTAATATTCTTTGTAGAACTGCGGCAGACAAACGGGATAGAATGCAGGAACAACTAGGCCTAACACGTTCACAGCGTCTGCTCCCTTTCTTGCGGGGTCGTTAGTTTCCACTCTGAGCGGTTGAGTCTCTTGTTTCCCCCCGAAATAAAGCAGCAAAACCGAACACGTGGAACCACTTATGTTAATAACACAGAGGTCTGCTTTCGACGAGACGAACCGGAAGACTCATTGGTTTCCTAATTTTTGGCATCCAGTCAGCTTTGACAGTGTCGTGTTTTTTCATTTCAGTCACGATTTTGGTTCTGCTCAGGAGCAATTCGCCAGCTCTATTCGGGAACACCGAATGTTATCAGGTTCTTGCTCCCTTCTACTAGTGGCGCCAGCAGTGGACTCCACTGTAATTATTATTTTATTTTATGGCATTAGGTTGGCATAAGTCTGAAGTGAGGAAGAATGATGGAAGGGAATGTCAAACTTCTTTGAATTTTCTGGAGCTGATTTTCTCGCCCCTTTCTATTGGCTCTCCTTAGAGGTGCAGCATGTGTCCGGCTTTATAAAAGTGCCTTAATGGACCAATTTTTTAAAGTACTGAAAGTATGTCATAAGTAATTTATTTTAAAGTGCAGTGCTGTTGAAAGCCTAAGGCCTATTTATGGACATCATCTGGCCCTAAATTTTGGTCCCGTTTTGTTTGGTTCCACATTTGATCAACCACGTGAATGGCGTCCTGAATTTTTGTTTTGGCTGTCAGTCCTCGAGAAGCCTTTCTAGATGTCTGGAAATTCCCTTTATTGGTGACCGTTGGCGTCGAAGGAGCCCTCTAGATGACTAGAGGTAAGGCAATGTCTTTGAATAGTTGTGTTGTAAATAACTTGTTTTTGCACATTCCATGTCGATTTTATTTTAAGACAAATAATCGTTTGTAGGGTTTCAGGTTAAGAATTCGAGATATGGTTTTGGGATATAGTTACAAGTTTATGGTGTAATTTTTGGGGTACATAAACCAAGAGTTCTACAATGGTTTTGGAGTTCCTTCCTGTAAGAGTATGAGGAATTAATCCTTAATTTTTACATTTATAAATTTTATATAAGGTAGCAGAAAGGAAGTAACCTATTTTTTTGTAAAACAGCCTTGGCGAAATACTTTATACTTTTATAACTTTTTCCTTGCGTCAGTGTGGTAAAAGAAAATTCATGAATTTTTGATTCCCTGTGCGCTATTTAATTTAATTTTCATATTTACATATTTGTGTCATGACATTTCGCCAGATGTTCACAGGTTGATGATATAATGGTAATAACGTTCTATCACATTTCACATATTTGATATATTTTATATATATTTTACATTTTCTTGATTTATTTTTTTATATCTTAATGTCAATTGAATTTTTGAATGTAAGCTAAATTTCACATGTCAAAAATTATTTTATAAAACAACTCATAAAAAAAACAAAAGATCAAGGTATCATTAAAATTTGACAGTCTGTACTTTATATAGTTTTATTGAAAAGCCCTCCAAATCTTTATTTTGTCTGCATTTAAATATCGATATAGATTTCTTCCTAATTGAGTCACAGTCAATTAGGTGGGGCCCATTTTAATTTCGAAAGGTGTACCCGAGAACCTGCAACCTACAGCTCTCCGAAAAGATGACTGGCTGCCGTTCGCATGTATTGGTAAGTTCATAGGGACTTTACGCCATAAAGTTCAGGTCGTTTCAGTGTCCTGATGACTACCCGGAATGCCAAGTCACAAAGCCGTGTTGGATCACAAATTTGCGGCAATGTTTTCTCTTCCATCTCCATAAAATCAGTTATTTCTTCTCCTAGGTCATAAAAGTTTTTTAGCATTATACCTTTCCTTAGCCACCTTACTTCGCAATAGCATGTCACATTATCGTGTTCTGAGAGTTCAACTAAAAATGCTTTAAACTGGTGATGGTTAAGGCCGCGGGATCTATGGAAATTGATGGTACTTACTACCACATCCATAACGTTCTTCAGTCGTATGGACTTAGAGCACAAGTTTTGTTGGTGAATTATGCAATGCAGAATTATTAAATCAATTTCTTGCACATTCATAGCGGTTGCTCTTTCCTTCAGAATTCCGATAAGAACTTTTCCTGAACCGACCAGTGAAGGCGCACCATCTGTGCACACTCCAACTAATTTACACCACTGCAAACCATATCTCTCAAGATTACTTTGCACCTCGGCAAAAATATCTTTTCCAGTAGTGGCCGTAAAGCCAATAATTCCTCTGTCACTACAAGTTCTTCATCAACACCTCGTATAAAAATAGCTAACTGGGCTATGTCAGATAAATTGGTATTCTCATCCAAAGCAATCGAAAATGCTTGAAAAGCAGCCAATCTATCAGTTTTTTTGATATCACTAGCCATCATACCTATACGTCGAACAACAGTACGTCGCGATAAGCTCATTTTCTCAAACTCCTTTTTTGGGCACAAAGTTCTGCAACATGCACTCTTTAACAAATTTTCCCTCAGAAAATGGCTTCGATGTTTTTTTCAAAATAGGAACTAACCATAAAAGTAGCTTTAACAACATTGTCTAGATTTGATCTTTGTGAATGGAACATTTGATACTGTTTCCCTAAATCGTTAATGAGTTTTTTAATTTTATGCTTTCTTAACTGGCCCGTAAGTAAATCATATTGAGCGAAATGCTTGCTGGAGTAATGCCGCTTGATATTGTATTCTTTTAAAACAGAAGAAAGTGTTTCGTTTCACAACAAACACGTAGGTTTACCACTGTGCATGATAAAAAAGTATTCATAAGTCTATTTGTTTTGGAATTGACGACATTCTGTGTCCACTTTCCGCTTTTTTAAACCGGACATCTTGAAGATTTTTTTCTTCTGAGCTGAATTTGCTTGAACATATCCCGCGTCTTTTCTTATCAGTTGTTAAGAAGTAATGAGTTGACACGCGCGCTGAGCGGTTTATACAGTGTGTCCGAAATTCGTTATGACAGTATTGGGATCTCGGAAACCGTGATAGTTACAAAAACGTTTAAATGGAGAAAGTTTTAGACAATTATGTTTGTAATTTAACGCCGTTTTGCTCGCGATTCTATTTTTTTTAAAATAAAAAAAAAAAACTGCATTTTCGAAAAAGTCCTATAATTTATTTATTTATGAAAATTTTCAAAATCTGTAAGAACATTATTAAGGCAACTTTTTACGTAGAGTGCACCCATTAAGTCAGATTTTACATACGACGTTTCGATTTTCTAGAACCATCATCAATTTTGTTTTTTCTTGTGGCCGCTGTGTTCGATTTTAACAGTTTTGAAAAGAGTATTTCTTTAGCTTTTCAACGGTGTATCACACTTTGTAATTAGGTTATTACTAAAGGTGCAAAAAGTGTGTAGAGAAAATATTTAAACGTTTTTTGGAATTATCAAAGTAAAAAATTAAAAATTAATAGTGTTAAAAGGCAATATGTAATTGAACATCCAGTTCTACAAAAAAATATTAAAAACTACTCAATAACATTGCACAATGTTTACAAATGTTCAAATGACCTGCCGCAGATAACACTAACATCTTTGCTCAAGTAGGCTTTGGTTTCGAAATAATAGAATGCTTTTAATCTGTCAAAAATGCAACGTTTAAGTTTTATTTAACATTCATCGCTGTTTTAATAAGGATTACAATGGCGTTAAACTTTTCTAAGGAAGAAATGTTTGATATGTTAGTGTGTTATATTAAAAATGAAAGAAATGCAAACAGGGCCATGGATGTGTATTTTGACACGTACCCCCAAAGACGGCAGCCTGGCAGAACTTATTTTCAAAAGCTGGTTAGAAACTTGCTTGAGTTTGGCAGTTTTAATAAGATTCGCACAAAGAAGTATGCAAAAGACAACGAGCAACGCAATAGGCAAATCCTAGAATATTTTAATGAAAATCCGACTTCATCTACAAGTAGAAGCGAAACAGAACTTCAAATTCCAAAATCTACCGTTCATGGCGTCTTAAAAGTAACTAAATATCGTCCTTACAAGCCAACAATTGTGCAAGGACTTCAAGCAGGTGATTTCGAAAGAAGAATTGTTTTTTGTAATTGGTATATCAATAGATGTCGAGAAAATCCCGCTTTTTGCAATAAAGTCATTTGGTCAGATGAGACTCATTTTACAAACTGTGGCATTTTTAATAAAAAAAATCACCATTATTGGGCTATTGAAAATCCGCAACTACGCGATCCACGCAGGCTGCAAGTCTAATTGAATTGCTTATAATTCAATATTTTCCATTACTTTTTAGGAAATCGTCTCATTGGTCCCTTTATTTTTGATCAGACACTGACAGGCCCAAGATACCTTGCCATGTTACAGAATCAAATAGTTCCTGCCATTTGAGAAGCTGTGCCAGATGATCAGTTTAATAGCTTGTGGTTTCAGCAAGACGGTTGTCCTGCACATAACAGCAGGGATGTACAAACCTTTTTAACAACAACTTTTGGTGAAAACGTAATATCCAACAGTGGTCCTGTCCTCTGGCCAGCTAGATCCCCGGATATCACGCCGTTGGATTTTTATTTATGGGGATGTGCGAAAAATGAAATATACGAAATTTACCCCCCAGAAAATATGAAAGTTCTTGAGCAGCGAACCCGAAATATTCTAGAAAATATAAATCGAAATACCATTCAACGGGTAATCAGAACAGTTGAAAGGAAATGCGGACACTGCATAGAAAAAAACGGTCAACATTTTTAATCCTAGTATTATGTAGCATTTTTTTATTAATTTTATTGAGTAGGTAGTTCATACTGATTTTCTGTTAATTCTTGTAAGGTTAGTACTTTTAAATCGCCATGAACGGTTGACTTCAGAATGTGAAGTTCTGTTTCAATTCTTCTTATGGAAAAAACCAGATTTTCATTAAAATATTCTAATATTTGCCTATTCCATTCCTTGTCATACTTGCATACTTTCTGCTGCGATTCTTAAAATTGGCTAACCCTAGCAAGCTTCTAATCAGTGCAGCGCTTGAAAAGAAGTTCTGTCGACAGTCGTTCTTCGGGGTACATTATGTGCAGTGCACATAGTATTAATGTTACTGAGTAGAACTTACTGATTTTATGAAAATTTAATGTCCAATTTAAAAATATTGCTATTTGAAACTATTAAATTTTAATTTATATCGATAATTCGAAAAAATGTTTAAACAGTCTTATTTCAAACGCAAAGCCTACTTGGGCAAAGATGTTAGTGTTATATGCGGGTGGTACTTTGAACATGTGTGAACATTGTGCACGAATCAATTATGTTATTAAGTAGTTTTTACTGATTTTTTGTAGAACTGGATGTTAAATTACAATATATTGCTATTTAACACTATTAATTTTTAACTTTTTACTTTGATAATTCCAAAAAACGTTTAAATATTTTCTACGCACTTTTTGCACCTTTAGTAATAACCTAATTACAAAGTGAGATACATCGTTGAAAAGCTAAAGAAATACTCTTTTCAAAACTGTTAAAATCGAACACAGCGGCCATAAGAAAAAACAAAATTGATGATGGTTCTAGAAAATCGAAACGTTGTATGTAAAATCTGACTTAATAGGTGCACTCTACGTAAAAAGTTGCCTTAATAATGTTCTTACAGATTTTGAAAATTTTCATAAATAAATAAATTATAGGACTTTTTCGAAAATGCAGTTTTTTGGTTTTTTCAAAATATCTCAAAAACTAAAAAAGAACTTTCTCCTTTTAAACGTTTTTGTAACTATCACGGTTTCCGAGATCCCAATACAATCATAACCAATTTCGGACACACTGTATATTACTCGCAATACTCAACTAGAATACTCTCGAATCGAGAGTCCCAATCGTACGCGAATATGCGATGCGAACTCTCAAAGCCGACTGTTATTCATAACTCACCCCTCGGAGCGCTTCAAGGTCATCGGGGGCTTCCCGAATGTTTATCTGTTTGCCTCTTTCTAACGACTATTTCTAACTCGATCTGTAGCGTTCACCTGCGAAGGGTTAATAAAATTATTTAGCGATTTTAGTTTTTATGATTTGAAGAACACAGTTTTAGGTTGGTTGACAGTAGTTACAAATAAACTATGTGTGCTAAATCTTTATTTTTTTTTTTCGCGTTATTTGCCATTTCTGAATCTCTCGCGGGCCGGATTGGACTTGATGGAGGGCCGGGGTTGCTCATATATAAACTAAAGCATTGAGGTGTGTAACGTACATATAGCCCCATTTGCTAAACCGTTAGGTAATTTTATGTATACAGGGAGACGATGAAAATGTGCAACCTGGAAATTTAGTATTTTACTTGAAATTTTCGAAAAATAAAGAATATTAAGAAAATGTTAAAAATGGTGGAATGGTGGCCATTTTGTTGTTTTTCTTTCTTTTAGTACACATACATTTTCAAGGGATTGCCTCTAGGTTTCTGACTAGCTGCCGGCGGCAATCATACGAATGCATTAAATTTAACATTGCAATTATTGATAATTTTTAATGAAATGAATTAGATTTAATATTGAAAATTAGTATATTTTTTAAAGTATGTTAAAAAATAATTTGCCAGGTTTTTTTTGGGGAAGAGGCACTTCCCCTACTTCCTTCGAATAGCCGCCACTGATATAGATATATCCCAAGAAGTTTTTAAATATTCTACTTTCGCGTCTCGATTCTACGCGTTCACCATTATATCAGGAAAAAATATTATGCAGTCGACCATTTGTTAAACCTGATTTTTACAATAAAACTAAAAATTATTAAATAAAGTGAAACCAACTTTAAAAAAATTGCACAAAAATTGAAAAATAAAATTTTATTTCACCTTGAAGTCATCGCTTAGCTTTAATTATTAGGTCACAAAAATATAATCATGTGTTAGTCAATTCGGTGTTCTGATGTCTAGTATTACGTGTATTATTAATTTTCAATTTTCAGTGCATTTTTTTGAAGCCGGTTTTATTTTTTATAAATTATTTTATTTAACTAGATACCCTGTCTGGATATTTTTGGGCCAGCTACGTTTATTAAATATTCAAATTCTATTGGCGGAATTCCAATAAAACATTTGTCAAGTAAGTGATTAGCACCATTTACCTTCTCCTTGAGTATAGAAAACTTTGCCAAAAACATATTTTCCATTTCCTTGACAAATATAGCACTAATAAACTAATATTTTGACAACTATATGCCTTGCTTATGGCGTAACTAGGAGGGGGCGTTATAGGCAAGTGCCCCGGTCTGTACCATCCAAATATTCTAGAATTTTAGAGAACTTAACTGGCAAATAATAATTTTAAAATTAAAATTTACACATTAATTACAGGCATTATTGAACGTGGTGAATTATATTGGGAGGACAATAAGAAATTTAAAAATAGGCATACTTAAAATAAAAATCTTACCTTTAAATTGAGCTTTAAATTCTATTGAAGTTCAGGGCTATTCTTCGTTCTTTAGAATTGGAAAAATGCTGAATGACACATTCGTTAAAATGGCACGCACATTGTTTTTATAAACGATTTCTCGATACTTAATATTGCTAAAGCGGATAGTCTAACTTGGCCCATCTCATCAACAAAATTTATAAGCCCTCGAAAAACTCCTGGATTTTCAGACAAAGCCGTTTCATCAAGGCCACGTAGTGCCAGCTCGAATGCCCCAAAAATTTTACCCAATCTATAATTTTGTTTAAAATATATCGACTTTTGGATACATTTTCATGTTCACCGAACATTTCATGTGATCTGCAGAAAACGCATGTTATTTTTTCTTTTAAGCGTTTTAAGTCTTTAACACCGGTTTTGCACCATAAAACAAACAAACATAACAGTAAAATGAGTTAGAAGACTTCACAACCACATACCTAGTTAGCTAAATCGTACATACTTTTGCGAAAGTTTCGATGAACCTCCTTATTTTTGTCTTTACTAGTTTGTCGTATACTAAGTTCTGGCAAATTGCGACCACTTACCTTGAATTCGGTTATTTTCACAAAATTAAGTTCGTTAGCACTTTTGGTTTAATTTTTTGCACTACCGACATTTTATTTCATCTACATTCACAACTCAAACATAGACCACCTTGAAATTGGTTATTTTTGCAAAATTAAGTTCGTAAGCACTTTTTAGGGACTCTCACACTTATGATGTCGACACTGAATTTTCTCGTTTTATAAAAACTCTAACTAATATAGCTTCTGAATCTTTTCCTCTTAGGCCTATCAAAAATAAAAGAAGTAAACCCTGGTCCACTAAAGGTTTACGTATATCTTCTAAGAACATGTGGTCACTATCTCATTTAAAGAAATTTTCGGAGTGTCTTTTTTCATAATTATGTAAAATCATACAGAAAAATTTATCATAAGACTATTAAAGCCGCCAAAGATATTTATTACAATAATAGACTTTCTAACGCCAAAAATGTAGCTAAAGAAACCTGGTCTATCGTAAATGATTTAAGAAACAAAACTCCTTTATCCAACACTATCCTTACCTCTCCTGAGGACCTAAACAATTATTTTGTAAATGTAGCCAAAGATTTGACTAAATCCGTATCTCAATCTAATGACCCAATTTCATATCTCTCTAATCATAGGGTAAACCTGCACAGTTTCTTCTTTTCACCAGTAGTTTTATCAGAACTTCGTAGTACAATTAATGATATCAAAAATAAATCTTCCTCGGGAACTGATGGGCTTACTTTAAAAATGTATTCAAGTCTGCCGGAGTGCACACTAGAGCATCTGACTGCTTTGATAAATATGTCTTTCCAAAATGGTACTTTTCCAAGCTGCCTTAAAACTGCAATAATCATACCTCTTCACAAAGGAAGTGTTTCAGAAGAAGCTTCGAACTATCGCCCAATTGCACTTCTCCCTACGCTACCTAAGATCATCGAAAGACTGGTTAAAAAAAGGCTTTTATCATTTATGTCTAGATATGAAATACTTACAAAACATCAATTTGGATTTTTAAGTAACAAATGCACAAGCGATGCCATGTTTTCCCTTCTTAATAGAGTTTACTCCAGCCTAAACAACCATCACGCTACGGCAACAATTTTCTGTGATTTTTCCAAAGCTTTCGATTGTGTGAATCATAATATATTAACTAACAAGCTGCAGTACTATGGATTTAGAGGGGCTCCTCTCAATTGGTTTAAGTCATATCTTAGCAACAGAAATCAAGTTGTGAAAGTTGACAACAGGATGTCTTCTTGTAGGCCAATGGAATATGGAGTGCCTCAAGGCTCGGTACTAGGCTCTATCTTGTTTCTTCTGTTCATAAACGACATGGCTAATTTAAACATTAGTGGAAAAATATGTCTCTTTGCGGACGATACCAGCTTTATGTGGAGCCACCCAGATGTCACGGACCTACATAGGATTGTATCTAATGACCTAATCACCATTAAATCCTGGTGCGATTCTAATCTCCTATGTTTGAACATCTCTAAAACGAAAGTCTTGTCTTATAAAAACACGCTGCAACCTTTTGACCTTAATGGCACCACTATTGATGTCGTAAACTCTGTAAAATTTCTAGGGCTTCTTGTAGATGATTCTTTAAAATTGGATCCACATATCGACGCTTTATCAAGGAAGTTGTTTGTTTCCGAGGAGCTTAGCTTTTCTACCTCTAGAACTATTTATTTTGCTCTTGTTGAGTCGCACCTCAGATATGCTATTCCATTCTGGGGTACATGTTGTGGGACTCAATTTGATCGAATTTTTATACTACAAAAAAGAGCTGTTCGTTACCTACTGAGACTTAACAGTAGAACTCACTGCCGAGATTTCTTTAAAAGATATAAAATACTAACCCTTCCTTGCTTATTCATTTTGGAATCGGTTTGCTTAATTCGTAAGCATGCACCTGCTCTATTAGAGAGACCTTCTCACAACTACCCTCTCAGAAATACTGAGCACGATCTCTATCTTCCAACCCCACACTCAGAGTTAATTAAAAGATCAGTAATCTACAATGCAAAAAAAAATGCATAATCACCTGCCATTTAACATCAAATCCATAATATCTCTGACTTCATTTCGCAAGGTTTTGAAATCATTCTTACTGGAAAGTGCCTTCTACACCGTGAACGAGTTTTACAACACATAATTTTATCCGTATGAACCCCTAGTGTGATAGTTGCCATTACCAACCATTTTTTACCGAATTTTGTATATGTATTTTTTTAATTGTTTCGTACTTTTTTATTTTTTACTTTGCTTTTTTATTTTTTTTACATTATATTTATGAAAATGTTTATAACATAGTACGACTGACAAAGTACATTTCTAATGTACTTCTTTTAGGATTCTATAATATTAATATTCTAAATTCTTGATTTAAATATTATTTTTCTATAATATTTATGATGTGTTTTTGTTTTGTTTTGTTTGCTAATTTTGATGTTTGTAAACTATTTTTTTACAACAGCTTTGTCCACAAAATTGTAAAATTTTTTTTGACAATAAAGCATTTATTTATTTATTATTTATTTATTATTTAACTGTTTATTTTTTTTTGCACTAGTCACTACCACATTTTATTTTCTGTATATTTCCAACTCATACATAGATCATAAAAATAAAAAAATATATATTACAAAAAAAAAACAGTATATTAATCAATTTTCATCGATTAAAAACGTCCGAAACAATATCGAGTTAGAATATCGACCGCGCGACCTCTGAACAATCGATCGAATTATGAGAAGAGCCGGCTGATGACCCAAATCCCCATTTCATATTCTTTTACTTTTGGCAAGCTTTAAGATAATCAGGGCAATTCGGACTGCCCAATCTAGCTTAGTATAGCGTATTTTATTATGCCTAAGGAACGCAACGATACCATCCGAACCGCCGCGCGCGGCTAATAGTGTAGCGTATTTAACTTTTCCCAAGGTTCGCGTTTTATTACAACTATTAGGAGGGACGGTCAAACGAATAATTTATTTTTGGGGGGGCATTGACCTAATGACCCTATGGAAGAACCGCCAGCATTATTGAACGGAATATTTGGATACTTTTATTTTAATTTTTGTCGACTAACACCGTTTAAAGTTTAATCTATATGTGTATCGTTAATACAGATTTTTTATATTCGTATATGTTTATATTTCTATATCTGTTATACATGATAAAATGTATTAGTTCATAACAATAGTAAAATACAAGATTTCCAGAAAAACCATCTTATTTTGGTTGCTCCCCTCCTCTATATAACATTAATAAACATTTTTATTTAATTTGACATGAATAGCGACAGACACTAGTATAGTACTCTCATGGAAATTTTAAATGACTCAAACAAAATTTTATTTGTAATATAATATTTTCTGATTCCTACAAGCGATTTAAATAAACTTTTTTTGTTTTAAAGGTACATTATTAGACTTTATTCTTGGGCAGGATGCTTGATATAAAACACAATTAACGTCAATATATAGGGTGATTCAAACACACGCGTTTTTTACCCAAAATTTAACTTCATTTCTGAGTTAAACAACAAATCCCATAATTATGCTTATCATGTCAAATGCCCCAATTTTGCTTTAAAACGTTTTTTTTTTAAATCTTTGCCAACTTATTCCGTTTTTAAATTATCAAGGTTTTTGTACACCTCTGGATTTATGAGATTATCATATTGGTGAAAATGTGATACAATAATTTATTAGCAAAATTTATCTTAAATAAATGAGTATTTTTAAAACCGAAAGTAAAATAACAAACTATAGACAAGTAGATACTACAGACATCGTCTGGGCATACTTGATATAACATTGTCTATTAACTCATGAGCAGGGCCGTTCCTAGCCCCTCGGCCGCCTTTGTGCAGAAATAAAACGGACGCCCTTTTATAACAAAAAAAAACATTATTTATTGAACAAAAAAATATATTTAAGTTCCTACGTATACATTAACAAGTAACATTGTATCATAACATAAGGTAATAATCTATTAAACGAAACAATAAACAACATAAAACAAAATACAAATGTTTAAACTATTAATTATTTAAATATCAAATAATATAAAAGCCAAACAAACAAAAATTGGTATCTTTTATATTGTATCTAAGTATAAAACTAAGCAAGTCCCAATAAAAAAACAACCTCTTCATTTCAAAAATATTTTTCTGGCTTTTGTACTTGCGAACTCGTCTATTATTTTATTATGGTCTAAATTTTCACAAATTTCATTTTCAATGGCAATTATACCTAAATTTGTAAGCCTTTCCTGTGACATAGAAGATCTTAAATAGTTTTTTATTATTTTTAATTTTGAGAATGACCGTTCACCAGATGCAACCGTTACTGGTATTGTTAAAAAAATTCTCAAGCTTATACATAAATTAGGAAAAGATGAGACCAAATTATTACTATAAATAAATTTTAGAATCTCAATAGGTTTGATTTGATCTGTTAGAGATTTAAATGTAACAATTTCTTCAAATAGTTCTACGCCACTTATATCCCTCGATTCGTCTTCGGTTAATGCGATATCAAGTTCAACGCATTTTTGTTTTAAATCATCCGATGTCACATCATGAAACCGTGTTAAAAAGTTAAAAATATTACTGCAATACGAAAGAGAATTAAACCTTTCTTCTACTGATATTCTAGCTCGGTCAATAACAGTATAATAAAAATTTATTTTAAATTTCTCTCGTTCGTTAGTTAATACATTGTCTGTACTTTCATAACTAAATTGGGATTTTTTCCCCCTTATACGAACTTCTGGAAAATCTGGTTCCACATCAATTTCATTTGCTAAATTGGATGAAATTTCTATGTAAGTGTTAAAACTTTGGTCCGATCGCATTTCGTTAATAAAGTTAAGTACATGTTTTAATGATGTGACATACTGAGTCAGATCAATATTAATTTTTTGCGATAATTTACTGACTACGTCAATTTTAACTAATAACTCGTACCATATGACTAAGCTACAGATAAAAGTAAATGATTTTATTTTTTCTAATAATGAATTGGCACTTAGTTTTGTTTTTGAGTCTCTTGTAACATCTTCTGAAAGCTCAACCAAAGCTTTACAAATATTTCCTAGTTGATTCCGAAGTGGTCTAAGCGCTTTAACTCTGCTTTCCCATCGGGTGTCACTTACCGATGTAAGATTTAAATTACTAACATTTTTTTTTAAAACATCCCAACGAAAAGGAGAAGAAGAAAAGAATACATACAGTTCCTGCACGATGTTAAAAAAATTTATTGTTTCGTGGGAGATTTTAGCGGAATCGTTTATTACTAGATTTAGTGTGTGAGCGGTGCAAGGAACAAATATAGCCCTGGAATTAACATTTTTTACCCTTTGTTGAAGTCCGATATGTTTTCCGGACATATTGGCCCCATTATCATAGCCCTGACCTCTTATATCTCTAATATCTAATTCAAACTTAGGCAACATATCATTAACCAATAGGTTAAAAATCCCTTCCCCAGTTGTATATAAAATAGGAAAAAAACCCAAAAAACACTCTTTTATGACAACATTTTCTTCGTTACAGTCTACTTATCTGACTACAAATGTAGTTTGCTCTGTATGACATCTGGAGTAGAATCTAAAATTATGGAAAAATATTTGGATTTTTTTAAGAGTGTCGTAAAATGATGGCAAATATTTTTTGCTAGCAAAGTAATTATTTTGTTTTGAAAATGAATTCCCAAATAGTGAGTTATTTTACTTTTTGATTTTTGGGTCTTTGTAATTTTTTTTAGATGATCGGATAACACTGGGTCAAATTTTGCCACCATTTCAACAGCTTTTAAAAAATTGCCATTATTTTGTTCGTATAAGATGGAACTTTTTCCACGAAATGCCAATGATTGTCCAGCTAAAAATTGAATAATTGCAATAACTCTTTTTAAGATAGAGCGCCAGCGTTCCCTTTCAAGTTCAAAATAATTTTGCCGTTCTTTGTCAATAGTTAATTTTTTATTTAATGACATTTTTAACTCAACCCATTTTGATTAGCTTGCAAGTGATGTACAGAAGATTCATGCTTGGATAAAACATGTGAAAGATGTCGCCAATCAGAATACCCCATTTTGCTATTTAACTTAAACACTTCCTTACAAAATATTTTACAACAAAGACAAAAAATGCTATTTGCTCTACAAGAGTATACCAACCAAGCTCTTTTAATTTTTTCACCATTTGGCAAAATTCGAAAATATTGAGTTGAAGAAAATTTCCTTCCCGATTCATCAGAAGGAAATTTTTTTTCTATATGCTGAAAATCGTTTTGCACTATTTGCTCAATAACTTGATTTTGTAAAATATCCGGCCAGGTGAATGGGTCGTTGACATCAAAATCATCATTAGTTTCAGGGATAACTTCGTTTAAGTTAGGATTATCATCGGTTAAGAGCATCTTTTCTTCATTATCTATTTCTGTATTTGATTCAGGGTGTATTTTTTCTTCAGGGTCGCTTACTTTATGTGCATCCTTTACATTTTCATCCTCAATTGTATCTGTACCCTGTGACGATGTTGATGGAACTAAATATTTTTGCAAAGATCCACTTAATTTTTTTTTGTTTTCTTCCTTTTCTAATTTTCTTTTTTTATATTGAGCTCCAGATAAACGTTTTGTTTTTCTATCGGACATCTGGAAATAAAATTGAAAGGTAATTAAAGTTAGAAAATTTAGTTTATGTAATAGTTCTGAATCTGCGAAGATATAATTTTATAGTATCCCCAATTAAGTTCGCACCAAATGGAATTTTTTATAAATAATAAGTAAAATTGTAATCTAGCATCAGATTTTGTTTTCAAATGACCCAAAAAATAAATATAATTATTATATTTTTATTAGATAAGTAAATTAGTAAAACTACTTTATACATTTTTTAAAACTTGAAATATAGAAAATTAATCTAGACATAAAATTAACAATAAACCACTTTTTGATCTCAAGCTAAAAAAAATTTTTTTTCACATGTTTAATATTAAATCCAAAACGTAAGATGCGGATTTGGATGGTAATATTAAGTAAAGTAATATCTATCCGAAGAACTTACCTTTTTAAATTACGAAAATTTGTTTCTTTTGAAATTTCACTTTTGTAAAATGTAGAAAAAAATAACTAAACAACAAACACTTTATATCACTGTTAAACTCTCGCTAGTTAATCGAATACTAAAAAGAAAAACAAAACATTTAAAAACTGCCCCATTCTACAGTATATAGAGCTATATAAAACTATATACTGTACACATTCCAATTATGAAGTATAAACAAACATTTTTGCATTGAAAGGCGGCCGCCCTTATCTATCATTTTTATTGCTTTTCCAAGGAACGCTGCTATAAATAGTTCTATTGTAATTTCGGCAACTCATGCACAGCAAAAAAAGAAATGACCGGTAATAAATTTCTTATGAATGTTTTATCTTAAAAGCCTAACAAAATGTAATTTAATTTTTCTTTATTTTGAAAACAAAAATATAGGTATATTTTTGTAATCAAATGGCTAATTTCGTGTTTTTGGCGGGCGGCCTGCGGCCGCCCCAATAATTTGACCTCCTTTGTGCCGGCACACCGTGCACACCCCTAAAAACGGCCCTGCTCATGAGAGATTAAATGCCATTTTTCATGAATTGTTTCAACCGATTCATCAATAATTCTAAGGGGTATTGCTCGAATATACAAACGCCGCTTTAAAGCATCCTATATGTGTTCGATTGGATTACAATCTGGAGAGCGGTAGGGCCAAACCATTCTGTTATACTGATGATTTTCGAAAAATTCGTTAACTATTCCTGCCCTATGTAATCTAGCATTATCGTCGACATAAATAAAATTGTTGCACAATTAGCCAGCTACTTGAGGTATGTTATTCTCCAAAATTTCTAAATAACGAAATGCATTTACAGAACGATTAATAAGAACTGTTAATTCTATTCGACCACCTGTTAATATTCCTCCCCACACTGTTACAGAACCACCTCCAAACGGAATTCGATCTAAGGAACAGTTTTCTTCGTAGCTCTCTCCTGTTCGACCCCATAAACGAATCCGCTTTGTCGTCAGGATGAAGTGCAACCTTTGATTCATCCGTAAATAAACAATGTGACCATTCGAGTAAATCCCTGTTAACATGTTCTTTGGCAAAAGTCAAATGAGACCGTTTATGTTCTCTTAATAACTGAGGATGCCTAGGGCCGTTGGAAATTTAAATGAGCTTAATGTAACCAATTTCGAATGGTTTTTGTCGAAATGGTTACATTTTGTGTTACTTGGACATGAGTTGTTTTAATGTTTGTGGACGTAATAAACCTCTCGGAAAGAGCTTGACGTACAATGTATCTTTCTGTCCTAGGGGTTGTTTTTTCACATGGTTATATTACACTGAACCAGTATTTTGATATCTGCGACATGCTCTTGATAAAGCACTTTGTTTAATATGCAGCCTCTCAACTACAATTCTTTGTGATAAGCCACTTACACTACGTCACAAGTTGTTACGTTCTGGACGCGCTTATCCTAACCGAGACTATTTGTAGGTAAATGTGGTCACACTTGGTTGCACCCAACTGCATCGTTGGCAAGTAAAGCAATAGAGGGGACTATAGGGAATAGGCCCTCTGTCTTTATTTAGTGCTTTCTTACCACATTTTACTATTTATATACTCTCGAATGCACCCAATACTCTGTTTAGATACATTTTTGAACTGAAGATTTGTATTATTATTTCTATTGTAAGCTACTTTAAAACCTACGTTTTTAAATACTTTTTCTAGATCTCTCGTATATCTGGGATCATATGGGATTACTATGAACTTATTGGGAACCCCAGGTGCTTGAACAGTAACATTTTAACATTTTCTTATGCTTATGTCTATTTACTAATTTATGTACAAAATTATCATTATATCCTTTACTTTTAGCTATATTTTTAATCCGATTAATTTTAATGTTCAAAACCTAACCTAATGGAAAATTGACTAACCTGTGAGTTAAGAATGAAATGCTGCCATTTTTTGTGTTGACGGCAATGAAATCAGTCGGATATTATATACCTGTCAGTATTAGGAAATTTCCTATAAATATCAAATTCAAATTTATCGTTATTTCGAATAACTAACGTGTCGTAATTGCCCATTGTTCGCCCTTTCGTACGTAAAATTAATGGAAGGATATTTATTGTTTAATACTTCTAAAAAAGTGTCCAAATTTTCTGTTTTAGTATCAAAAATAGCAAATATATCGTCTAGGTATCTATACCACACCCTTGGGAAATACTTGAGTTCTTTTTTGAATTGGGTTTCTAATCTGCCCATAAACAAATTTGCAAGGAACGGATATAAGCAATTGCCCATCGCAATTCCCTCAAGTTGTTTATATTTTGAACTGAAAAAAATTTTGATTCATACATAATTTTGTGAGAAGCAAATATTCATCAATAATTTCTTTCTTCAAATTATTGAGTTCAAGTAGTTCCTTTCGGTACTCTAAAGCTAGTGGTATGGGTACACTAGGAAACAATGAGCTTACATCAAAAGATTAAAATTTCACCTTCTATTAAGTGAACGTTCTTAATTTTTGGGTGAAAGTATAGCGGGAAAAACAGACTAATGCGTTCGATATAACTCTTTTATTATATAAGCAACGTTTCGATGCGAGGTTGCATCTTCCTCAGGCTAAAAAAAGCGATCAATATATTAATAATATAAGACACATAATATACAATCTTTTAAGTATCTTTTTTATCCTCTTTATTGGTATGAGATCTGGTTACCTACGTTAATAACTTTTAGAGCATGTTATGCATAAAATCTGTAATCATTTGTTAATTGGGAGCTCGAAACTCTACATAAGAAAATCTACTAAATGCCATATTTCTATATATTCTATTTTTTTTCCCACAGTGTTGTTGATTGGTGGTTTATTAGTATGTTCACAATTATATTTATGTTTAAATATGAGAACCAATTTTCGAGTATTCGATAAAATGACAACATTGTTACTTTAGAACCACATATCTGCCACTAGCATAAACCTAAAGAAACCAAGTAAGGGCGTGCTTTAATAGTTTAGTATCCTTTAATATTGTTGGTGCACCTGTAGAAATTTTTTACTCCTAGGAAATTGCGACGTTGTCAGCTTGTGTAAATTCTCTTGAAACGAGTTTCAAGTTCAAGATGAATTCTTAATTTTATCTAAAAATTCTAACGAGTTAGTAACCTCAAAGTTATCGTACGAGGTATTTAATTTGCTAAATTATTCTACTGACATTTTTTGAAAACAGCATTAGTTACTCTTGAAATTGCGTTTCGGTTACTACTAGATAAAACGTCTCTAACTCTTTCTTCTAAAATCTCAACTGTCTCAGGAGGTTCAAACTCGTAGACCATATTCTTCAAAAAGCCCCATAAATAAAAATCCATCGGTGTAAGGTCCGGCGACCTAGCTGACCAATCTCGTGGGCTAGCTTTGGAAATTATACGGTCTCCAAAATGTTCATGCAAAAATGTTGTCACCTCTCTTGTCCTGTGCACAAGAGATCCATCTTGTTGAAACCAGACTTGGTCAAATTCGGCAACAGGTACAACTGGACGAATTGCAGGACGTATTTGATTTTCAATAATTAAAATTGGAACATTTCAATAAATGTTTAAGAATTTAGTATATAACGATAAAAAAGAGGACCAATTAGCTGATTTTCTGAAAATTGAAAATCACTAAACTTATTTCAGTAAAATATTAGTATCTAATAGTGTATTCATAAGGGTAAAAAATAATCTTACCTTGATGCCATATTTCTCGAAAAAAAAAGAAACATTTAATTTTTAGTTCTAATTTTTTGCACACAATTGGCACACCGTTAGAAAGAAAAAATAAGGTCTTTCTAACTACATAAAATGCAATAAAACGTCCATAAGAAAAACAAATCTGATGATGGTTAAATTATCGAAACGTCGAATCAAAAATATAATAGCACCCTTATATTATTCGGAAAATGCAACTTTTCGAAAATATCTTAAAAATAAAAGAGCTAGAGTTCTATTCAAAACAGTTTTCAGTTAGCCTAATGATGCCCTACAACTTTCCCATTTAAACGAATCTGTAACTCCTATAGTTTCTAAGATCCCACTACATGGAAAACCAAAATGGGCCACGCTGTATATTAGTAGCAATAGAGGTAATTGTATTTATAACTATCGTTCATTGTTGTTTTTTTTTTGGCTTTACAGGTTTTTCAACTACCCAGGCCAACCGGGACTATCGAGTTCCCCACCGGTACCTCCAAATGCACCACCGCCTCTTCCTCCACTTAATCCGATACCAACGCAGCTAAGGCTTGCGCCTCAGAGACCTTGCATGCAAGATTATGTTAAATATCATAATCCAGAACTAAGGTCGGACTGTTCTCCTATGATGCAACTACAAAATTTTGAACGTCACTTTGAAAATCCTTAGCAGATACGATACTTATAGAGACTGATTTTTTGGCCTAGGCTTTACTTGTATAAAAATAAAATTAATGAGCTTTAAGAAAATAGCTGTAAAAATTAACTATAGAGTAATTTATATATCAAAATAAAAAATATAAACAAGATTAATTTTTACTCTACCTAAACTAGCAAACCTAACTCAAAGCATATAAGATGGAAAATTAGTGGACATTCATTTTGATGAAGGTGGTAAATAGTTCGAAACGTTTGTAAAATCAGAGAAATAAAAGATAATGCAGCTCCGAGAGAATGAGTCCAGCGAATTAATTTTGATATCGAGAAAACAATATTGTGTCATGTGTTCTTCTAGACATTCATTTTTATTTATTCATACATTATATGTGCCTACCATATAGGCAGCCAGAGAAGGAGAAAAATCCAGGCAAGAGCCTCTATTTTCCACTCTTACTTGTTTGTAATCAATTACCAATTCAGTGTTGCCAAGTTTGCTAGGCGATATTAGTTATTTTGTAATATTTTCTTATTTTATTTTCTAATTATAATAACAAAAGGTTGATCGTTTTTAAGAAAATTCTATTATCGTATGGTGTGAAATTTTAAATGGGACACGCTGTAGTTTATTTAATTTTTAGATTCTTTGAAACAATTTAAGGTTTTTTTTGTATAGGATATTTTTTCATTTCTCTTTCCGTTTCTTAAATATTAATTATTTTGCTTTTTTTGTGTTTTTTACCTGTGTAAATATTGTACCTTCAATTTCTCGAGTTTATATTACCAAATTTTGCATATATGAATTTAGAGTTTCAGTCCGAAACTCCTAAAGTTCATAATCTTTATCCCCGAATTTTTGATGCTTTCAAATTTTTATTAAGCTGTTTTATTAAACCAGATTATTTACGAAATACAGATATAGAAAAAATTCAATATCGAAATCCAAACAATTTTCTGATGAAATGATTTTTGGAAGAACATTTGCGGTACGAAAAAAGGGGATGGTAATCTGGTATATCCAGAACTTGCCAAATTCATTACAATCATATTTTCATTGCCACATAGTAGTGCAAGCGTGGAAAGGCTAATTAACATTGGCACCAAGAATTGTTTTGATTTTCCTATCACAAATGATATTATTAAAAAACACAACAATAATATGTATTCTTAACTTAAGAATCCCCCTTTTTTTATATGATTTTAAACGAGAGATTAATTAATCTAGTGATTTTCTATTTGATCTAGCAACTTTTTGGCTACATTGCTAGTGATTTTTAATTTTTCGACCTGGCAACACTGGACTCTCTCCTCTGCTGTCAGTTTACAACAATATTCCGAAAGTACGGTAACTTGTAAGTTTTAAAGATCAATTTTCATTAAAGACTTTCCTGAACTAAACGGTTCGTTCCAACAATATTCTACATCTAAATCTATTTTGAACAATTTTATTAAATCGACTAAATACATAAGACGTGCAAAATGTTGCCTAATATTTTTGCAGCCAAGAAAAGTTTTCAGTTTGACAAAAGAAAATATTTAATTAGATATAAAAAATTAATATTGCAATAAGTAATTTCAAGATTTCTGATTTTGTTTTAGTATTTACACTTTTATCTTACAACAATGTATCTAGGTTCTTTTTATAACACTTCTTAAATATATTTACGCAACTTCGGGTGATACTGGGATACTCATATTTAACGCAGAATCATCTTTTTGTTGGTTTTGAACCGATATCGCATAATATAAGTCGTCATCTTCATCCAACATTGCTTGCATTTTCTTCTTGTATCTAAAAAATAACAAAATTAAAAAAGAAATTACTAAGCAACACTAGTCTTGTCTTTGTTTTTTAATATATATATATATATATATATATATATATATATATATATATATATATATATATATATATATATATATATATATATATATAAATTCAAATTCAAATTGAAACATGCTTTATTATCGTAAATACATAGTATTTGTGGACAAAGCTTAGTACTATAAAACAATATATATATATAAAGAAAAATAGATAAAAAATAAAGCAATTTGTGACTAATGCTAATGGAAGTATCATGAGTAAACACTTTCCAAAAAAAAAGAACACATTAAAAAAAAATATATATATATATATATATATATATATATATATATATATAGAAAAAAGAATATAAAATAAGTAAAATAACAAAAGAAGATAAATACGAATAACAAAGAACAGATAACACTATGTCAAAATACTAAAATAGAACAGACTCAAAAAAAAAAAAAATTAGATAACTTAAGTTTTACTCCCAGTTGCACTCAAAATATTCATTCAGATTATAAAATGCCTTGTCTTTAAGAAGTGATCCAACTGACTTTCTGAAGCATGTTAGAGATCGTGCTGTTTTAAGATTATTTGGTAGATGGTTGAAGATCTTAATACTTAAATATACTATGGAGATCCTAGTCAATTCAGTTCGCGGAATTGGCATTGGAATGTTGCAGTTTTGTCTAGTATTATAAGGTCTGTTAGAAGAGGCAGTGTCAATAAGATGTATTCCGAACTTTTTATAAATTAAACAAGTTGTCTCAAGTATAAAAAGACAACTCAAGGTCAAAATTTTTAAATTTTTAAATAAAGCTCTACAAGTCTCTCTAGGGGCACTACGACAAACAAACCTAACTGCTCTCTTTTGTAAAACAAATACAGAACTAAATAGACACTGACTACAACAACCCCAAAAAGCAATGCCATAACGCATGTGACTTTCTACAAGGGAGAAATATGCCAATTTTGCAGCTGCTGAACCAAGTTCATTTGCAATAACCCTGACAGCATAACACCCACTAGCCTGTTTCTTTCTTAAGGCTGAAATATGGTCATGAAATTTCAACCTATTATCAATCAATAAACCAAGAAATTTATTGCAATCATTAAAATCCAATGGTACATCCTGAATCTTTATGTGATCCTTGCAAACAAACTTAAAACTTATTAACTTGGTTTTAGCTACATTTAGGGACAAAATATTGGCATCACACCATTGTTTTATTCTCATTAAATCTTCTGATACTACACGCAATAGTGATTCCTGTTCTTTATGAGACCATAAAATGTTCGTGTTATCAGCAAAAATTGTGAAGTGACCACCTATACCTATATCAAGAGATGCAAGGTCGTTTATGTAGAGGAGAAACAAAATAGGGCCAAGTACTGAACCCTGTGGAACTCCGTGGTCTATGGAACATCTATCAGATAAAGTGCCCATTGACCCCACAATCTGTGTAAACACCTCTAAACCCATAATTAAAGAGCTTGTCAAGCAGTAACTCATGATTTACGCAGTCGAACGCTTTGCTAAAATCACAAAACGCTGCAACAGCTACATCCCCCACATTATATATATATATATATATATATATATATATATATATATATATATATATATATATATATATATATATATATATATATATATATATATATATATATATATATATATATATATATATATATATATATATATATATATATATATATATATATATATATATATATATATATATATATATATATATATATATATATATATATATATATATATATATATATATATATATATATATATATATATATATATATATATATATATATATATATATATATATATATATATATATATATATATATATATATATTAACATAGTTTTATTGTAAATTATACGGTGTTTTAAAGTTTTCGCGTTTTAAAATGTCTAAATGGTTTTTTAGCAAAATATTAAATCGGACGAAATTATGGTACAATTACTTATGGTACGTTCACTGACTGTTAATGAATTAATAATAAAAATTTTGGTACAATTCCATAATTATGGTACGACGCGAAAGTGCGAAATAATTGTTTTTCTTTTATTAAACTCGTTATAAAAAAACGTAATTTTTTTGGAACGTTATGTTTTATAACGTTATCAATTTAGGATCGTTCTTCCCATCTCATCTCTATTATGTAGTTTTAACAACAAATAATTTACTTTTATGTAGATTCTAATAGATGTAGATTCTAATATTTTTATTTTTTATTACATTAATTAAAATGTTCATTATATATTATTTTAAGCATAACCAATATATTATATAAAAAATGTGTCTCTTTATTATTTCAAATCAAAATAATATTATATAATATTAATAAAAAAATATATAAATAATATTTATATATTTATTAAATATTTCATAATTCAAATCAAATACAATGAACCTCCGAATAGATCGGTATTTTTATTATACATACAACCACTTTCACTGAGTCTAATCAGTGATTATAACCATTTCAGTGAGGTGCAGTATTGGCTACTGAATCGATGTTTCATTCAAATGAGTCGCTGAACCTCAGAATAGATCGGTATTTTTGTATTTTATACAGCCACTTTCACTTTGTGACTCACCGAGTCGAATCAGTGTTTGTTTATTATACTCATTTTAGTGAGTTAATTCGAATGATTCACTCAGTAAAATGAGTAGTTTTTTCCCTCCACTAGTGCAGTGTTGCCATCTTAGCAGAATTTCGGCTAGATTTAGCTGAAATCAATTACATTTAGCTGATAAAATTGACAGATGGCTATTGTTTAGCCGAATACGTGTAGTTCTTTAGCTGAAAACTACGATTATAGCGGATCACAATTATTGTTTATTTTATGTCATTTTCTTATTAATAAACATGCCTTTAAAAGAAAAAAATATATCAAACTCAAACATCTGTTGACCTGTTTTCTCCTTGCTCTAGGGGATTCCCCGAACCAACGCGACGATGGTCAGCGGCATTATTCCGAGAAATCATTAGTTTTTGAACAGTGCGATAGTAGCAACATAGATAAATACTGCCTGTAAAAACGAGTTTCCTTTGTCTTTCTTTACCATAATTTAAATCTGACTTTATCTCAAACAACGTTTCAACTACATCAACTTTCAGTAATAGATAAATACAGGTAAGAATTTGTTTTTAATAGTTTGACAAGTTTACAAAATCTAGCAGAAAAAAGTTATGTTGATAAATTTGCGTAATTGACGCATTTCAGAATTAATATTGTTTAATGTAGTTAGTATAATGTGGACTATTTAAAGGCGAATATTTTCTTAAACAATTTTTTTAGATATGGCGAAAAAAAAACAAAACAAAATATATTCAACTTTTTCGAAAAGAATGATTATCGTTTCCACAATTTAGAGATTGGTTAGTGGAGGTACAAAGACATCAAACACGAGCGGGATGTTCTTATTGCAAGTCGGATTTCAATGCCAAATTATATGATATTAAAAATCACTCAAGTTCTTCTAAACATATTAAAGCAGCAAAACCATTTTCGGCAAGTAGGTCGAACGCCCAAACTAAATTAAATTTTCCTACTAAGAACTTACAATCCATGGCTGCTGAGGCAAAATTAAGTTTATTTGTTTGTGCTGTGAGAAAATGTTAACGCGATTTTATCAGTAAGATATGGTTTATCAACAGCAGAAAAATGTTGTAAAAGTTATACCTTGCCAGAAGATGTACTTCTAAGAATAGGTAGCAGAGAATGTTACGATGAGGAACTTATACATTTTGATCTAATAAATTTGGATGCAATTTAAAACTTTATTTAGCAAGCAAGCAATTAATTTTAATTTAGCAAGGTTTTATGTAGGTTTAGAATACATTTGTTGTGAAAACGTTTTTATTTTATGTTTTTCACCTTAATATACAGGGTGATTCATGAGGAAATGTCAATACTTCAGGTACATATTTAGGACCAAAAAATAAACATAGACAAGTCTATATAAATAAGTGTCCGCAAGGCATTAGTTCTCGAGATACAGGGTGTTAAAGTTTTTATTTAATTTTCCTATTTTTAAAATAAAATCTATGATAATGTAAATAATGGAGTGAAAATTGATATACGGGGGTTTTTTGGTATGACAAATTCGAATCTAATATTAGTATTGCTCTTACTTGTAGGAGGCGCCACCTACATGTCTTTCTACTTCTTCGAACAATCACAACTTTTTGGTATAGTCTTGTATGTAACATTTTTGAGCAAAACAAATTATTCCCTTGCCATTTCTACGTCAAAAAGGTATACCTGTTAAAAGTGGATACGAACAACCGTTTTCGAGATATTTGGATTTAAAACAGTTTTGGCGCATGTGATTTTTTTTTATCAAATTCGCATAAAGTATGCATGTATTGTAAAAAAATAGAAGTGTGCCTTGCCTGACAGAACAACTGCTGGTTGGTGTTCTCATCGTTTTTCCTGTTACTTAGCAATAGTAGCGTCAGTTAATAATAAGATCAAATTTTGTCACTGTCAATTTCTGTTCATAACTTTTATTATGTGACAATAATCATTTAAGAAACTTTAGATGTAAATACGTCATTATGACTGTGGTATTCTCGCATCGTGAATATGCAGATATGATATTCGTCTATGGCTTCTGCAATGGGGTCGCAATTCAAGCAGTCGCGGAGTACCAGCGTCGTTTTCCAGATAGAAGGGTGCCAGATAGAAGAGTTTTTCAACAAGTTTTCACTACTGCTAGAGAATCTGGGATGTTTCCAAGTGCGAAAATTGTATCTGAAAGGGAATCGGGACCCAACGATGAAGTAGAAGAGGCTATACTCAATGCCGTCGAAAATGATCCAAGCATAAGCACTAGGCGGATTGCAGATACTTATCAAATTACACAATCGTCTGCTTGGAGAAATCTTCACATTAATTGTTTATACCCATTTCATTTACAACGGGTTCAACATTTGCAGGAGGGTGATTTTGAGTTGAGAATGCAATTCTGTAACTGGATTAATGAAGATCGAAAGTTGTATAGGTATGTTTTGTTCACTGATCAAGCACAGTTCACACGTGATGGTATAAATAATCTTCACAATGAACACCGGTGGTCTTATGAAAATCCTCACGCCACAGTAGAACATAATTTCCAACATAAATTTAGCATTAATGTGTGGTGTGGAATGTTAAACGGTCATTTAAATTGGTCCATCTATAATCGACGGTAGTCTTACAGGAGAAAAATATTTAAACTTTCTTGAAAATCATTTGCGAAATCTATTAGAAGATGTTCCCCTTAATGTAAGACAAAACATGTATTTGCAGCATGATGGAGCCCCTGCACGCTACAGTTTACTTGTAACAGATTTTTTAAACCAAAACTTTCCAAACCGATGGATTGGTCGGGGAGGTCCGTTTAATTGGCCACCTAGATCGCCAGACCTTAATCCTTTGGATTATTGTCAAGAGAAGCATTATTGGATCGGATAACAAACGCAGCACAAACACCAAGAAATGCGCCCGAATGTATCCACAGAGCAACCCGAGCTATACACCATAGAGCTGACCTGTGCTTAGAAGCAAATGGTGAAATTTTTGAAAATTATAGAACGTAACTTAGATTTTATTAAAAACAACTTAATAATAACAATTTTAATACAAATTAAATGCCTTTTGTTTAGTTTATGTCTGAGGCACTGAACTGAATACATACCTCACAAAAATGTGTTAGTCTTTCATTTCAAAGCTTTTGTGCCAAGATGCGTTCAAATTTGGACAAAATAACAAACTTTTAAAATTTTGTGATAAAAAATTACATGCGCTGAAATTATTTTAAATCCAAATTATCTTGAAAACAGTTGCTCGTATCCACTTTTAACAGGTATACCTTTTTGACGTAGAAATGCCAAGGGAATAATTTGTTTTACTCAAAAATATTAGATTCGAATTTGTCATACCCAAAAACCCACGTATATCAATTTTCACACAAAAAATAGGAGAATTAAATAAAAACTTTAACACCCTGTATCTCGAGAACTAAGGCCTTGCGGACACTTATTTATATAGACTTTTATGTTAATTTTTTGGTCCTGAAGTATTGACATTTCCTCATGAATCACCCTGTATATTGTGTTCTACTTGTTTTTTTTAGTTTTAGAATTTAGCCGATTTTTAACCTGCCCCTAGCAGAAAATAGGTTTAGGCGTTGCGTTGGCAGCACTGCACTAGTAAGGTGCTTTGGCTCAGTAAAAGGAGTTTTTGCCCTTCACTGACCACTAGTCCTAAATAAAAATATTTCGTTGAAATTAAAATCGAGCTCCATATTTGGAGCTTACAAAAATTAACATTCAAAAAGAATTAATGACACTATCATAGTCGTCTTCTTTCTTCAAAATTAAGGTAAGCCTTATTAAACCTAACCTGATTTACAAAAACGTTACAGGTCATGCAACCAAAAAAAGGACACACGGGAAGATGTTACTAGTTGCGCCATCTTTTGATAAACCTCAGAATTTAAAGCTCATCTAAAAGCTTAGTAACGAAATGAGCTTAGTCCTTAGTATGGGGGGATAAAATCAATTCATGTAGATAATATATATATTATAATATTCGATGTCTTATTTGATGTACGAATATTTTGTATATATATATATATATATATATATATATATATAAATATATATGTATGTATATATATATATATATATTTATGTATATATATATATATATATATATATATATTTATGTATATATATATATATATATATATATATTATGTATATATATATATATATATATATATATATATATATATACAGGGTGTCCGGGAAAATGTGGGAGATCTCTCGGACTCAGATAGAACATTAAAAAATAAGATGACAAGTTCCCATAAATTTTTTTCCTAGCGGCCCTCCCTACGGAGATACGGCCCCCTAAAGGACCCCACTGGAAATCGGTTTTTCTAGAATAACTTTTAAACGACTCAATATAATTTAACGAAAATTTAATATGATAAACAGTAGTAAGGACCTCTCAAAATGCTTCCCTTAAAACATAATTAGCTTGTTTAGTTTACCAGGGACGGACTAGATTGTACATTTTAACGCTCAAATTTTTAACACCCTGTATGATAAGGAGTTAAAAAAAATAAATTTGGATACCTTGAACATTAAGCTAAAGAAAAGGTGCTCTTGTTCATTGTCGATAAAATGAACCGTTTTCGAGAAAAAAAAAATAATAAAAGAATAGAACTTTGGGAGTATTAAATATGTTTTGATCCTGAACAACCTAATACGCTAAATAGAAGAAAGTCAATTAAAAACTTCATAAGTGGGTTCAACATGTGCTCCGTGATTTGTGATGCACTCGCGGGCACGACGAATAGAGGACTGCTGTACTCGCCACAACAACCCAGCATTGTTCCTTATCATATCGCAATGAAACGTGATTCTCTGTAAAAGTTCCTCCCTAAGCAACCGGAGAGGAATACACCAAGGTTTTGAGATGACCCCACAGGTAGAAATCCATTGGCGTTAGGTCGGGAGACCGTGGAGGCCAGGCAATTCCTCCTCTGCCTATCCAACGGTTTCCATAGACGTTATTTAGGTGGTCCCGTACAGCAACGCTAAAATGGGGTGGGGCTCCATCATGCATAAAATGCATCCTTTGGCGGGTTTCAAGTGGCAAATGCTCTATTGAATCTAGAAAAGCGTTCTGAAGGAACAAAAGTTCACCATTCAATCGTGCCGGTAATACGCATGGTCCAATGAAAAAATTGCCGATTATTCCTGCCCAAACATTAATGGACAAACTGATGTTGATGATGATGAACGACAGTGGCATGAGGGTTTTCATCAGCCCATACATGCGAGTTATGTAAATTTACAATACCATCTTTGGTAAATCCTGCTTCATCGGTAAAAAGAATAATGCTAATGAAGTTTGGGTTTGTTCGTTGTTGATCTAACAACCAGTTTGCGAAATGGATTCTTCGAGGAAAATCTTCAAAGTAGTTGATGCACTTTTTGCAGATGATAAGGGTATAACAACTGTTCTTTAAGTACTTCAGCAACTGTACTTTTTGACACATGAAGCTGCGCGGCTAATATTCGTGCTTATTGAGGGAGTATCAGCTACAGTATCCAAAATATCTTCCTCCAATTGCACCGTACGTACTGTTCTCCTCACACCAGCATCAATATATATAATGAACGTCAATAATGTTACCTTATTAATTGAGAATTGCCCACCAGTTTCTCTTAGACGTTGGTCAATTCGCTGAAATGTTTTCTCATTTGGAATATTGCGATTAGGATATCTTTCTCCATACAACCTTCTTGCTTCATAAGCATTGCAAGATATCCGTGACATAAGATGCATATATATATATATGTGTATATATATATATATATATATATATATATATATATATGTCAAGAAGATATGCATATATATATATATAACGTTTGTAAAAAAGTATATATATATATATATATATATATATATAAATATAAATATATATATATATATATATATATATATATATGTCCCTGGTAAACTAAACAAGTATATATATATATATATCACATTAAATTTTCGTATATATATATATATATATATATATATATATATATATAGTAGATCTCCCACATATATATATATATATATATATATATATATATATATATATATATATATATATATATATATATATATATATAAATATATATATATATATATATATATATATATATATATATATATATATACAAAAGTGGAAAATTCTTGGGTTTAGGTTCGAATTAAATACCAAATTTTAATTTTTCATTTATTTGACGTTTCGCCCTGTAATTTAGGGCATCTTCAGAAAAAATTTTTGATGCTAAAATTATAAAAATACAGACATTAACATTTAAGAGACACACTGTATATAAAACAATATTACCACGTTAAAACATATTTATATTCAACACTATAAAAGTACGTACCTTGAAATAAGCAGATATTTATTGACACATTTGTTTATGCTGCCAGAACTTGTATTAGACCAGTAATGAAATATTTATCACTTGTATTTTTTTTTGTGAAAGAAATAATGGTAAAGAAGCAAAAGACAATTTCAAGATTATTTCAAGCACAAGCATTAAATTGGCATCACAAAGAAATCGTCGTATTTTTCTACTTAAATGCAACCATCATAGGAAGTCTTTCCTACCTTTTTAAATGTTAACGTGTCAGACATAAGTTTCACAGGTACGTACCTTGAACATAAGTTGAACAGAATTTTAAAAGATACCCAATTGAAATTACTTAATTTATCCATTAATGATACCACAAAACAAATAAATAGTCTAATTAAAATCAGAGAAAACAGTCTAACAACTTTAAATAATATAATGCCAGATCAAATTGTATCTAAATTTATGGAATTTGAAATTAAAAAATATAATAATGTTTTTCTAAAAACTAAAAACAAACAAATTAAAAAACTCAATAATTTAATAAAACTAAAAAATAATGTCAAAATAGACACCTCAAAATGGCTACATAACATTTCTAACACTCAAATACCAAATGAAGTTAAAAAATTTTAGCACTAGGACCTAATTTCTCTATAGATATTACCAATGAAAAAGACCTACCAATAAGTGAATATATAGCTGGCATTGAAACAGCAATACAAGGAAAACCAGAAGTAATAAAAGACACAATTAGGGCAGAAATAAACACATTAACTAATCATAAAATGAAACTTATACATAAAAGAATTAAAAGAAACATTCTTCAAATTAAAATTAATAAGCAAATTAATAAAACACAACACTTTATAAAACACAATCCCCAAATTACAATTGAGTAGCCCATATGCAAAAACCGCTATATGCCAAAAAATTTAAAACGAAGTTATTGGCAACATGGTCTTCTAAAAGGTCGAAGCTAACTATCTGATCACATTTTAAGCTGCAAGACGCGCTGTATCCTATTTAAAATTGAGTCAAAAGAATGCGTACATTTTCAAAAGCCGCTATATGCTCAAGGTAAACAGATGCAAAATCAGCTAAATGTTCGAACGCGTGCAAAGTGCGTTATATTCGATAATGATCTCTAGATCTATCGAGAATACTGCTGCAAAACCAGTTACTTTATGGTTTCGCGGAATTTGTATGTAGTTACTATTTTAAACGTAGCGTGGCGTTGTGATTATTTTGGTTGAATCCAGAGGTGCTTCTATTTGTTTACGTTTACAAAAATTGCTGAAAAACTGTGTGGAAAATGTCTGAGGTTATTGTTGAAACCCAGCCTACACGTTCAAGAAAAAGAAAAAGGTGCCCTGAAACATGGAAGAGAAATATTGCAAAAAAAACTAGGTAGGTTCCTAGTTTATTATATTATATTTCTTATTTCTATTAAGGGTATTTTTTTGTTATAGGCAACTACCTAAAGGACTGCCAAAGAAGCCGAATTGCGAACATAAGGCATCTGCTTTCCAGTGAAATGAATTGTCAATGCAGGATGTGCGAAAAATTTATCAAAAATATTATGAAGTTCCGAGTTTAGAGTGGAAAAAAATTATATATTACAACATGTTTACATTAAATCACCAAAAAAGACATGCGTTGCTAGAGACTTAGATAGAAGAAGAAATATAAGTACCTGTTTCGTTCTTCCGAAACAAAGAGGTGGGGTCACTGATAATGTTAGAGTTTGTCGAGCGGCATTTTTGAGCATTCTCCAAGAAAAGCTGGATAGGGTAAACAGATTGTGTCAAAAATTTTTGGAATTTGGTAGGACACCTACAGAAACAAGAGGAGGCGATCGAAAAAGTTTAAAGTACCAAGCACGGCGAGACGCAGTTAAGGCATTTATTAAAACATTCAAACCCATTCAAAGTCATTATACTCGTGGCAAACATACAAAACGACAATATCTGCCAAGTGAGCTCAGAACAAAAAAAATGTGGACTTGGTATAATGAAAAGCATCCTACTGAAGACCTTTCTGTTACTTACGAATACTTCAGAACCATTTTTAATGAATGTTTCAATATAAGTTTTGACAGTCCATGTTCCGATAAGTGTTCCGTCTGTTGCAACTTTGAAAATAAAATTAGGCTAGAGAAGGACAAGAATAAAAGAGATACACTTAAATTCAACATGAAACACCACAAGAAGCGTGCAGATGCTTTCTACGACAAGCTTCGTCTAGAGGTTGAAAATACATTAACGTTATGTTACGATTGTCAAAAAAATTTGGTCCTCCCAAAAGTTCCAGATCAGGCGGCGTATTATTCTCGCCAGTTATATTTATATAACTTCACAATCTGTCAAGGTTCATCACTGTCCTCCCAAAACAAGGAAAACACATTAAGCTATATGTGGACCGAGAACGAATTTGCAAAAGGCTGCAACCAAATTGCATCCGCCTTACACCACAGACTGTGCAACTCAAACTTAAATGATCTGTCGCTCGTAAGATTGTTCTTCAATGGATGTGGAGGACAAAACCAAAACAGGTCTTTGTTAGGAATGTTGTGCTCTTGGTTATTATTTGAAGCCCCTAAAAATATCGAAAGAATTGAGATTTGGTTTCCTATTGTCCGCCATTCATTTCTTCCGGCAGATCGGGTATTTGGTACATTGGAAAGAGAATTTAAGGCACGCAGTGTCATCGAAGGCCCCAAAGACTACATTGATGTAATAAGCAAATATTCGGAAGTAACATACTTAGGACAAAATGATTGTCCTGTAAAGAACTGGAAATCGTACTCCGAAAATACAATTAAGCAGCCAGGACAATGGCACTTTAAATTTCAACAAGCAAAGAAAGTCTTCATCACCCGAAGTAAATCAGGCAAGACTGCATTAGTACAAGGAGATCCATTCTATAATATTGATTGCTGTGAGCCTAAAACTATATGCAAGAGAGGAAAAAACTTTCAAAATAACAACCATGTCGAAGTTGGTGAAAGAAGAGTTGATGTTAAACCAGCGAAGCTTTCCGACGTTAAAAAACTGATCATTCTACAATTTGGTGACAACTGGAAGGAGAAAGAAAAGTTGCAGTTCTATAACGACATATTTTCTGGTACGGAGGAAACTGATACAGCCTCTATATCTGACAATAATGATGTGGACAATGACAGCACCATTAATAGTGACTTTCAACTCCCCGAAGATGACGCCGAGTTCCAGACTTAAACATCAATATTTTTATAGTAAGATTTGATTTTATTTTTAGAGTAAGACTTTATTTTATATTCTACTTGTTTTATTAAACTTAATAGTTCTTCACTTTATGGAGTATTTATTTCTTTAATCGTGTTTTTAATATTTTTTGCGGTATCATCACTTCCCTCCTACTTCGGGATCTCAACATGCCCGAAGTAATAGAAAATAGCGGGTTTTGCTACTTATTAAAAATCAATATGGCGGCATAATGACATGCAAAACCTGCTATAACCATAATACTTTTGCAAAACACGCTATTTAAAAAAAATAAACATAAATAACTAAATTCCGGTATTTAAGAGATTATGCGCATCTATCTCAATGATTTGTAATAATTATTTCCAATTTTTTCAATAATTAAAACATTTTCTACAACAAATGTTTAATTAGTTATACGTTTTTCTTTCATAGCCTAAAATTTGTTATGGAGCGTATAGCGGATTTTGCGTATGGGCTACTCAATTTTAAAATCAGATAAAAGCAACAAAACTGTTATAATGAACACAATAGAATATGAAACCAAAATGGAAGGACTTTTAAATGATCAAAATATATACAAAGAACTTAAAAATGATCCCACTAACATCTATCAAAATAAAAACAACCAAACCATAAAACGTTTACTAAATAAAAAAATGTTTACAGAAATTGAAGCAAAAAAATTAACTATTCATAATGCCGTATATATATATATATATATATATATATATATATATTTTTTTTATATGTGTTCTTTATTTTTTTTAATATATATTTATCCTAATTTTTCTTATATATAGGTCATTACATTAACACCAAAATTATATATTTTTAAATATATATTTCGTTTATATACGTATCGACCATAGTTTTGGTATTTATAAACCTAAAATTTGTTTAGCACTATTTTTTTAAGTTTATAAAGTATTAAAAATTTTAGGACTTACCATAGAACGTAAAATAGTTGACTAAAAAGTATACATAATCCACATATCTGACATATACTACACATATTTAATTTACATTTTACAAATATTGTGGACGTTTATTACAGACAAATTACAAGCGACTGAGCGAACACTGTTATAGTAAAGATATATACAATTTATTTAGGTTGTTTATGTCTTTTTTGTCATTTATGGCGTTTTTGTTTTTTTGAATTTCAGCCATCTCAAAAAATTCTCTTTTTTTCAACTGAGGTTCGGATTTTAATACTTTCACTTGTTCGTAGTTGAAAGTATGTTTTTTGGACATCTCATGGTGTGTTAATGCGGTGCTGTTCTTTTTATCATATTTGTGACTTCTCAGTCTATTTTCTAAGTATTGGCTTGTTTGTCCAATATAAACACCGTTACAATTATTGCAAGGGATCTGATAGACTATATTGCTTTTTTTATTAATTGGCGTTTTCGATTTTAAGTTGCTGAAGTTCTTTGATAATAAGTTATAGGCTTTGTGACTTGTCGTGATGTTATATTTTTTAAAAAGGTTTTGAAATTGCTGGGATAAACCATTTATGAAAGGCAGAGAAATGTATTTTGTTTTAGGTAGATTTGATGTAATAATGGCATTTTCAGAATTATAATATTTATGTATTCTGCTTTTGAATAATTTATTTACTAATTTTTTAGGGTATTGATTTAGAGTTAATGCTGCTTTAGCCTTTTTAATTGCTCGTTCTCTGAATTCAGAGTCGGACAGCTTAATTGCCCGATCTGCCAGACCAATAATTACAGATTTTTTTTGGGACATTGGGTGACAGGAGCTGAAATTTAGGTATCGAGAGGACCAAGTTTGTTTTGTGTACCATTCCGTTTTAATTTTATTTCCTATATGATGTAATGTTAGGTCTAAAAAATTGATTTTGTTGTTCTCTTCGCTTTCAATTGTAAATTGTAGTCTTTTATGGTATTGATTAAATTGCTTTAAAATAATTTCTGTTTGGCCAGATGGAATTGCAGTAATACAATCATCGACATAACGATAAAAAAATGGTATATTAAATTCCACATTACTTAGAACAGTCTCCTCTAAATCTTCCATAACTATTTGGGCAACGACGCTTGATATAGATGCTCCCATAGCACAACCTTCTATTTGTTTATATAACTGATTTTCGTATATGAAATATGTAGAATTTAGTGTTAATTCTACTGCTTTAAGAAATTCATCTTGAGGAATATCTGTGTATTTTTTTATTTCAGACCATTTCTTTTTAATTATTCTGGTAGCCAATGAGATTGGAACGCTGGTATACAGGGAAACAACATCAAGCGATATCAGTTGGTAATTTTCCGGAATTTCTAACTGTTTTAATTTTTCTTTAAATTGATAGGAGTCTTTGATATAGTAATTATTTTTATGTACAATATTTTTTAAGATTTTTTTAAAAAATTTGATAGTGGTGTAAACGGGGATTGAATGCATGAGACAATTGGCCGTAATGGGATATTTTCTTTATGTAGTTTAGGCAATCCGTAAATTTTGGGTGGTACACTATTGCGGATTTTTAGTTTTTTAGCAGTGTCGGGTGATATAAAAAGATTTTTTTCCCAAGAGTTAACTAATTCATTATTTCTTTTTTGATACTGGTTTGTGGGATCTTGTTTAATTTTTTTATATGTTTTAGTGTCATTTAATATTTCATTCATTTTTATGTTGTAGTTAGCAGAACTCATTAACACTGTTTTGTTTGTTTTATCGGCTTTTAGAACCTTTATAGAAGGGTTATTTTTTAAAAAACTTTTAGTTTTTGTTAAGTTTATTGAGTGTTTTTTATTTTTGTTTGTTTGATTTTTCAGTTTAGTTTTAAAATTTGTTAATATATTACAAGATTTTGCTCTAATTTCGTCTTTCTCTCCACCTCTCAAATGATTTAAACCGTTTTCAATGTTACATAGTATATCGGTAGTTAGCAAAAGTCTATCATTATTTAATTCCGTTGCAAAATTAGGTCCTAAGCTTAAAATTTCCATAGCGTAATCTGGAATATTTTGATCTGTTAGGTTTTCTCCCACATTGATGTTGTTTTTTGTTGAGGGGGAGCTTTTTGCTTTGAAATTAGGTGGTCTAGTTTATTTTTATTGTTTTGTTTTATTTCTTGGAAAAGTTTTTCAGTTTTTTGTATATTGCGGATTTTAAATTTAATGAAAATTGTATTTGGTAAATTTTCCGTAAGGCGATTTTCGAGATGCTTGAATTTATTTCGTAAATTTGTTATGTTTAAAGTTGTTTCTGTAATTAATAAATTTAATGTACTTAAAATAAATTTTGGTAAGACAAACTGGTTATATTTACGTTCAAGCTTTACATTTTCGAATTTTATATGAGACATTTTAAGATTAAGAAAGGTTGGTTGTAAGTTTTCTGTTTTACATCTCAATAAAAACACTCTTCTATTCTTTTGGTTGGCAATTTTTCGAGAGATGTTTTCATATTCTTTCATTTCGTTCACAACATGGCGTCCATATGTGCTTTCAATTGTTCTGTAGTTTAGTACTTCTTCACCCATACTTATATATATTTTTTTGCTTTGTGTTCTTTGACCTTTTTTTTCAATATATATTTATCCTAATTTTTCTTGGTTTGAGGTCATTACATTAACACCAAAATTAGTACATATTTTTAAACATATATTTCGTTTCTAAGGTGACGTTTCGACCATAGTTTTGGTCTTTTTCAAACCTAAAATTTGTTTAGCATTTAGGCGAAAACGCCAATTAATAAAAAAAGCAATATAGTCTATCAGATCCCTTGCAATAATTGTAACGGTGTTTATATTGGACAAACAAGCCAATACTTAGAAAATAGACTGAAAAGTCACAAATATGATAAAAAGAACAGCACCGCATTAACACACCATGAGATGTCCAAAAAACATACTTTCAACTACGAACAAGTGAAAGTATTAAAATCCGAACCTCAGTTGAAAAAAAGAGAATTTTTTGAGATGGCTGAAATTCAAAAAAACAAAAACGCCATAAATGACAAAAAAGACATAAACAACCTAAATAAATTGTATATATCTTTACTGTAACAGTGTTCGCTCAGTCGCTTGTAATTTGTCTGTAATAAACGTCCACAATATTTGTAAAATGTAAATTAAATATGTGTAGTATATGTCAGATATGTGGATTATGTATACTTTTTAGTCAACTATTTTACGTTCTATGGTAAATCCTAAAATTTTTAATACTTTATAAACTTAAAAAAATAGTGCTAAACAAATTTTAGGTTTGAAAAAGACCAAAGCTATGGTCGAAACGTCACCTTAGAAACGAAATATATGTTTAAAAATATGTACTAATTTTGGTGTTAATGTAATGACCTCAAACCAAGAAAAATTAGGATAAATATATATATATATATATATATATATATATATATATATATATATATATATATATATATATATATATATATATATATATATATATATATATATGTATATATATATATATATATTTATATATATATATATATATATATATATATATATATATATATATATATATATATATATATATATATATATATATATATATATATATATATATATATATATATATATATATATATATATATATATATATATATATATATATATATATATATATATATATATATATATATATATATATATATATATATATATATATATATATATATATATATATATATATATATATATATATATATATATATATATATATATATATATATATATATATATATATATATATATATATATATATATATATATATATATATATATATATATATATATATATATATATATATATATATATATATAATTACAGCCACTTCAATAATGAAAAAGTACCACAACTTAAAGAAGCTGCAGAAAGAGCAGAAGCAAGAAAAGTAGGGGACGATATGAAAATGCATTGAAGGTATATGAAAATTGGTGTGCCGGAAGAAATGCTATGAATATCGCGTCGGACAAAATCCTGCACTAAAAAATAAAGTTTATAAAAATAGATCTAATAATAGAAATGAGTTAAAACTAAAAATCATTATAGTGTTGAATATAAATATGTTTTAACGTGGTAATATTGTTTTATATACAGTGTGTCTCTTAAATGTTAATGTCTGTATTTTTATAATTTTAGCATCAAAAATTTTTTCTGAAGATGCCCTAAATTACAGGGCGAAACGTCAAATAAATGAAAAATTAAAATTTGATATTTAATTCGACCCTAAACCCAAGAATTTTCCACTTTTGTATACAATAACGGTTCAAGAAAACAGGAGATATTATATATATATATATATATATATATATATATATATATATATATATATATATATACACTATTTTAATTACAGTCACTTCATTAATGAAAAAGTACCACAACTTAAAGAAGCTGCAGAAAGAGCAGAAGCAAGAAAAGTAGGGGACGATATGAAAATGCATTGAAGGTATATGAAAATTGGTGTGCCGGAAGAAATGCTATGAATATCGCGTCGGACAAAATCCTGCACTAAAAAATAAAGTTTATAAAGATAGATCTAATAATAGAAATGAGTTAAAGCTAAAAATCAGGGAAGAGATCAATAATTTTAATGCATCTTATTCGGTAAGGAACGCTATTCGAAAAATGGAGGCTATTTACACTTCATGTATCGCAATGGACGGTGGCCATATTGAAAATTTTTTATAATCTGTTTTAATCATGTTTAATACTCAATTAGTTATTAGTTATACCGTGTGGCACAAGATATTTTTTTGTCTCTCCCTTATTTTCGTAAATATTAAATAATAAGAACATAAATTATATAATATTTCACTTTTATTTGTATATTTATATTGTGTTAAGGAAATGAGAATAAGGCTTAGTTTACGACATCTTTATTGTTGCCCACTTCATCTGTTTACTTATATAAAAAAAAATAGTCAAATCAGAAAACGGCTAATAAAATCGAAACTGTTCATTTTAGGTATAGGACATATACATGATGGGTAATTGAACGCTGAATCAGATGAAATAAAAAGATACAGGATGTTCCATTTGAAAAACAGGAGATTTTTACATTGAAAGTTCTGTTTGTTTTGCTCTCCATTTTTAACACCCTGTATATTAATTGGTAAGACCAGCATGGCAACTTGTTGAATTGAACCCTTAGTAATGTATGTTTAGGATATTAGTCAGTTCCATTAAAGTTTTATAGGTAAAAATTTTTTTTTAAAAAATATGTTTTTTTAAAAAAATTCTAAAAACTCAATTTACTCAAAAACGATAAAGAATTCAAATATAGATGTTATTATAAAAAATTTCGCAAATTAACAGTAGAATCGAAACATGTAATAATATATAGGATGTCCCATTTAAATTAAGAAAGTTGACATGTGTCACGTCAAAACGAAACACCCTGTATAAACAAAAAAGGAAATAAAATAAAAATTTAATTGAATCCAAACAACTTTTGTATTTCACTTTTTGTCGTAACTATTACCGTTTTCTAGATAAGGTACTGTATCACCATAAAATGGCCACCCTGTACTCCCACTTACTGCCAGCATACAGAGTGCAAATTGTGACTTTTTGTTTCTCACGGAGCACTGTCGAAGTGATGAGCAATTAAGCCAAATAATTATAGTTTATGTTTGTCTTTCTCCCGTGCCTCTATGAAAAATGTGTTGTGTCGAAGGTGTGTTTGAGTGTGCTTCTCTAAATGTCAGTAATTTGAAATTAAAGTTAATTGTTGTATACAGTGTGTCCACAAAAAATTGTCATGGTGTAAAGTCATTATCACATTACTGTAGTCAAAATGCTATGTTGTCAGTATATTATTCTAATATACACTGTCACTTATCGTATGGTATTATAAATTGGGGTTTAAGCTCGGATGTGTGAGTGTGGAAGTGTTTTTGCTTCAAAAGTCTGCAATTCGCATTATGTCTGGTCTTTCATGTACAGAGAATCGTGTAGAAACTATTTCAGACAATTCAAAATATTGACCTTGCCGGGAATTTACACATTTAAAGTATGCGTTTTCGCCTATCAAAATCATAAAAAACTTCTAGACGATCGCGCTTCATATAGCTATAATACTGGAAACAAAACTTTACTGCCTCCTACTGCATATAAACCCATATTTCTTCAATGTGTATACATGTAGATTTTTTAATAAATGTAGATTTTTTTAATACATAATAATACATGTAGATTTTTTAATAAATTGGGTAATGACATTAAAAATGCTGATAACCTCACATCTTTTGAAAGCAAACTAAAAATATCATGTAGAGGGTAACACTTTTATTCTGTTCAAGAGTTCTTAACTTAGATTTTTTTTTTCTTTTTGAAAGTACTTAGTATAGTTAATTTTCGTTATTTTTTCTTTTCTAGTCATATACCTACAATTTTTTTTGACGATGTACTTTATCAGTAGGTATATTTAGCTTAATCTTGACCTTTTTTCCGACTATCGATGGATTTATTGGTGGAATAAAAGTATTATTATTATTATTATTATTATTATGTTTCTCGACGTTTATTTTTTTGTGCCTTTTACAAACATTCCCAGGGCCCAACTAAGACGTTAACCGCCGCTGAAACTTATTTACTTGTCCCCCCCTTGTTTTTACCTCCCTAAAAAATTGTGGCGTTATCCTCATTTAACTAGGTTAACAGTAACAGGTAGAATCTTGGTGGTAATCCCATGTGGCTAAAGAACCGCATCGCATGGTTCCGTGTTCCCAAGATACCCTATTTTTTCCTGATTTCGTTTTTTTTTATATTAATCATAACTACAGAAATTAAAATACTTACATTTCGCTGTCCGGGTTATTTTCAGGATTTCTACATTTTTCGAGTTTCTTGTCTAATGTTTTAATAACAGTTTTGTCAGGGGCGATATCTGCTGTTTTCTCCATTGACCTAATTGCTGAAATCAACAAAAGAATCAGTTAAAAGATTATGTAAGCCAACCATAAAACTTTTTTGGTTATTTCGCCGTATAAAATTAAAATAGTGTAGGTATACATTAACCAAAAAATAAATCTAAAATATCTACGGCAATTTTATAATATTAAGAAAATAATTTTTAACAGGGTTAAAAAAACTTTTATAGTCAAAAGCAGCGTTATCGTGCGGGTCATACGATTTATCAACAACAAACTTTTTAAGTTTGTTTTTCTTTTATTACGTGTAATCATATCCCCCGCATAAAATCCAGAAGATGAATTAGATAGACCTATGATAATCTTTGAGCGATGTCACTTCAAAGTCAGATTGACAAGTCAGTTACAAAATGAGTAACAGAAAACAATTTTCGGGTTTTTTGCATCCACAAGCGAAAAAAATGGTATTAAATGTAATAAAATATTACGAAAATGAAAATTCACCGGCCAATATCCAGGTGATAGTAGCAAAAGCTCTGGGAATGGGTATAAGGACTGTGCAGAAAATTGTGCATGAAAAAAAGTATAATTTACTACCGAACAAGATTAAGAAATGTACATGAAAAAAGCCAAACACAGAAGACTTAAGTGACAATGTAAAAATGGATGTTCGTAATGCAATTTACGATTTATACACATCAAAAACTAATATAAATAAAATATAAGTTTTAAAAGACGCTTTAAAAAATCGAGACATATTAGAAATTGGACTAAAATCGTTGTCAAAATTAATAAATGCTGGGTTTTCGATATAAAAAGGACTGTAATCGAAGATTTTTATGCGAGTTGCCACATATAGCAAGTCAGCGTATCCAGTTTTTAAAGAAATACACGAAAAATGTTAATTCAAAATTTAGAAAAGTGGTATTTTAAGACGAGACTTTGATATTTTCTAATGGAAGTGTTTCGAAATCTTGGCAGGACGAGTCTGTAAAAAGTGTCAACAGAAAAAAGGGATGTGGGACGGGAAAACGGTTCATCATTTTGCATGCAGGTTCTTCAACAGGATTTCTCCCAGGTGCAAGTTTACTATTTTCTTCAACCTTCAAAAGTATGGACTACCATGACTAACCAACAATATATGCCGTAGATGAAATATTACAGGAAAATGGACATGAGGTTTTACGACTGCCGCCATACCATTGCTGTTCCAATTGTATGGCAAGTGCAAATTGTTTGGCAAGATTCATTAAATTATATTACGCCGGAGTACTGGAAGAAGTCTGTGGAACATACGGAGAAATTAATATGGGATTGGTGGAATCGAGAACGAGTTCTAGATGTTGAAATAGCATCAATGATCATTGCACCATTTGAAGACGACTCAGAAGATGAGGACTTTTTAAGTGATGATGATATTTTTTAGTCTATAATATTAAAAAGTTTCTGAAGGATTATATTAGTCTTTGACGTGTTTTAATCATAAATTGCATTATGAATATCTATTTTTGCATTGTAACTTAAGTCTTTTGCCTTTGGATTTTTTCGTGTACATTTCTTAATCTTCTTCGGAAGTAAATTATTTTTTTTTTCATGCACAAGTTTCTGTACATTCCTTATACCGATTCTCAGATCTTTTGCCACTGGCTCCTGGATATTAGCCAGTGAATAATAATTTTAAAAAAATTTATTAGATTTAACACTATTTTATGCTTACTATTTTAGTACATTTGTAATTTTGTAGGCAATAAATAAATAATTATAGAATACTTGTTCCAATTTTAAAGCGTGTTCAAAATAAGTACATTTTTTTATTAATTATAAGACAAAATTTGATCTATAAAAATCGGTAAAATCGCTCTAACAGAAACTCGGACCTAACGAAACAGGCTATATATATATATATATATATATATATATATATATATATATATATATATATATATATATATATATAGCCTGTATTTTTCGCATGCATGGCCCTAGTAGTAGTAGTTTTTTAGTTTTGCCGAGAACAGACAGACTGATGGACAGACATATGGAATTGAGAAAACATGTTTTCCGGAATTTGGACCCTTAAACATAAAGATCTGAAAAAAATCTCACCGGGGAAGAAATAACTAAAGTAATAATAATTATCTTGTGTTTTTGTTTTTGTACGTGTACATTTTTTTGGTTGGTTGTGTTTCTATTTGCTCTATAGAATTTGCTGAAATAAAGTGTTTTGCGTTCAGTTGACGGACAGTTTTTACGTGATAGTTAATTCTAAAAGTGTTTCCTACAAGTGCTAATGTGGGTGGGTGGCCAAATAGTAATTTTTCTTTCATTATTTGATAAAACTTAAAATACAACGCCTGCTTTTCTTTCCCGCCAAAAGAACGACAATCCTGTCAACCATATGTTTACCATCATGCTTCATTAAAGTGAGGTTAGTGTCTCATTGTTATTCTTCTTCTTAAATCAATTGTGGACATTTTCATATCAGCTGCTCTGCTGCAATTTTATTTAACTGAATTCTAATAATATGTCCACTTGTTTCAAATGTAATGAGATCATGGGTGATGTCGAGAAATATGCGTCTTGCGATGGTTGCAGGCAGAAGTTCCATTATACCTGTACAGATTTAACTACCTCTGAAATTAGAGTTATTGAACTCAAAACAAAGAGAAGTTTGAAGTTCTTATGCGAAGCTTGTCAAGAAGGAATGCGTTTAATACCTGTTTTGCAAAAACGTATTTACGTACTGGAGGAGGGACTTGACTTGATCGAAACAACGGTGAGGAATGATTCTGCGAAGGATACTCCTGCGGCCCCGACTGCATTGCCGGATCAGCCTGGACCAGCTAGTGAAGCTCTTGTGTCGGAGGTGTTCGAGAGACAGCGGCGTGTTAACAACATCATGGTTTTCAATCACTCTTTGTCGGATGGAGAACAGGACACTATTCAGATCTCAACCTTGCTTGGTATAATCTGTGGCCAACCAGTTACAGTAGAAAAAGTTATTAAACTGGGTAAACCAAACCGCAATGGACACAAACCACTAAAGGTCGTTCTGTCAAATACATAGGATGTACATAAAATTCTTAAAAACAAAAATAAGCAATTACTAACTGAACGCCATATCTTTATTGAAGCGGATCTAACCCCTATGCAGCTGAATGATCTGAATGAGAAGAAGCGTGAACTAAGGAGTAGGAGGTCCAACGGTGAGGCAGATCTAGTCCTGCGATATACTAACGGTCGTCCAAATATTGTAACAAAAAACTAGAAGCATCATCCAACTCCAATTTTCTGCATTGCTACTATCAAAATGTGCGTGGTCTGAACAGTAAGACCCATACCTTCTACAATGCCGTTGCGGCAAACAATATGGACCTCGTGGCTGTGACGGAAACTGGCTCAGGCCGGCGATACCGAGCTGTTTGCCTCATCTTATGTCGTTTATCGCTCCAATCGCAACTTCCAAACCAGGGGTACTACAAGAGGGGGAGGAGTACTGCTGGGCGTGAGGGAGGGTATCATGTCCGAGCAGTTGGACTTAAGCGGTGTATTTAATGTTGTTTCATTCATTGATGTAGTTGGATGTAAACTTAAAATCAATTATTTTGTTTTGTATGTTATTTTGATATATATTCCACCATCAATTACTGCTAATGATTTAGAAATATTTCTTGAACATTTTTCGACTTTTAACACCTTGTATGATAATAACCTAGTGTTGATTGGTGATTTTAACGTTCCTTCCTATGTTAATGAGAATTCTTTTGATATCAAGCGTGTACTTACTGCAAATTTTGCTGATCTACTCAGGCTCGACCAGTATAATACTGTACGCAACATCAACGGTCGCTTATTGGATCTGCTGTTCTCCAACTTAGATTGTACGGTAACTCATTGTACTGATGCCCCATTTGTTGACGAGGACCCACATCACCCATCGCTACTGTTTAATGTCAAATCTGCTCTGTTGCATGTAGACAATTTTCCAGTCAACGGAGACCGCCACTGCGAATTTAATTTTCGTAAAGCTGACTTCCTGCGTATGATATACTATTAAACACTGATTGGTCACCAATCTATAATGCTAACAACGCACTAGACTCTTGCAATGCCCTTTATAATGTATTGAACGATGTCTTTACCGACTGCATACCTAGGAAGGTCAATCGCCGTCGACGGTTTCCTCCATGGTTTTCGAGTGACATTGTTAAAAACATTTTTAAAAAAGAGAAAGCATACCATGATTATCGGCAACATAATTCATACTTCTATCTACAGCGCTTTAAAACTCTAAGGCGACTAATAAAGCAGCAAATTAATCTTGCCTACAGACAGTACATTACTCAGGCAGAGAGAGATATCGCTCGAGACCCATCTAACTTCTGGTCCTTCATTCAAGGTAAGCGCGGCAAATCAAGAATTCCTGGTATCCTAAGAGACGGCGACTTAGTGTATGACACCCCCCAAAAAATTGTTGATGCGTTTCGGGCCTGTTTGAGAGTGTTTACAGGGTGTCCGTCCGCGGTGAGGATGCTCAGGTTACTGTGTCAAATGTTGAGATAACAGATATCCCTCAAATAAATCCCGACGATGTCCTGGTGGCTGCTAGACGACTTAAAAACAAATTAACTTCTGGGGTGGACGGTGTACCGAGCTTCTTTGTAAAGGACTGTGCTGGTGTGCTTACTGAACTGTTATCCCACATCTTTAATCTTATGATCACAACAGGTTCTATTCCAGACATCTGGAAAACTGCCAGAGTGATACCGGTTCTGAAGAAGGGCGAATCTAGCTTACTGGCGAATTACAGACCAATATCCTTACTGTGCATTTTTTCAAAGCTTTTTGAGATCTTAATACATTAGAAACTGTTCCCTAGTGTTCGAAATTTACTCTCCCATGATCAACATGGTTTCATTAATTCTAGATCTTGTGTTACTAATCTTGTTACTTTAACGCATGAGGCCTCTCTGGTTCTTGACTCACTCATTTCATTTTACTCTCTAAGCTCGAGGGCCTTGGTATTTCTCACAGACTACTGAACTTATTTGAGTCGTACCTGACTGGTCGTGTGCAGTTCGTGGAGTATGAGGGGTTCAGATCACCATCATACACCTCCACTTCGGGAGTGCCACAGGGATCAAACTTGGGACCACTTCTGTTCCTAATTTTTATCAATGATCTTATCAATACTATAAATGGGCCTAAACTTGTGTATGCTGATGATCTGAAGCTTTATCGGGCGATTGACCGAGTCGAGGATTGTCTCCTTCTTCAAGGTGACTTATTAACGCTTACCAACTGGTGCCGAATGAATCGACTGGCATTGAACGTAAGTGCAGCGTTCTTACCTTCAACAGAAAGAATGGCCCGATTTTATACAACTACACGCTGGACGATGTTATTCTGAGCAGGCCTCAGAGTATCTCAGATCTAGGAGTCGTATTCGATGCGAGGCTGTCTTTCATATCGCATACTGAAAAAGTGGTCGCTTCCGCCTCTGGAGCACTGGGCTTTGTTATCAGGAATAGTAAACACTTTGAGAGCCTCTCAACAATCAGACTGCTGTATTATACCTTTGTTAGGTCTAAAATTGATTATGCATCAATTGTGTGGAATCCCATATACAACTGCCATATTATCGGTATTGAACACATCCAAAGAAGGTTCTTGAAATATATGGCGTATAGGCGTGATGGAATATATCCTCCTAGAGGGTATGATCACAACTTGCTCCTTGAAAGCTTTCAGGAACAATCACTCCTGACGAGGAGGCGAATTCAATCTGTAAAATTTCTGTATCGTCTTCTGCATAACCTTATTGATTGTCCATCTTTTCTGGGTGAAATTAGTTTTCTTGTTCCGCGCTTAGGTGCAAGACACACACCAACTTTTTATTTGGGCACGGCCAGGTCTAATGTCCTCAGTCAGAGTCCGCTTTATTTTATGTGTAGAGAATTCAATCGAATATCGCATATTTGCGATATAAACAGTAGCCCACTTAGGACCATAGTTCGTGCACTGTCGAGCCTGCCAAATGCGTAGTAAAGTTTGCTAGGGACCAATACATTTTTTACATATATGTATGCTATTTTTGTTGTTTTGTTGTTGCAGTCTTTGTTACTATTAATACAGAGTTCTTTTTTTTTTTTCTTTTTTCTTTTTACATTAGTTTTTGTCAATATGTTTATTTGTTACTATTATTACTGTTTTTTTTTGTTTTTTTTTTATCGTAACATTTTTATATTATTGCCAATACAATTATGATTATTATTTAATTTTCATTATATTTAATTTTTTGAATTTCCTGTAATTGGGTTTAAAACCTGTTGGAAATAAAGGCTTATTTATTTATTTATTTATTTAAGAGTGTATAATATTTTTGCAAAATAAATTTTTTTTGTTATCACAATACAAAAAAAAAAACAAGTTTTCTTTGCACAGGGGTGGCCCGCATTTGAATAAATGACACTATATAAGTGGTTAGATTTTTGGATCAAGCGGGGCTCATAATTTTTGGTAATTGATAAAAAAATCTCACTTTCATTAAGTGGCTGTATAAACAGAACATATCCTGATTGTTCCACTGATTCGAACCGCCTTCCGACTTTATTAAGGCGCTTGCCATTTTGTGTATTTTTGTTTTTGCCAACCAAAAAATTTTAGCCAAATACATATTTAGCGAATTTTCTTATTTAGTCCCTAGGCATTTAATATATAAAATAATATTAAGTGGCTATCGTAATAATATTGCGTAATATAATAAAAAAAGCTATTTTCTTTTTCCCTGTATATTTGTAAATAGCCCATCGAGATTTAATAGCTCGATAAAAGAATCACACAACATTTTGGTATTCACTGTGTTTTCTGATTTGATTCATAATGTTGGTGACCTTTGGACCCGCACGATAAAACCGCATTCGACTATAGCTTCAAGCTGAGTGTTATGTTTAAAACAAAAAAACTTTAATATTTAACTGCGTTATTTTAGTTTAACCTGTGTATCTATTTCTTTTTTCTTTTGGTTGCTTCATTGTAAGTGCGTTGATGTATTGTGCACGTAGTCTATTTATCGAAAAAAGACATTAAACCAAATCAATGTTTAATGCAAGATCAGCACATACATCTTCTAAGAACGAGGAGCACCACTGTTAGTGGTCCGAATCAACGAATCACAATACAGCACCAATGAAAAGCCAGGGAGTGGGTGAATGAGATGCACATGCACTGACCTTTGTTTTAGTTTAATGTCTTTCTTCGATAAATATACTTTAACTATGTGTTGTTATAAGAAGAATGCTCTTTCTTTAATGAATTAAGTGTAACATAGGAATGAACATATATATTTCTAACTCTTTTTAAAAATGCTCTTGACGTCTAGTTATGTGGCCGGTTTAATAAATAAATAAATGGCATTGACTTATGTTATCTATAATACTTAATATATAAATTTCTCATAGCAATCATCCTATATAATGTGTTCAGTTTGGGATGCAATAATAACATAACACAGCCCCTGATGATCATGTTGTTCGGTCCTATTCATTAAATTTCTGACACTAAGCTTTTACCTTTGAATATCATCCAAAATGTGTGTTACTCTAGTCACATAGGTATCATCCACAAATAGAAAAGATTCGCGTTTAATTCTTTTAATATAGCTATTCCTATTTTCTATCAGACACACACATTATGCAAAAAAGGTTTCTGTGAAATTGGCTGATTTTTTATATGTTGTAGTTCTTACCCTCTTGAACCAAAGATGCCATAGGCACACTCTAAACCTGTAACTAGTTTTGAACATACAGGAAGTTAAATTTTACCTTACCTAACTTCTTCACCATTAAACAATCCCATTAAAATACAGTTATAATGTTGTTACCATGGCGATCCAAAGCCTGGCTAAAATAAAATCGATTTTTGAACATTTTGACGGTTTTTCTTTAGGAAATGTAAACTTGTTATACATCAATGAATAGGATTTTTCTTGCTTATTTTAAAGAGACAAATGGCGTCTATAAGAAAAAATAAAGTTGGTGATGGTGAAGGATAACCGAAACGTCGTAATCAAAATCTAATGCAATAACCGTTTTCTACATAAAAAATGGCTATATAAAAAGTATTCATAGATTTTGAAACGAAATACAAATAAAGATATTACAGGGCTTTACAGAAAATGCCACTTAGTTTTTTCAAAATATCTCAAAAGCCAAAAAAAAATTAAAAGCACGCCGCTGACGTTTTTTAATTACCAATAAAATGTAAAACTTGAAGCATGCATCACCAAAATGGTCCACACTGTATATGTTAAATTGGCTGAAAAAACTAATTTGGTGTCATCCTGTTTTCCCCGTGAATTTTATATGGGAGTTGGGCAATGTTTAACACACTGCAGTGGCGGCTCGTCCTTACAAGCTGCAGAAGCACCAAAATAATTTCAAATTATCTTATAAATCTATCATAAAAATCATAATTAATTTTCCACAAGTTTATTTAGAATAAACCCATATATGGCAAATAATTAAAATAAAATATCAATATTTAGTCCTATAAAGCACACAAGTATATATAATAACAATACTAAACCAATTCTGAAGATGCCCCTGTAAAGGATGTCAGCCCAAATCTACGGGGTCGAGACATATTCGGGTACTTTTCGGGAATCTCCGGATAACTAGAAAATATGCTTCTCAGTCGTATGAATCTGCACTGCATTGCTTTACAGCCCAGGCCCGCCAATTTGTAATACCATCTTGCGTGGTTAGCCCTACATTTTCATTCTGCCGTCGCGTCGGTACTGCTCAAAAAGAAAAAGTTAGTATTTGTGAAATCGCGAATACGAAAGTGCCGTTTATATTAGTCGAAACAAATTTCAACAGACTTAATTATCAATATCCAGCATCAGTTACTACTGAAAGAGATTGGTCGCCCCCAGCCTGATTTATTTATTGAACTTGAGTGGAAAAGTTGCGGTAAAATGTATAAACGACAATTTAATAAAGACATGTATCAGAGAAATAATTAGATTTGCAATTGTGCCAAAACTTTTTTTTTGTGTGTTATTCAGTAGAGGTAATAAGGAGAAAGTCTGGAGAGAATGGAGAGAAAAGTGAGTGCGAGATTTGAACCATTGGGGGGTGGAGGGGTTGGGTTTGTGGAGATCTAATGAAACACATATTTTTATGAACGGAATTTATTGTTAGTTCCTAATTATTATAACATTAATGATTCGGAAGGGGACTAAGCCCCGTGTCCGCCCCCTCCCCAAGCTACGGCCTTGCATGCAGCACACCCCATAAGATATGTCACAGGCAGGGGCGTGCAGTCCAGGGAAGCAGTGCTTCCCCAAAAAAAAATTACAAAACGTATTCTAAAATGTAATTTTTGAAATAGGAAACCAATAAATTAGTTACATTTTTGCATTTCAATCGCGCGCTTTAAGTGGGGGCGGAAGCTTTCGTTGGAGTAGGTTCTTTGTTTGAACGGCTATCCGTGTGTTGTGTGATACGTACGTCGCGTCAAGCATGGTGCGATATGGAAGACAATAATACGGACGTGGATATGCAATACCGTCAACTTCGGCTGTCGGTAATAATGTTGAAAATGTTGGAGGAATTTAGTAAGAAGAGTGTGTGTGAATGTGTGGTGTGTGTCTTAATAATCAATAGATTTTCAACATTAAACTTCGCTGATAAGCTTCAAATAATTTCCAAAGGAAGGGCAAAACCGTCTATGAAAAATTTAACCACAAAAATGAAAAACTGTATTAGATATTTTTATCCGGAAAAACAATACGAACAATTTAAATGGCTAACAGGGTGTGAAAATATAAGTAAATTATTTTGTTGGCCATGTTTACTTTTTGAAAATGAAAAAGGTCTCTGGAATAAAACTGGTTTTTCCCATTTAAACAATTTCCATAAAGCTGTAAAAAGACACATTATGTCTAATGTCTATGCATTTGCAGGCCATCATAAAAGAAAAAGTGTTTGGCAAAACCAGAATTGAACACACCATTAATACAGTTGGAAAGTAGTCACCGCCAAGACAATGAACTAGTCGATAAAAATAGGCAAATATAATAAGAAGAGATGCTGTTTGTTTTCTCGGACAGCACGAATTGGGATTTAGAGGTTATGACGAAACAAGGGTTTCTTCAAATAGAGGAAATTTTCAAGATTTACTTAGTTTAATGACTAAATATGATGATTGCTTAAAAAATCAATTAGAGCAGTCTAACGTTTTTCTCGGAACGTCGAATCAAATTCAGAATGATTTAATTTCCGCTGTTGCAACCATTATTCTAAAAAGAATTAAGCAGGAGATTGGCGAGGCCCGATTCACTGCTATTGTTCTGGATGAAACAACTGATATCACTAATTTTAGCCAATTATCTATAGTAATACGCTACGTTAAAACAGACGGAAGTATTCAAGAGCGATTGTTAGATTCCAAGCATGTGTCCGAAAATCGTACAGCAGATGCATTATATACCGTAGTTTATAACGTTACTAAAGAAATAAATGGAGAGAAAAAATTAGTAGCTCAAAGCTACGATGGAGATGCAGTGATGGCAGGACAATTAGGGGGTCTGCAAGCTAAAGTTCGAGAAACTTTCCCAAGTGCTGTGTTTGTCCATTGTTTTGCTCATCAATTAAATTTAGTTTTATCCCAGTCCATCAATCACATTAAAGAGTGTAAAGTATTTTTCGTTACTTTAAGTTGCATGGCTGCTTTTTTTTTCCAAGTCAACAAAACATATGCAAGCTTTTGACTCCATTGTCCACAAACGATTGCCCAAAGTAGCTCCTACTAGGTGGAACTATAATGGAAGACTTGTGTTAACAGTATCTGAAAATCGTGAATCACTGATTGAACTATTTGAGAATATAATAGAAAATAATGAAACGTGGGACTCAGAAGCAATAAATAGTTCGAGGGGGTTTTTGGACTGTTTGAAACGAGATTTTAATTTTAATTATTTGTTGAACATATTTTCAGAAATATTTCCATTCTCAGACAATGTTTTTAATATATTAGAAACTAAAACAAATGATATTGCTTTTTGCCTAAAAAAGTGGATGATTTTAAGTGCATGTTAAGCCAAAAAAGAGATGACTTTGGCCTATTTTAGGAAAAAACGATGACGTTAAATGTAGAGCCACAAGCCAAGTGTCTTCGAACAGACAAGGTCGTACATGTTCAAACATCATACAGACTGCCTCTTGCTTCCCTTTCTTAAAATTTTACCGCACGCCCCTGGTCACAGGCCGCCAATGACACACTGTATATTAAAAACTAGTCAAAGGATTATGCTTTTGGTAACTTTGCTTCAGGCAGCCAAAAACTACAACATATAAAAAAATCAGCCAATTTCACCAAAATCGTTTTTCTATACAACATACTGATCTATTAAATTTTTTTATCAGGAGAAAATGCAGAAAAAAAGCATATTATATATATTTTCTGATAAAAATGTAAGTATACAACTATAATACAATAATATTAAAAATGATTAATGTTACCTCTCACTGCATCTATCAATATTTCCAGTTTATCCCTACCCCCTCTTCCAAACAAAATATCTGTGACATATGAATCTAGATTCTCCTGAAGCTTTGAAGCAGCATGAAGAACAGCTGCTAATGCTACTTGACTCGGTGCGTATAGTAATATGGCATCAGTCAAAAAGGCCCTTTCTAAGAACTGTTCTGTTCCCACTCGTAACCGTTCTGGATCATGCAATGATCCTCGGGTCTAAAAGAAAATAAAACATATATATATTGCATTTTCTCTTTAAAATCTAACAGCTTAATGGTTCACTATTGGTGTATAATTTTGTACTTTAGTGCAAATTCCTACTGGTTTCGTCAAATAGTGTCAACAATGTGACGTAAATGCCAGTTATGAAGTTCTCAGTCATAGAAACATCGCAAGTGAAATATTTTGCTGTTAGATCCCAATAAAGTCCCCTGTTCTTCTTAGATGCAAACAAAATATTAGTAAAATTAAATAAGGTAATTTAAGGTAACAAAATTTACAAAAGATTGGTGAACTATTGAGAAGAAAATTTTCAAGGAGCTATAGAAACTGAAGTATAAAAGAAAAACTTAGTTAAATCATTGAAAATAGGCCATAAAAAAAGAATAAATCGTCAATGCCAACGTCGTTTGAGTATGTCTGTAAAAATCCACAATCGAAACAAGCGGAGTGTGATTCGGACTGTGAATATTTACCATTAAAATACCCAAAAGATAATAAATTTAATGAAGTTATGAAGAATTTTAAAAAATCTACTTGGGGAAAAATGGAAGCAGGTACTAAAAAGGAAATGTAATTGAAGAAATAGAAACTTTGAAAGAAAGCAATCTTTAGTCAAAATGAAAATATATGTTCCAGCTGTTCTATTAAATTTAACAAAAAATCCTATTCGATCAAATGCTGTGTGCCAGTGTGTGTGAAAACTGGTTTTGTTTAAAATGTTCAAATATGTCTGAAAAAGATTAAATATTATGTAGGAATCAACTGGTAAAGTTTGGTACACATCCAAGTTAGCGGAACAAAATGGCGGCCTAATAAAATAAATTCAGCCTGAAAAAACTTCCTAATGGATTGATTTCAAATTGTGTGTCATAACTAATTGTGGTATACAGATAAAGTAGTAAAATTGTGAAGAATTCGGATAATAAATAAAAGGGGTTTTCAGCTAGCATAGATTTTCAACATCATTTAAATATATTAATTTGATATGATGTGTGGACCTTCCTGTACCCGAGTAAGTCACGCCCTGGGTCTGTAGAGTCTATCAGTGTTCTCACATGGTGTTTATAGTTGTTATAAATCTTACAAGCGCATTGTAAAATGTAGATGTTTATGATTGTCAGAGAATTTTTCTACATGGAAAGTTTGCCCACAAGGTTCCCTGAAAGGCAGCTGAAACATAGTTCTAACAATTCCCTTTGGACTTCAAGAACTTGACCAATGCCATTTCTATTTCCCTAGGCAAGTAACCCATAAGATAAAACAGATTGTATAGAGGCAAAACAAAAAGTTTTAAGTATATAACAATCTATATACTCTCAGTTGTAAGAGTGCATAATTTTTGGGAGAGTTTGTTGCATATGTTTACAGCTTGGTACACCATGTGAGTTGTTGGTTAATCATAATACCCACAAATTTAACAGAATCTTGCTGTACAAGACTTGATGTTCAGACCCTAACCAACAAGGTTCTGTTCTGGTACACTTTTAGAGGTGTGAAAATAACAAAGTTGGTTTTTGCGTTATTTAGGCAGAGTCCTCTGGCCAAACACCAAGTAGTAATATCTTTAAAACACTCATGTGCTCATATGCAGAGGTTTTCATAATTGTTACTAACGATAACAGCGGGAGTGTCATCTGCAAAGAGTGCAACATAGCCGTTATTGACAGTCAGAGGAAAGTCGTTTGTAAACAGAAGGAAGATAATGGGTCCCAAAACACTGCCCTGAGGCACTCCAGTTTTAATATTCACTCAATCAGGTACATTCACACCAGGCAGCTTGATTGTTTGTGTATGTCCCGACAAGTATGTCTCTATCCAACTGAATGCAGGTCATCTTATACCATAATAGAATAGTTTGTTAAGTAGTTATTTGTGATTAATGGCATCAGAAACCTTTGAGAAATCATAAAAAAATACCCACTGATTTTAGCCAGCTATTGAAGTTATTTAATATTTTTAAGTAAAAAGAGAGGATGGCATCTATATTTAAATGGCCAATCCTAAATCCATACTGTCTATATGTCAAGATGTTCATGCACTCCAAAAAATTCACTAGTCCTTTATGAACGGCTTTTTCACATATTTTTCAGAACACAGATAGAAGGGCAAGGGGTCTATAACTTGCCACTAACGCAGTGTTCCCTTTTTTATGGCTAGACACTTTTATGGCTACTGCTCTTTTTAGTTCTTTAGAAAAATATCTGAGGTCAAAGGAAATGTTTATTAAATAGGTTATTACTGTTATAATACTAGGAGCACACTCACCAATTAATTTATTTATTTATTTATTGCACTTAACAGATTCCTTACGAGAATTCATCCTATTATAAAGTACAAAATCGAACTTAATAACTAAAAATTAAATATAACTAAAGAACATGATGAAAAATATCAACATCCTTTTGTATTCCGTTATATAGGTTGCATATATTATATAAAGGGGATCCTAGCTGTCGGTTATTGTGAGCTACATTTGGTATGTAAAATGTAAAATGTAGAGATGAGAGAAATGAGGTATCATCATTAAGTCCGTTTATTGTTTTGTGTAAATAGAGCAAACAAAATTTTTGCCTGCGCTTATAATAGAATATCTTTCACAGAGTGACAGTGAGGACATACCGCGACCAGATACTCCCGTCTCCTTGAAGTATATGTATCGAAGCATCTTATTTTGCACCCTATCAAGTATATGCCTAAAGCACTCATAATGTGGACACCAAATTATACATGCATATTCTAGCAGACTTCTTACATATGATATATATAGCTGTATTAAGCATTGGATTCGAGAGAAATCATTTGTATTTCGCACTATAAATCCATACATCTTATAGGCTTTATTAACTACATTAATTATATGTTTATTAAAAGTCAATTTGGTATCAAAAGTTATTCCTAAGTCCACCATTTCATCCACTTTTTTAAGGGAGACATTTTCAACAGAATATGTAAATGCAATTGGATTTAGTTTTCTCGTATAGGTAAGTAGTACACATTTAACTTTATTAAAGTAGAGTTTATTATCCAAAGACCATTGAACAACATTATCTATATCTTTCTGAAGGGTTAAACAGTCATTAATAGTTTTAATCTAATAATAAATTTTAAGGTCATCTGCGAATAGTAAACACGAATCATTTTGAACCACTTGAGTTATACTATTTATAAACAATAGGAACAGCAATGGTCCTAAGTTAGAACCCTGTGGAATACCAGAAGCAGGAATAAAGTCTTCTGAGGTATAACCATTGATATTAACATTATACCTACGAACACACAGATATGATTCCAATAGTCCCACCAGACTGCTATGAAAACCAAATTCCTTCCCCAATTTGGAGAAAAAAATTGAAAAAGACACTCTAGCCTTCTCAAAATCCATAAAGATAACATCCATTTGGCTATGACAATTTAAAAAATCAGAAATATTTTGTGTTATCACCAATAGATTGCTTGTGGTAGATTTATTTTTTACAAAACCATGTTGGTATACTGTTAAACTATTCTTTACTATGGGGTATATAGCTTTAAAAATTATTATTTTAAACAATTTGGCTGGTGCTGACAATACAGCAATTGGTCTATAATTGTTTATATCTGATTTATTACCTTTTTTTATGGACTGGACAAATTTTAGCTTGTTTCCAGTAACTAGGAAATGTCTTAGTTTTGAAACTTAAGTTAAATAGAAACCACAATGGGTAACATAAGGTTTTCATAAACCCCTTAAATATGAATGTTGGAATTTTATCAGGATCAATTGCTTTGCCATCTTTTAGATCTTTAACAGCTTCCATGACATCAACTATTTCTATCTTATTTAGTAACACAGTGGGGGCATAACTATTTTCTGAAATAATTGACATATTTGCTGAATCCTGTGTGTAAACACTGTTAAAGTAACTAGCAAAGGCATTACATATATCTGGCCACTACTTTACTCTACATTATTTAAAAACATTTTATTGGGCATATGTACAGAGTTTTTTTTATTATTAATATAAGACCAAAAAGATGTATTGTTTCAATGTAAGTTCTTTGGGCAACTTTTATATCATTTTTAAGTTCAGCCCTTACCCTTTTATACTCTAATAGCAAGTCAATATTATTATTTTTTTTATAATTTTTTCTTAATTTCTCTTTTAACTTCAGTTTGACAATTATAGGCATGAGTAAGGTCAAATAATAATGCTATTGTACAACAGTTATTATCAATGAAAGAATAAATACAATGGATTGCTTATTATATTTCCATGCTCCTGGAATGTCTGTTAAGTTAGTAATGCAGTATTTTTGCTCAGTCCAAACTCACTGGCAATATTTCTTATAGCGATTCTCTCTCTGGCAGATGTATATAATAACTCTTTCTTCTCTAGACTTAATACAGTGAAAATTATTTGACAACTGCTGCCAAATTTCTGTTTGGTGATAGGTAACTTACTATAGTCCAGGTGATATTACAATAAACGTTTTGTCCCAGTATTTTTTAAAAATCTAGGAAAAAACATTTATAACTATATCAAATTAATTATTATAAGTTACTTACCATGAAACAGAAACTTGGCAGCAGTTCTCAAATTTGAACATATCACAAAAAATGTTTAGAATTTTCAGGATAATACAAAAATGTAATAATATACATTGCATTCAATTCAGAAAATGTATGTTGCCACCTCTTTAAGGTAAAAGCGGCACCACCATACAATCTAAATTTTAAAAAGGAGAGTTTATGTTCATATATGGCCAGAGCCAAATTTTGCAAATTAATATATCCATTGGCTTTTCAGATACTTCTAATAGGCCACTGAGTTTATATATTACTTACCTTAATATCAATGAGTAATCCCTCAACAGATCTAAACGGATTATGTATAGCCAAATGGAATTTCAACTGCTCCATTAGAAGCAATTCATTATTCAAAATAATATCTGTAGCTTTTTCACGATCCCCTTTTATATTTGCTACAAACTGTTGTATTGAAACGTTGAATTCTTCTACTTTGCAAGCAAGATATATACATGTAACCCTAAAAAAACAAATTTGAATGCATTTACTTACTTTTTGAAACTTTAATAAATTTGTAAATTATTATAAAACAAAAAACTCAACTGCTTAGATCCGACTGTGGTAGATATACTTACTAGCTGATGAAAAAGTAGAAAAGAAGATAGCATATTATTCTATGTAAGTAAATACTGTGTGACTACGTTCTGAACGTCACTATTCCTAACAAATGGAAAAAAATTATAATGAGGGAAGTTCTGGGAAAAGGAAATTTACTGATTTTTTATTATGTGTTTATAACGGTAAAGTTTCGTCTGAAATTTCGTGTGATGCTGGGGTGCCACAGGGTAGGACTCTAGGGCCATTGTTATTTTTACTATACATAAATGATATTTCAACTGTGGTAAAATTTGTTTGCTGACGATACTCTATTATATTTTTGTTCCAAAAAATTTTATCACCTTTTCGCTAATATTAATGAAGATCTTCTCCAACTTAAGATGTGGTTTATCAAAAATATTTCGAAAATAAATGTTAAAAAACTAAATGTATGTTAATTGGACATAAAAACTATTAAAGAGTTTATTGTCAGGGATATAAATGTAAAAATAGGTGATGATATAGTTGAGGCTGTTGATCACATGAAATACCTAGTATTTATTATTGATAAAAATCTGAATTTCAAAGACCATATATTATATATAATTGTATAATAAAGTGTCTAAAAATGTGAACTTTCCTTCTAGAGTAGCTTAGTTTTTGTCTCAGTTTTTAAGGATTACCATTTATAATACCTTAATTTTGCCCCATCTAATTTACAGCTCTTGTATTAATTTTTGCAGCAAATAAAAATGCAATTTCTAGGCTACAGAAATTGCAGAATAGAGTGTATGTAGGGTTTTATGTAGTTACAAAAAATAAAAAAACACAGAAAACTCCTTGTTTTATAAGGGGGTTATTTGTTTTAACTCCCTACCAGGAAAAGTAAAAAGTTTAAAAAGCCTAAATTTGTTTAAAAAACATTTAGAGGAGTATTTAAGGTAATTAACTGTATTATGTCAATGTTTTATACTTTTAATGTAAAGTTCCAGATCTAAAATAGGCATTTCTAGGATCATATCCTTCAACTCCTATAATCAAGTGTACTGACCCATAAGCACTAGCTCTGAAGTTACAGCTGTAGATAAATTATCTGAGGTAATCAACAATACATCAATGGAAAGGTCTAATTCCGAGCGGTGCTCTAAGTATAAAGAGTGGATTAAATAGTTAACTTTCTCCAATATCTAAAAAGAACCTGAATTTGCTTCGAAAAAGGTTATATTGGTTCTCTTCTAAACACTTTTGCACAGGTTTCTGTTTGTCAAAAGAAGCAATATCAGTTTTTGAGAACGCCTATCTTTATCACAATAACTTTCAAATAAAAGCTTGTCAAAAATAAAATTTAATTTTTTTGTTTTTAGGATTCTGCAACATTGCTTAATGAATATAAGAAAATGTCAAAAGTAGTTTTTTTTACAAGATAAATTTTTTACAAAAATTATTGTGACTTTGTATCGATTAAATGATCAGTAAATATTAATTATGTTCTTTAATTCGTTTTAAAGTGACTATTCTAAATTCTGCCAAAATATCGAGAAATAAAATAAGTTATCAACTCGTAAAAAAAACTAAAGAAACAAAGTGTTTACATTTCGTGTCGTGATTTTCGTCGATTTTTGAAGAGAATTAGTCCAAATAATTCATTCAGTCACTCTTGTTAATTGTATCTTCTATTGTGCAGTGCTATTCGTGAACTGTTATTTATGACCGATTAATTGTTTAATTGTCTTTGTTTTACCGGCGAAAGATAATCATTTCTCCATTGGACTTTGTACCCATTTCTTCGATTTAGTAATATTTAGTAGTTCAATTGCACCGGTACAAAGGGGGTTATTGTGCACGACAACAACTGTACAGTGGATAGTAAAAGTATCAAATAATTGCTATGACGTCATCTGGGAAAAAATGCTGCTACGTTGTTTTTTAAAGACAGTATAGTTGTGTTTAATGTCATTCTGTTGCCAACAATTTATACTTTGTGCTACGGTGTTTAACTAGTTTTATATTACTCCCTATCAAATCTTATTCAACAAAATATTGAAATATATCTTCATTTCTCATCAAATGTCAAGTTCACCGGAATATTTTTTATAATACTGTAAGTAAATATATACAATACAATCGCATTGTTCACTGGAGAATCTGTGTCAGATAATCAGTTGTAGTTTTCGCACTGCGTCTTAAGAATAACGTTTATGTTACGATAATGAAGTCTTTCGGATCTTGTCGGAAAAAAGAATTTTCAAACTAGTGTTGTATCTATTGTCATTCAGTTTTCCATCCGAGCTGCATGGAACGGGACATGTCAACGGTAATAAAGATTGGAGGATATTTAATTTTGTGCTCTCCTGACTGTCGGTCGAAACACAACAATGATTAGAGCCAGAATAAAATACTGGAAAACAAAACTGAGTGTTTGCAAAGGGAAATGAACGAGAAGGAGGAACTTATGAATAGACAAATAAATAATTTAAGAAGAAGCAGTGTTACTTTTGAGCAGACAGTTTACGATGCTGAAAGTGAATTTACCGCTAAACTGGAACGTTTGAACAAGCGCAATAAAGAACTAGTTAAAGAAATTCAAACTTTGAAAATCCAAGAACAAGAATATATCTCCCAATCCAAAGACTACCTGAAGGAAAATTTAGAAAAACAAATCGCCGACCTCAACGCAACCACCAAATGTATGAAAACTACTATTCAAACTTTGGAAATTGATAATAACATCTATGTTAATGACCTGAAGCAACTGAGACAAAAATTATTTAGCCTTGATAATAGAGAACACGATGTTAATTCTGCTAATCGTGTAATGGTCACAAAAGCTAACAACGATCAAGGGGTTCATGTTCGTAGAAAGCAGTTATTAATTATAGTTGGTGCAAATGCTAGAGGGTGTTCCTTGTTATTTAAAAATTACTCTAATTGTAATTATGATATTAACAATTAACAATATTACAATGCCATAAAAGGTATATCTATAACGGAAAATGACTTGGATCAACTAATATCTTTCACATCGCATACTAACTTAATTATGATTGGAACCAGCTATCATATGAATAGGCCAGTTCTCAACAAAATTGTACACACTCAAAATGATTTTATGAGATCTCACGACGGTTCTATAGACTTTGTCACAAAAAGAGAATGTATAACTTTTATATTACATAGTTATATTTTTCAAGAATCGCAGTCAAAACATTCTTTTTGGAACCGGCAGAACACGAGAACTTACACTTAGTAGATCATCAGTTGCTTGCTTTTACGTCGTACTATCAGAACGTAGGAGGAATGCATACAAAAATTTCTGAGATATATACTGCAACAAAATCAGCTGATTACGACTGGATATCACTGACTGAAACATGGCTTACTGAGGATACTTGCAGTGGAGAAATATTTGATTCTAGGTACTGTGTATATAGATCAGATAGAAATTATGATGTTTTAAATTGTACAAGAGGCGGAGGTGTCTTAATTGCTGTCAAATCCTGTTATAGATCAACCAAATTACAGGGCTCTGATAATTTCTTATTTGATGATGTGTGGGTATCGACTCGCATAGGTGTGTCAACCATTATTACTGGATGTGTGTACTTTCCTCCCAATTCATCGGTAGCATCATACAAGCTTTTTGTAGAAACAACGGAAGCTATTAGAAACAGATACAAAAAAGCTAAACTAATAATTACAGGAGACTTTAATTTGCCAATGGTTAAGTGGCTTAGAGAAGACGACGTTTTGGTGCCTACCAATTTATCTTCAGAAAAAGCAGAAATTCTTATAAGCGGAATGTTTCTCAATGAGTTACAGCAACAAAATCATTTGCCTAACGAGTTCAACAAGTATCTCGATCTAACTTTCAGCGATGACTTCTCCGAGTTTTCATTGGAGGTGACTCATGCACCATTGAGTCATATTGTACAACATCATATTCCATTTGAAATGAAGTTTTCTTTATCTACCCCTTCTACTTTGGACGACGATAGAGAGATATTTTATAACTATCATAGAACTAATTATGATGGTCTAAATAATTATTTTCTAAACATTTACTGGAGGTGGTTGGAGAATTGTACCGATGTTGACTATTCTGTCAAAATGTTCTACCAGATCCTGTTTGAGACCATTGACAAATTCGTGCCCAAAGTTCGCAAACATCGCAACAAGTTTCCCAGGTGGTATTCTGCGGAAACTAAGAAGCTAATTGACCGAAAGAACAAGGCATACCAAAGGTACAGATCTTCCAGGCTTCGACAAGATTATGTAAAATATTCTAGTCTGCGAAGGGAATCTAAATACTCGATTGAATTCGATTACCTCATGTATGTTTCCAACACAGAGTTAATGGTTCCAACAAACATAAAGTATTTCTGGTCGTATGTAAATTCTTTGAGGAGAGATCACGGTATTCCCAAAACTATGGAATATAATGCAAGGATCAGGCAGTCACCTAAAGAAATAGCAGACGCCTTTGCAGATCACTTCCAAACTTGTTACAAGGACTCATCAGTTCGGATAGATGAACCAGCGCAGCTGTCCGAGTGTGTCTCCCTCATAAATCACTCTTTTACGCCTACAGAGGTCCTACAAAAGCTGAAGACTCGTGAGGTGGATAAGAGTCTTGGCTCCGATGGGATTCCGGCCGAACTTCTGAGGAAGTGCTGCGAGTCATTGGCTGGCCCTCTTAGCATGATTTATCAAGCGTCCTTTAACAACGGCCACTTTCCATCGGTGTGGAAGTTCTCTTGGATAGTTCCCATTTTTAAATCTGGATCCAAAATGAATGTGAAAAATTACAGGGGTGTTTCCTTACTGCCTGTCATGTCTAAGGTCTTCGAATCAATAGTAACTGATGAGCTCTCCGATAATTTTAAACATCATATATCACCAGAACAGCATGGTTTCTTTAAAGGCAGATCAACGGCTACCAACCTGGCAGTATTTCAAGACTATGTATGGAGTAGTGTGGAAAATGGCTCTCAAGTGGACGTCATTTACACGGACCTGTCAAGGGCCTTCGACAGAGTCGATCATGGGTTACTTGTCGGGAAGCTCTCAGCGCTAGGAATCAAATCATCCTACATCAACTGGATCGAGTCCTACTTGACGGATCGTCAGCAGTGTGTCAAGTTGGGAAGTGTAGTGTCGCACGAAATAACGGTTTCTTCGGGAGTTCCGCAGGGCTCACACTTGGGTCCAATATTGTTTAATTTGCTTGTGAATAGTGTTCCGTCTGTTTAAAAAAAAGGGAGATATCTGTTATACGCGGACGACCTTAAGCTGTTTTGCAGTGTGGACTCTTTGTTAGATTGTTTGGAGATTCAAAAGGACTTGGATAGTCTGGTACATTGGTTTGAACAAAACTCTCTTGAAATGAATGTAACAAAATGTAAAGTCATGTGCTTTTCCAAATGTAGGAATCCTGTGAAGTACCAGTATCCTATAAAGGGTTCTCCGTTGCAAAGTGTACACGGTGTCCGGATTTGGTTGCAAAAACAGGGTATCTCGCTTATTTTTAAAGGTTCAACCTTGCGGTTTTCACGAACCTGAGCTAATTTTTTGTGAAACTCATGAAGCCGTAAATAAAATTTTCATAGCCTTCTTGGTTTATGAGATACATGGCGAAATAGAAAATTTTGCATTTTGGGACCCCCCTCGTATCTCGGTTATCCTTTAACTTAACCAAAGGGAAAAATTGCTGCTTATGCAGTTTCTAACGCTGGATCCAGTGGCGTAGTCATATTTTTCATTTGAGTTGTTATTTTTTAGATATGACCCAAAGTTGTTTTTTTTTAAACGGGACACCCTGTATATTTGTCCAGAAATTGATTTGTCCTTTTAAAAGCTTCTCAAAAATATATAACAGTATAACATTTCGTATACCCAATAGGCACAATAGTAGATTCTGGTCCCAGGAAAATCAACACCAAATATTTCCCAGAAGACAGAAGGACAGGTTTGGTCTAAATTTGTCCTGCTTCATATTAGGAACACATATAAAATTTTATATAGGGAAATCTAACAGCCAATCGCTATATAGAAATTTTAGAGGCAGCTATACCTGAATTACTTGACGATGTTCCTCTAGCGCAAATTAACGAAATTTATTTTCAACAGGACGGTGCTCCTGCACACAATTCTGGAATGACGAGATTATTTCTGGACAATAATTTTACCAATCAATGGAACGGAACAAATGGACCTATAAGATGGCCCCCTAGGGCCCCAGATTTGTCTATTTTAGATTTCTTTCTATGGGGATATCTGAAAAATAGAATTTACAAAGACCACTATGATAATGTCCAAGATTTAGGAAATGCAATAAGAGAAAATTTTCGCTATTTAAAAATCATCCCCTTATTTTGCTTAATTTCCTAAAACGAATACGAAAATTGTGCAAAGCATGCATAGAACAAAATGGAAATCAGTTTGAACAGTCATATCTAAAAAATAACAACTCAAATGAAAAATACGACTACGCCACTGGATCCAGCGTAAAAAACTGCATAAGCAGCAATTTTTGTCTTTTCGTTAAGTTAAAGGATAACCGAGATACGAGGGGGGTCCCAAAATGCAAAATTTTCTATTTCGCCCTGTATCTCATAAACGAAGAAGGCTATTAAAATTTTGTTTACGGCTTCATGAGTTTCACAAAAAATTAGCTCATGTTCGTGAAAACCGCAAGGTTCTATCTTAAAAAATAAGTGAGATACCCTGCTTTTGCAACCAAATCCGGACACCCTGTACATAGTTTTAACGATTTAGGTGTTATTTTTACCAGCGACCTCAGCTTCAATGAGCACATAGAAAACATATGTTTAAAAGCCCCAAGAATGCTAGGTTTTTTGAGATGCACATGTTCAAATATCTGTGATACTAAAGCCATTAAATGTTTATATAACTGTTTAGTTCGTAGTATTTTAAAGTACTGTAGTGTCATATGGAGTCCAGTCTACAACTGTCATATTCAACGTCTTGAGCGTGTTCAGAATAAGTTTGTCAAATTTTTGTTGTTCAAGTTAAGATTTCCATACAAAAACGTGGCATATGTGACACGCATTCAATTGGCTGGCATGGACGGTCTTGAAAGACGATGAAAGGGTACAATGGCATTGTTTCTACACAAATTAGTCAACGGCCAGATGGATTGCAGTGAGATAATGACCATTTTGTAAATCTAGACCTTTTCCCCTTTAAATTGTGTACATTTAAGGGTCCACTTACAAATAGATTAGAACAAGTAGCAGCCTAATTTTTTAGGTAGATATTAAAGATCTGTATTTGCAACTTATGTAGTACTTAGTATTAATGTTTAATTATGTATAAGTTTGTACTATTTGGAGTTAATAACTCTGAAAAGTATAAATATTAAATAAATAAATAAAGCAATGAAGTGTTCAAACAAGATGATGTACGTCACCAAGCTTAACCGCTCTGACTAATTCCAACTTGATCGGTTGTGGGACTCACCTTAATGTCATACATACAAAACAATAAAAAAATCCAATATCCGGCCAACTATCAAATCATCAAAACATGACAAAGTGTAGAAGTATTGTTATATGATTACACTCCCAATTTTTAAAATTTTCTGAAATGTTTTTAAAATATATGATATATCAAAAATATTATTTTTTCAATCCTAAAGTGATTGGCACTAGTTAGGGTCCAAACAGATCTCTGTAAACCTATATCTTAAACCCTTGTCCTTGTTTTCACATACAAGCAAACTAAATAAAAAAAAACCCTAAAATGAGGTAAATGATATCTTAAACTAGGTAATCAATATAAAAATTAAAAAATATCATAAAATGATAATAATGATAACAAAATCTTGAATTGTATTTATTTATATTTAAATTGTAAAACACATAAATTAACTTTAATTTCAAAAAGCTTGGGAAAAGCAGCCTACCACTGGAAACATATGTCAATTATTTTACTTAAGAGTAACATAGGTAATTTTCGATCACCAGTAGAGACATTGACAAGGTCAATTATTAATTTTATGTCAAAAATATAAACAAAGCACTTACATGATTTCCTTTGGATGATAATTCATTACTGAATTTTTTATATAAAATCTTTTAAAATAATGAAATGCTGTCCCTGTAACGCATCTTGGCATTGGAGGTTGAAATCTCTTGCAAAAATCTCTAAGATGAACTTCATAACGCTTCACCATAATTTTTTCTTCCTCAGGAGTGAGAAAAAAGTCAAACTTTGACGATTCCTGTACAAATAAAAAACAATATGTAAGTTCACTAAGTTTTGAATAGTCCTTGGGACAGAACCCAATAACAATTTTGCAATATACAATTACCCCTGTAGCACAAAATATTGGTCCTAAGCTAATGCACTGTTGGCCCAATATTTACAAGTGGGGCCAATATAGAAGTTTTTTAGCCTATGTAGGTATAATATAGGTAAAAAATATATGTTTCGATATATAATGCCACTTTTGGACCCATATAGGTCCAATTTTTTATCAGTCAGGCAAATATAAAAATTGTTTAGCCTATGTAGGTGTTATATTGGCAAAAAAAATATGTTCGATATATAATACGACTTTTGGGCCAATATAGGACCAATATAATATATAACCTCTTATAAATTTTTATCCGTTCGATGTTTTTTAATCAACGTAGTACCGTCGTTGGGCCAATATGGACATAACCTATTTTTCCAGAATAATATGGCTGAGACACACAAATCTACATCCTTGTTATCAAGAATAGAAAGATGGGTGTACTAATATTTTACCAGTTCATTCCCATCTCACAGCTAATTTTTCTGCAAAATTTTGGATAATTTGTATAGGTCTAGTTTTTATTAAGAATGTCTAAAGATCCTGAAAGATCTGAAAAAAATCTCGGAGAGTATTTTTTTACGATTACAATACTTTCCCTTACAAGAAAAGTAAAAACAAATATTTATAAATGCGGCGAATCTTGGAATTAAAAAGTAGTATTTATTTCCCAAACTTCGTGTCATTTGCGACTTTTGGCAACGCCAAGTAACTGTGGCAACTCTGCTTCAAATACAAAATGCAAATGGCCAGTCAGTGTATGTATACACAGAAGACGGCAATGACGCCATAAATTCACGTTTTTCGAAGAAAATTGATGTGAAATAAAGTGCTAATAATTGTTGCATTTTGCTAAGGGTTATTTACGTCTATATTTTGCATTTGCTGCTCTAGAACTAGGTACACACCAGATTGTTTTCAAAATATTCACGCCAAGCTGAATATTGCCAGTAAAGAAATGACGAGATCGGATTTGTTAATGACTTAAGTTTTTAAGCTTTAAATCAATTAGTGTTTCCTTCAATTATAAACAACTTGTATAAAAACAGGGCTTTTTCACTTTATTAAACTCACATTGGGTACAGGATTTATTTCTGCTATAGAATTGATTTTGATATTTATTATACCCAATATTATACCCTCTTTGGGCCAATATAAAATTCAGGTTTACAATTTATTCCAACTTAAAGCATATGGCAGGTTTTAAATGTAATTTGACCCTTTGTCAACATTTCTGAAAATTGATATTTATGTTTTAGTTCATGTCAAAAGAAGAATTTTTATAATTGCTTATTATAAAAGTTCTAACTCTACCAGGTATATTAGAAATATGTTGAGGGGAAATGGGGGGTTAATTGGTAAAAAATAACAATTCTTTGTTAATAATTAATTCGTTAATTAATATTGTCTTTTAATAGGTTTTGGGTATGCAGATTTGAATTATAAAAACTGTTTGTTATTTTGGTGAAAAATTTGAAAATAAGGAATAAGGGTAAAAAGGTGAGGGGGCAAAAGTGAAAATGTTGTTAAACAATTGAGTAAAATGTAGTTTTATATGCTCTTGGACATTCAAATGCCAATTTGAAATTTTCATAGAAAAACAGTTATTATTATTCTAATGTATTGAAAGTGTAGTTTAATAAATTAAAATTCAAAACATTTGACAGAGGGCTGAGCGAAATTTGAAACATGCCATCTCCTTTGAGTTCAAAGCCTACAGGGTGGCCTATTTACGGGGGACCTAGGTATACCTTTCTATCTATCTCCGACATAAATTATATGGAAATAAGTTTTATATCATCTCAGCTGAGTGTTTTGTTGTTAGATTTATTTGTTTTCATTTATTTAAGGGGCAGTGCGAAGACGATTCAAAGATGTTACGATAAAGATATAAAAAAGACAGTTTGTAGCGGTGTAAAGGACCGTGATAGAGGGCGCAAAATTATGGCAATGTACCAAATACACCATTAGGCACCTAGCGAGAGGAAGAAGAATTACTAGAAAACGATCTGGCAGTTCAAGGGTCTAGTAACTGATGGAATCTCTTTTTCATTTTCATGTTTTGTTGATTTTTGTTATTGATTATAAAACCGAAAAATTAAATGACATATTTTACTTAAAACTCTCTCTTAGGAGTACGTATGGTGTTAAAGTCAATTACACGGTGCTACTAAAAAAAATCTGACTGATGATGAAAGGTAAGTATTCATAATAATTTCATTTTGGTAGAAATATATGCTTCTAAATTAGTTTGTTATTACCAGCAGTCCTCCATTAGATAGAAGCTTTTTTAGTTACAACCTTGTTTACAATTCCCCCAAAAAATGACCCAGTTGTGATATATTGAAATTTTTGTAAATATAATTTTAGGGGCAATTGTAAACAAAATTATAAATTATGTTTTTATTAAAACATAACATAATATTACTTTTTAGGGCATTGCAAGTTAATAAGGAGCCCATTGGCAGCCTTCTCTGTAGAAAAATAAAATTATGCCTCGCAAATATATAAAAAAAACTAGAGGTCCAAGTTATACCCATGACAATTTAATAAAAGCTGTAAATGATATTATGAACTCCAGGAGGACATATGCTGAAGTAGAAGAACGGTATGGAGTACCTAAATCCGTAGTATATCATCGTATTAAAGGGAGAAAAGTTGCCATAGAAAAAATGGGGGCTGGTCGACCCATTTGTTTATCAGCAGCAGCTGAACTCCACTTAGAAAACTGCATAAAACCTAAAGCCAGAATGGGATATCCTTGTGATAGGGACGAAATTAAAAATATGGTAGGAGAGTATGTGAAAGATCAAAACATACAAACACCATTTAAAAATGGGATTCCAGGGAACAACTGGTATTATGAATTTATGAAGAGGCACCCTTCTTTATCATTTAAAAAACCAGAGCTACTTCAAAAAGCTAGAAAAGATGCTAGGAATCCTGAAGTAGTATATGAATTTTATAGGGAATTAGAAAACCTTGTAAAAGAGAATGATTTAGAAAATAAACCATATTTAATTTTTAATGCTGATGAAACAGGTTTTCTCACAGATCCTAAAAAACTAAAAGCTATTGGAGAGAAGGGTAAAAGTAGGTTATAAAGTTTATATTATAAGTAACTTTCTAAATATTTTTTTTTTTTTTTAGGTCTGACGGGGATCTCTGGTGGTTCAGGTAGGGAGTCCATTACTGTGCTGGCAGCAGTTTCAGCATCTGGAAGTTTCATGCCTCCTTTGATAGTATTCAAAGGTGTGGCCATTCAAGCTAGATGGACTAGTAATGATGCTTACCCTGGGACATTATTGACAACGTCTTCCAATGGATGGATGGAGGAACCGCAATTTCATGAATGGTTCACAACAGCATTTATACCATATGTTGATAACATTAGAAAAGAACACAATTGTCCAAAACAAAAAGCTATGCTCATGTTTGATGGACATAACAGTCATATAAGCTATCGTATCATAAAAGCCGCTTTGAACAACAATGTCCATCTGGTTAAATTTCCCAGTCACTTGACTGATCGAATCCAGCCCCTCGATAAATGTGTATTTGGTCCTATAAAAACATCCTGGGACAAGCATTTAATAAATTTTACAAAGAAACAGCTGGAGAAAAGAGATACGGGACATTTGACAAAGAGTAAATTTGTAGAACTGTTAGGGCAGACCTGGTCTCATGCAATGAAGAAAGAAAATATTATAAAAGGGTTTCTTTCTACAGGAACATATCCTGTTGATGCGTCTAAATTTCCTTCTGAAGAATTCAATCCAAAAGATTTGGAAATATATAGGAAAAAAATTGCAGAGAAACCTGAAGTCACTAATATTCAACAAGAGACATCAAATATTCCTATTGCAGGTCCTTCCAAAATTACACCCTTGGCTTCTCCATCACATGCCCTTTCTAATACAAAAACGCCTATCAAAACTCCTTCAAAAATTATAGAAATTTTTACAACAGCGCTACAACAAAGCAGCAAAAAGAATACAACTCCTGAGGAAGTATTACGAGTAAAGCGCCAAATAGTTCCCCGTTTAAAACCTGTAAAATATGGGGAAATTCTTACAACACAAGAAGTTTTAGATAAAATGGCAGAAGTTGAAGCAGTAAGAAAAGAAAAAGAGGAGAAGAAAAAACTAAAGGGTAAAAAACGTAAAATGTCTATAGAAGACTCAGTAGGAGATAAGGAAATAGAATACCAAGACTCTTCAGGAGATGAAAATTATATTGAATCTGTCATTTCAGAAAGTATTCCTGAAGTCACTTACCAAAAGCCTGACTGGGAAGAACTTAAAATTGGTTCCTTTGTTCTTGTAGATTTTGTCGGTGGAAGTCGTAGGTCAGTTCATTACAAGTATGTTTGCTGCATTTCAAACATTGATCGGGACGATGGAGAAATAACAGTAAATGGATATACTATGTATGACAAATTCGCAACAGAGTTTATACTAAAGGAAAATGATGTGTCAAATATAGACTTTGACTCCGTTAAAGCTATTCTACCAGAACCAACTTTAAAAGAGAAAGACAGACGTCTTATTTATGCTTTCCCTGGATGCGTCAGCATATTTGAAAAACAAAAATAGAACTTCTCATGCCGCATTTCGATATTTTATTGGTTAATGGTTACATTATTAGAGTTACCTGTTTGTGTTACTTATCTTAAGAATGTTTGTAACGTTTTATTTTTCACAATAAAATTATAATTTTGAAATTTTGCATTGATTTTTTTATGGGGTAATTGTAAATATTTGTATTTATTCGGCAAATGATTTTGCAGCCAAAAATGTATACTTGCAAAATATTTACAATTGGATTTCATTTGAAGTCATTACAAGTAATGGTCTCTGAAATGTTCATTTACAATTACCCCTTAGTAATGGGGTATTTGTAAACAAGAGGGGGTAATTGTAAATATTAAATTATGTTACCAGGAGGTAAAATTTTTCATATACAAGCCCGTAGATATGAAAATACCTTACCATAAAGTGGACTTATACTTAGGAATTAAATTAAAAATTAATTTATAAAAAAAAAGATAATTTTCAATTCAATCTTGCAAATTCCATTTACAATTACCCCACCTGACCCTATTACAATTATTTAAACTTGGAATTTCGTAACAAGATTCAACTGGCCCAAAATGCTTGCATTCATTATGTTTATTGTGTATACAAATTTTCTCATATCACTCCCACTTATGTACAAAACAACTTGCTTAAATATGAATATCGAGTGATGCTTCTATTTGATGTATTTGTGTACAAACTTTGTAAAGCAAAATGTCCGATTTATCTACGGAAATATATTGTAACAAGACAGGAAACTCACAATCTAAACCTAAGAAATGTTATTAGATTTAATCTACACCAACATCACACTTCTAAGTTTAGAAACTCATTTGCTTTTCGGGTGATACAATTGCTTAACTCACCTGTATTTAATTTAATTACTCAAAACGCTATTAAAACCTTTAAGACCAAATACAAGAATGAGTTACTGAATTTAATGTCCTAACAGTGTGGTAAATTACCTTTGAAATGTTTGGATTTTGGTAATAGGTATTAATGTTTTTATAGCTAAGTTACTTTATTTTTAGGTATCATGGAAGAACGCCCTGCGAATGCTACCTTTTATGTAATTATTTTTGTATATTGCATAATAAATGTTTTTCTATTCTATTCTATGTGCAGGAATATTTTTACGTCATCAGTATATAGTAAAATCTGGCAGAGATGAAAGCAAGTGCAGACATCATTAATAAAGAAGTTAAACAGGAAATGTCTACCTTGAGGAACACTTCCTTATTACAGATGAGTAGTAATATTTTACTTTAACAATCTGCTGCCTACCAACCAAAAAGAAATGCAACCACAGCACTAGGGAATTTTTCAAATAAGTTGGCATGATCAACTTTATAAAACGCCTTTGACAAGTTCCTGTAAAAGTTGGAGTCAACAGACATTCCACTCTCCAAGGACTCTGACACTGCCATTCTCATATACCAATAGGTTTGTAGTTACAGAGAATCCAGTGGCAAAACCATGCTGCTGAGGAATGATTACATTCATAAATACAAATTTAAGTTTCTCCGTAACCAGACTTAAAAACATTTGTCAAAAAAGAAAGTTTATGAAACACATCTGCTATTCCCAATTTAATATCATTAATGTCTGCCATGTTTTTGAGAGGAAAGTTATTTACTCTATATTCGCTTATATTAGCAGAATCAAGCACATATACAGATGAGAAGTATCTTGCAAAAAGTACTACAATACCCTTGCCATCCATAACACATTCGTCCCCAAATTTCATATCTGCCATAAAGCTCATTGATTATCTATACAAGTGCCCTTAGTAGGGATGGGCATTTTATTAACATATCAATAGTTATCGACATATGTAATAATAGGTAAACGAGAAAATATTGATAGTTATCCGATAACTACATTATAACCATAAGTGATAAGCTTGTAACTATATGCCTTTTTTTGCAAAAAGTGGTTCATCCACAAATGTTTCTCCTAAAATGTGTTTACTTCTAGGTAAGCTTTACAGAGAATCCAAAAAAAAGAGAGAAACTTAATTAAAAATACCTAATCTCTACCAGAGCCCCCATATCCTCTAGGCATCTAGTTTTATCTGCTTTTAATATATTGCTCTTTAAAAATTAACCATTTCAAACTTTGAGACGGTATATAATCTGACCAGTTTGACTTATAGCAAAACAGATTGCACATTCCTGTCTGGATAAAGATTTTTTAAGAAATACAGATTGGGATTTGGTACAATGAAAATTACAAGAAGCTAAGGTAACAATGTGCAATCTGTTTCCAATTAGTCCAATCCTTTAAATTTGATAGCCTTATCAAATTTGATATTGCCAAATTTAAAATGTAAATATTTCAATAACAGGTACAAAAAAAATTTACTTAAAACAAAACACAAATGCAATCTGAAGCAAATCTTAAAATATGAATACCAAACTTCTGAATTCTGTACTGGGAAGGCGGACTAGAGCAGCTAAACCCCCTTGAATATTTCACATGAGAAGCTATATCCATATTCAAAAACCCTAAAAATCAAACAAAATATGACTTACATTAAAAGCTCTTCCATAGGTTTGAATATGTTTACTATTTGCTTTTTCTCTTAAAGAATTCAGTTCATCTTCACTACTAAACATCCAAAATTTAGATTGTGTACTACTAGGAAACATTCTCAAAATTAATTGGGAATCTTAATTGTGCATATACCTAAAATACACTGTTTTAAATTAGGATATAATATATAAAAAATACTGGAAAACTAATAATAACATACACTTTTTCAGTTTAACGGCCTTAAGCTGCCTGGGCTATACGGCAATAATAACATAAATACAAACTAAAAATAAGGTTATGGTGTCGGTATAAATACATCTATCTCCTATTTTTTCTGTGGCGTCTTGCCATTCAGCGTCCAGCCAGCTGTATATAATAAACCCATTCCTACCTAAAAATTATGGCAACAATACGTGATCCTCTCACCGCAATAACGGCAGTAACGTGATCAGGACTATACGCCACCAAGCAGCCACGACTTCCGCGATTTTACGGTCCTCAAATAGCGGTTACGGAAGAATGGAACGGAATAAAACACATAAGGGTACAGACACAACGGGGACCGTCGACCCTCGACCATAGCATAGTATGACGCTCGTCCCATTTAACATGGATTTTTCGACATCCATGTTTTCAGATGATGAAGACATTATTTTAAATTCAAGTGCTAAAAAGTGATACCAGTATAAACAGTGTCAAACTACGAAGGTACATCCTTTAAACAAAAAAGTATATTCTATGAAGAATTTCTTCATTTATATAATGATTTAAGAACGGACCCAGACCGTTTTTTGGCTACATGAGTATGAAAATAGAAACATTTGATTATATTTTAAACAAACTTGAAGATAGAGTAAACCTGGCAATTTCCTTCCTCAGTTTGTTTAAAATAATACAGTTGTGATGTATTCCAAATAGGCCCGCGAACACAAGCCCTATTAGTTTTTCTTTATCAGTATGTTAATGCAAAACGGAACTACTTTGGTCGAAGTGTGTGCGGAATAAGGGTCGGCGTTCCGGTTTAATTTTTTTTTTTGTGAGCGGAACTATGGTGCGATGCTATGGTCGGTGCACTGGTCGGCGCTCCGATGTGTCCGTACACTAAGAGCAAGAACAACGACCTTCAACCGGCAACACTGGAATCGCAGCGTTCGCCCGGCCATACGGCTAGCGCGCTCATTTCGTCCAGCTCACTCATAATAAACCGAAGGTATGTTGTATGGTAACGTTGGCTGTCATTGATCTTCGGCCATATGATTACAGTGCATTTTAATTTAATGTTTAAAAGTGTTTGCGGATTATTGTGTCCTGTTTTGTATTTAGTTGAACAGCAATAAATATGAAATGTGCTGTGTTCCAGTGTGACAGGGATAATTAGGCAAAGACTTTATAACAATATAAGAGTTTTTACTTTCCCTAACGACAAAAAATATTTAGGTGAATGGACACGCGTCTGTAAACGCAGAGCTAAATTTAATATAAATTTGGTGCGGATATGCGGTCATTTTGTTAAAGATGACTATATGTATATGATATCTATATCAAAAAAGATAACAATGTAAATCTGGACGAAATAGTCGACATTTTTAATAAAAAAAAAGAGATTTTTAGCTAGAATAGGGCTATATTTTATTTGTTTATATAATTACATATAATATAGAAACAAACAGCAGCTTGTGCACATAAAGGTTAAACTTGTTTAGTGTGTGTTGTTTTTTAAAATTAGACCTCCCCCTAACTGAGACTTAGTTACGTCCTGGTACTTATCAAAAAACACAGATATTTTAGCATTTTTTAGTTCTAAATTGAACTAAATATAGACATGTATAACAAAATAACAGTATTAAATTAAATACTGTCGGATTTTATGCAACCTTAACTCTCGTTAGGGGATTTTGGGTATTTTTATTAAATAAATTATATAACTATCATGTCATAAGTTTTTTATTTTGGTGAGTTTATGTCAATGTTTCGTTAGAAAAATATTTTTAATTAAAAAAATGGTAATATAATGCCTAAACGCTAGAAACGACATGCATCTCCACAAGTAAATTAAAAATCTAGGCACGCGCCAACTATAGCCCTTGTTTATAGATACAAAGGTCCAGCCTAGTTCACTCTCAATGTTGCAGTTAATTTTGGTGGTATGTACTGTCTTTTTCGTTTTGTCGTACACGCTTAAACAAATTTGATTTGAATTATGTATAAACTGCGCATAACTACAATATTTCCAAAATTTAATCTTTTTTCCTGTTCGGTTTTGAAGGACGCCAGACATGGAAACTAAAAAAAAATGAAGCACGGGCTTTTTTTAAGCAAATTCCAATGTTTGTCTTTTAAAAGCAAGAACATTAACTGAGAAAATAAACAAATTTATGACGACAATGTGTCCACGCTTCTTTCCTTAAATCCAATATTATAGTTAGTTTGATCGTTTGGAATCTACTACTTATTTTATTACTTATGTATTTTTTAAAGAAATATTTTTCCTTATATTTCATATTGTCATATATAGAGGGTTATGATAAATTAAGGAATAAATTCATTATCTTGGAAATTAAAAAGGTAATAGAAAAACGCTCGAACCCGTCGATTTAGATTTATTTTTACGCATATTCAGAAATTATTTTAAACTATACAGGGTCACTCAGAAAAGTTGTACAACTGTCATCTTTGATTTTTTCAATACAATGCCTTATTTTTTTCTGCTGATTTGAATTCTCTATGAAATTCTAGACATTTTTGGTATAACATAACCTATACTGAAAATCAACAGTTATCGAAATATTCTTATCTAAATAAAACCTGTGTATTTAATAACCTATCGGACATTTGTATACCCTACCTATGTCTGTCGCGTAATCCCAAAGAAAAATGACTTTGTTACTGTCACTGTGTTGACAAGTCATATAATTTATTTACAATCTGCCATTTTGATTTCAAACATTGACTATGCGTTTAACAGAGAAAGAAAGAATTGAAATTCTAATAATGCTTGGTACTGGTGATAAGACTAGGACACAAAAAGAAGTTTGTCAGCTGTTTAACAACAGATATCCTCATAGGCAACCTATTACTCAGTCTGCAGTGAGCAAAATAGAAATGAAATGGACGGATACTGGTAGTGTTACGGACCGCTTTGGAAAAGGTCGCCCTAGGATCTCAGATGAAAAGAAACTAGACGTTCTCGTAACTTTTCAAGATAATCCACATTCCTCAGCTACTGACGCAGCCCATGATAATGATATACATCAAACAACAGTTTCCAAATTTTTGAAAAAAGAAAATTTTTATCCCTATAAAGTGAAATTCGTTCAAGAATTAATAAATGACGATTCAGATCGCAGAAACGAGTTTTGCGAAATTATGACCAACATGTGTAATCATGATCCATTATTTGTCAAAAGAATTTGTTTCACAGATGAGGCAACATTTTGTCTCAATGGAGAAGTAAATAAACACAATTTTAGACACTGGGCACAAGAAAATCCTAACTGGTACAGGGAAAGTCATACACAGTATCGCCAAAGTGTTAATGTATGGGCAGGTATTGTAGGCAATAAAGTTATAGGTCCATATTTCTTTGATTCCTCACTAACAGGGCAAATGTATATTCAATTTTTGGAAGAGAATCTTATACCAGCATTAGCTACCCTACATCCTAATGTAAACGATCCGGGTTGGGGGTATGTGAAAAACGAAGTGTATAAAAATAAGCCTCATACTATTGAAATTCTCAAGGATCGTATTCGAACTGTTATAAGAAATATTCAATGTGATACAGTTACTAATGTGCAACAAGAGTTTTTCCATCGTCTAGGGCATTGTAGAGCTGTAAATGGTGGACATTTTCAAAATTTAATAAAGTAGTTTTCTTATTTAATTTCCTGATATGTGTTTTATGTTTTATTTAGATAAACATATTTCGATAACTGTTGATTTTCAGTATAGGTTATGTTATACCAAAAATGTCTAGAATTTCATAGAGAATTCAAATCAGCAGAAAAAAATAAGGTGTTGTATTGAAAAAATCAAAGATGACAGTTGTACAACTTTTGTGAATGACCCTGTATAGTTTAAAATAATTTCTAAATATGCGTAAAAATAAATCTAAATCGACGGGTTCGAGCGTTTTTCTATTACCTTTTTAATTTGCAAGATAATGAATTTATTCCTTAATTTATCATAACCCTGTATATCACGTTACACTAATATTTGAATAACTCCAGACTGTTTTTCAAAATATAGTTGGTATATTATATTTTACATATATATTTTATTTCTCATTTAACATTCAATTTTTCTAAATTTTACACTGGTGCACATGTACAGGGGGTCCCATTTTGGGTACTTTTGTGGGGTATCTCCATTACTTTTATAGATAGAAAGTTGCGGTTTTCGACGACTACTTTTTCGTAAAACTAAAGATGCCGTTAACAAAATTATCATAGCCCTTTTAGTTATTAAGATACAGGTCTAAATTGAAAACATCGCCTTCTCAGGCACCCCTCGTATCTCAACTATCAAATAACTTATCGAAAATATGAAAACTGTTTCTTTAATAGCTTTTCCCGTAGAACTCAATTCCGCCTTCGGAATTAGTATATCATCGGTGCTCAACTAAATTTGCTTTTAAACTAGGGTTGCCACCTGTCCTTTTTTGAAAAGGACAGTCCTTTTTTTGAACAAATTGTCCTTATGGCTTTTTTTGTCTTAAAATGTCCTTTTTATTTACGTATTTTCCCTAATTAAGTTATCTGCATTGATTATCACTGACAACGCCCGAAAACAATTTTTATGGCTTTGAAACCAAAGTTTAGTTGAAATATCTTGACGCGTCTAGCAAACATATATTACAAAGTGATTTTAATGCAGTTTATGAAAGATCTATCCAATACATTCAAAAATGGTATGCATTTTCTGAAGACAGTTGGCACAGTGTGGTCGGCAAATTAAATTTAAAAATAAAATTTTCATTATTTTCAGATTTTGAAGAGAAATTAACAATCCAAATTTGCAAATCAATGTGAACCAGCTTTTTGATAAGGTGATGTAGATTTTTGAAAGTTACCAGGAAATTCAAAACGATCGTTTAAATTTAAACACACCAATTCTTTTTAATCGTTTTGATAATGCTGCTTTTTTGTTAATGTCATTTTTGTTAAGTGTATCTGACAGTTCAGCATTTTCTGAACGATTTTTTTCTGTGATGGCCACCAAATCGCGAGACGAAAGAAATCGTTGTTCTCTAGAATTAATTCGTTCAGAATAATTAATTTATTTTAATTTTAGAGAAAATTGCCAGGAATTTTATGACTCCATAGAAAATAATAATGCTGTTTTGCAGACAGCAAAATCTAATAAAAAATTATTCCTTTAAATTTAATTAGGCAATAACATGTTATAAATTTTTTGCTTAGAATCGGCAATTTTATTTAGAAAACCTCGTTAATCTCAAATCATAGTTTGATCTTAAAAGAGCTTTTCAAAGTAGCAATTTGTTACCGGCGGTCCGCACGCGGCACAATCAACCGCTGTCCCCTCCCCCCGTTTCAAATTTTTGTAAAGTGCAATGTCCTTTTTTCACTTTGCAAAAAGGTGGCAACCCTATTTTAAACGAGCAAATATTTCAAAAAACGGTTCTATTCTTTTTGGATATCTAACAAGCAGAAACTTATATTGATAATGCAGATTTTCATAGTCATAATAGCTTACTTACGTTTGGAAATATAATTCCGAGGCTTCTTCAGAATTTTCATTACTCTGTATAAAACATACCAGCATATCATATTTTTCACAATTTTTATACTCTGCCATTATTCGAAGAAATTGATAAATATCAATTAAATAAAAATATCAAAAGAACGTTTATAAACTGCTTTTTAAACCAAAAGTCGATCCAACAACCGATGAGATATATATATAGATAACAAAAATAAATTTCAAATATTGGCCGATTTTGATGAGCTACGCCAAACTGTAGAAGACGTTTTTCTATTGGTCCCATATATATTGTAATAATAATATTTAAAAAACACAGGTATAAGGGCTATAAAGGCAGGGCTATAAAATTAAATTTACAATTTTTTGAATACTCTTTTCAAACTAAAGAATTGAGGTTCGTAATAGATATACAACCCCATTGCCGAAATGGTCCCATAGCAAGAATATTAAAAAAATGTTAGAAATGGCGGCCATTTTGTTGTTTTTATTGTTTTTTTATCGATTACTCCCCAATGGTTTGATCAATATAGATGAAATTTTCAGGGTATATTCAGGATATTGCTGGATTGGTCCCAAGAATATTTGTTTATTGCGCCAAGATACATTGCAAGAAGTTTTTTAATATTCTACTCCCGTCTCGATTCTACGCGTTCACCATTATATCAGAAAAAAAATATGCAGTGGATGAAATAAAAAAATGAAACCAAAAATGCACTAAAAAGTAAAAAATAATATTTTATTCCATAATACCCGTAGTATTAGACATCAAAACACCAAATTGACTGAATATGTGATTAAACTTTTGTGTTAAAATAATTAAAAAAAGCTTAGCGCCGACTTCACGAAGTAAAATTTTGAAAGAGGAATAAAATATTATTTTTCGCGTTTTAGTGTATTTTATTCAGGTCGGTTTCAATTTTTTATACACATTTTTATTTCATCCTTTTTAGTTTTATCTATACGAGTTTTACTGTAAAAATCAAGTTTAACAATTGGTCCAAGGCAATATTTTTTTCCTGATATAATGGTGAACGCGTAGAATTGAGACGCGGGAGTAGAATATTAATAAATTTCTTGCTATATATGTACGTTCTCGCAAGAAACAAAAAGACATTCCGCCATTTTTTAAATATTCTTGCCATTAGAGTACTCCGGCAATTTCCTGAATATCCCCTGAAAATGTCATCCAAATTGGTCAAACCATCGTGGAGTAATCGATGTACAACCAAAAAAAACAACAAAATGGCCGCCTTTCCGCCATTTTTTAAATATGCTCGCTATGGGACCATTTCGGCAATATAATTATTCCCTGAAAATTTCATCCAAATTAATCAAACCATCGCGGAGTAATCAATGTACAGGGTGTCCCAAATTCGAGGCGTATCATTGGGATCTAGAAAACTATAAAAGAGACAAAGTCGGTTAAATTAGTGCAAAGTTACGCAATTTCATGTCAATCAAAGATATGCGAAAAAAAAACAAATATCCGCGATTCCGTTTTTATTTTTTTCTGTGTCTATTTAAAGTTACATGACAAAATAAATTCTACATTCTCATTGTTACTTTTTCTGCTTTACAAGATGGCGCTGCTAGATTTTCTATCCGACCTTTCGTTTCTTCGCAACCATAATCAACTTTGTTTTATTAAACAGGCAAAAAAAGTTTTTTTTTTGCTTAATTTACTTTATTTTAAATTCTAAATTTAATGACATAACACACTTGACATTTATCCAACATTTGAAGCCGAAAATCCATCATCAGTGCTAGTTGCTGGTGATGGCGATGGAACGAAATGTCCTCTTGCAGGAAAGAAAAAATGACTATGAAAAAATAAAATTTATTTTGGTCTGTTTTAGCAATATTAGAAAAAAAAATCATTTTGTTAGAATTTATGTTTGTAATTGCCAGAACTCAATATGAGAATTTATCATAAAAAAATAGATTAAAACAAACTTCAATTTTTGCTCCTATACATGATGACCGATTTACAATCGGACGCCGAGGTTACTTTTTTAAGTTGTCCTAATGTTGTTCTACAAAAGTAATATTTGCATAGTGTCATATACTCATTCTTATCCATCATACTTAGCCATGGAATTTTTTTTTGTTTCAAAATGGCAGGAGTGTTTTGACGTTTTTCTTTACGTATTTGAGTCTTGATTATTCTCGATTTGTGTTATCAATAAAAATGCCTTTAGCGTGTTTAGAAAAACGTGATATGATCTGCATATACTACATTTGTCATAGAAATGCCCAAATTTCAAGTCAACGATATCTGCAGAAATACCTTGAAAGGCAACAGCCACATTTTTTCTATTTTGCAAGACTTGACACAAATTTAGCAGAACATAGGTATTGACACGCGCAGATAAAAGTTGAATGAAATAAAAGACAAAAAAATATATAAATAAAAAATATAAAAAAAGGTTATTGATATACCCAAGATTGAACCCGAGCCTCCGGCGTGACACACCGAGATACTGACCACCACTCTACCAGCAGGTCTAACGAAAAGTTTATACATTATCTTCCTGCCGATTAATATTAGTGCCAAGATTATTAAAAATTAGTTGAGGTTCGAAATTGAAGACATCATTAACACAATATAAAACTGGGCTTCTTTTAGCCCTTGTAATTTCCATCTTCTCTAACAAATCCAGTTTTTTACTCTTTGGACACTCGTGTAGTATCTTTACATTGTTTGGTATAGAAAAATGGTGTCCAGTTGTTAGCAAGTGGTTAGCAAAAGCCGACTTTGTCTCAGTGATATCAGTGTTTTTATATTTATCGAAAAGGCTAAAATGTTCCCGGACCCTAGTGGAAATCCTTCTCCCTGATTGTCCGATATATACAGCAGAACAATCTCCACAGCCCAATGAGTACACCCCTGATTTTGAGAGATGTTCAGTCTTATCTTTGGTCATTACTAGATGTCTCTTAAGTGAGTTTACTGTTTCAAAAGCAATTGAGACATCTAAATGTTTGAAAAACTTCGCCACCTGCATTGAAATATTACCAAAAAATCTAAAAGTTTTTCAAACATTTAGAATAACCTTTTTTTATATTTTTTATTTATATATTTTTTTGTCTTTTATTTCATTCAACTTTTATCTGCGCGTGTCAATACCTTAGTTTTTTAACCTCATCTCAGTGTGTATTTTAACATGTGACGTTATAGTTGTTTGATTTGTTCTTGTGATTTTAGTTAATGTCGAAGGTTTGTTTGAATTTTGTATATTTATAGTGATAGTTTTTGATTGTTATATTAATTGAAGGTCTGATGATGCCTGAAAAGGCGAAACACGTGTAACCGCATTATACTCTTTTTGACTGAGACCGAGACTTTGTGTCTTATTTCTAGTTTAGTCATTTGAAAGTTGGTCTCTTAGAGAATATGGACGCTTTCTTACAGTTTGAAAATGCCAGTCAGGCGAAGCTCGTCCAACTTTACCGGAAAAACTTAATTTTGCGGTAGAATTTGCTGCTTAAAATTTGGTTTCTCCAACAACGTTTATTTTTCAAGTTGACTCCAAGATTCGTCAACATTAGATGTAATGGTCACACCAGATCCTCCGAAGCCGCATTGAAAAATGCAAGAATCGTATGGTTGAAGGGCGAGATTAAGAGTCACTATAGTAATTTAAATTCGGCTAACTCTCGACTGAAGTACTTATTTTTTACTTTAACATCTATGTATCATTTTTTAGAGTTTATTGTTCTGGATTCGATGTTCAGAGATGACGTTGAATCGTTTGGTAGTGCCACTTTTCGCAGATTGGGTAAGAAAATTCATAAACTTAAATGCAATCAAAGATCCTTTTTACAGTCAAATAATATTAACGAATATAGGCAAAATCTTGCAAATCCCCATTTAAATTTTCATGCACGTTTTTTAAACTTAACAGATGTTGTTTTTACTTCACAAGAGGAAACATTATTAAACCACAACCTAAAATACAATCTATCGCACGATATAGATTTGAGAACAAAAGAGACACTTGGGGTGGAGGCTGAGAACATCATTCAGAGTACTGACATAGCTAACAAGAATATTCTAAGAGCAAAACTTATTAATTTTTTAAATTCCGGCTTCTCTAACAAAAAACAGTGTAATTTTAGAAAAACTGATCTTGATTCATTGAAGAATAAAATAAAATTCCACGACCTGATCGTCACCAAAGAAGATAAAGGCTCTTGTTTGGTGGTTATGAAAAGAGCTGATTACGTGCAGAAGGTTGTAGACTGCTTGGACTCTGGTGAGTTCCAGAGTATCAATAGAGACCCCACAAATTCATTCTTTGTGAAGGTTAAAGGTGTTCTTGATCAAACGTTGGTAACTTTGGAATATTTTAAAACCTCGAAATATAATTTGTATCCTATGAATCCTAGAACGCCTTTGCTCTACGGTTTACCTAAGGTACATAAGGAGGGAAACCCTATCAGACCCGTGGTGTCTTTTGTTGACTCACCCTGTTACCGTTTGTCTTCGTGGCTAAATAAAGTTTTGAGAGAGGTTACGGGTTTTCAGAATACTTACTCCACAAAAAATTCGGTAGATTTGGCGCAGTATCTCAAAAATGTTGACATTCCGCATGATGCAATATTAATTTCCTTAGATGTAAAAAATTTGTTCCTCAGCATACCCCCCAACGAATGCATTAAATTGGTAAAGAGTTTATTAGACAAAACTGCCCTACCAGCACTAGTAAAGGAGAATGTCGTTTCTCTGCTCTCCACCATACTGAACCAAAATTTTTTCAAATTTAATGGCTTATTTTTTAGACAGTTAACGGGTCTAGCGATGGGTTCCTGCCTTTCCCCTTTTCTTAGTGAGATTTTTATGAGTGATTTGGAGGCAAAGATTATGAAAAGCCGTTTTGCCGACCATCTATTAGCTTACAAGAGGTACGTAGATGATATATGTATCGTGTGGAAAGGAAACAATCAGCAGTTGACTGATTTTTTGAATTTTGTTAACTCCCTTCATAACAAAATAGATTTTACTCTAGAGATGGAGAATGAGGGTAGATTACCTTTCTTAGATTTAATGTTAATCAGGAACAATACCAAAATAGAATTTGAAATATACAGAAAACAATCGTCTACAGATAACGTTATTCAATTTAGTTCCATTTCTCCTCACTCACACAAGTTTGCAGCCTTCAACTCATTTTTCTATCGGTTGTTCAAAATACCTCTTTCCAGGGAAGCTTTCAATCAGGAATTGCAGATTATAAAACAAATTGCTTTCAACAACGGTTTTCCTATCCACTCCATCAATAGACTTTATTTTAAGTTTTTCAATAAATACAAACTTTCCTTTAATATTATTCACTCTAAACCAACACTTAAAAAATGCTTCAAAGGTTTAACATTTTTTGGTAATATTTCAATGCAGGTGGCGAAGTTTTTCAAACATTTAGATGTCTCAATTGCTTTTAAAACAGTAAACTCACTTAAGAGACATCTAGTAATGACCAAAGATAAGACTGAACATCTCTCAAAATCAGGGGTGTACTCATTGGGCTGTGGAGATTGTTCTGCTGTATATATCGGACAATCAGGGAGAAGGATTTCCACTAGGGTCCGGGAAGATTTTAGCCTTTTCGATAAATATAAAAACACTGATATATATACAACTGGACACCATTTTTCTATACCAAACAATGTAAAGATACTACACGAGTGTCCAAAGAGTAAAAAACTGGATTTGTTAGAGAAGATGGAAATTACAAGGGCTAAAAGAAGCCCAGTTTTACATTGTGTTAATGATGTCTTCAATTTCGAACCTCAACTAATTTTTAATAATCTTGGCACTAATATTAATCGGCAGGAAGATAATGTATAAACTTTTCGTTAGACCTGCTGGTAGAGTGGTGGTCAGTATCTCGGTGTGTCACGCCGGAGGCTCGGGTTCAATTCTTGGGTATATCAATAACCTTTTTTTATATTTTTTATTTATATATTTTTTTGTCTTTTATTTCATTCAACTTTTATCTGCGCGTGTCAATACCTTAGTTTCTTAACCTCATCTCAGTGTGTATTTTAACATGTGACGTTATAGTTGTTTGATTTGTTCTTGTGATTTCAGTTAATGTCGAAGGTTTGTTTGAATTTTGTATATTTATAGTGATAGTTTTTGATTGTTATATTAATTGTAGGTCTGATGATGCCTGAAAAGGCGAAACACGTGTAACCGCATTATACTCTTTTTGACTGAGACCGAGACTTTGTGTCTTATTTCTAGTTTAGTCATTTGAAAGTTGGTCTCTTAGAGAATATGGACGCTTTCTTACAGGTTTTGAAAAGCCAAAAAAGAATTACGGCAGGTGAATAGATCAGGAAGAAGAAGCGCGTATTTTAGATGCTGTAAGTTAATATAGCCGCAATATAGCTTACTAAAAGGTAACTAATTATTTACTAATTTCTATATTAAAGGTTTGAAAATGAACTAAGATCATCTCTTAGGGCAAAAGAAGATGATTTGAAAATACCACGCATGAGAATTTGGCTTATGGAAACTGTTTAAATCGGAAAAACCAGTTTTATCCCAGAGACCTTTTTCATTTTCAAAAAGTAAACATGGCCAACAAAATAATTTACTTATATTTTCACACCCTGTTAACCATTTAAATTGTTCGCAATGTTTTTCCGGGTAAAAATGTCTAATACAGTTTTTCATTTTTGTGGTTAAATTTTTCATAGGCGATTTTGCCCTTCTTTTGGAAATTATTTGAAGCTTATCAGCGAAGTTTAATGTTGAAAATCCCTTTATTATTAAGACACACACCACACATTCACACACACACACTCTTACTAAATTCTCCAACATTTTCAGCGTTATAACCGACAGCCGAAGTTGACGGTATTTGCATATCCACATCCGTATTATTGTCTTCCATATCGCACCATCCACGACGCGACGTACGTATCACATAACACACGGATAGCCGTTCAAACAAAGAACCTGCTCCAACGATAGCTTCCGCCACCACTTAAAGCACGCGACTGAAATGCAAAAATTGCAAACAGCCGGTGGAAAGTTCAATAACCTCTGGCTCGATTCGCAGGAAATCAAGCATACATGACTTGGCTGCAGAGAAGCTAGCGCCCCGCATAGGTTCTATTCGATATTCTATTGTGGCTGGGTCGGAGTCAAGGCCGCATTTATTATGGGCTTGATAATTAAGATAATATTTTAGCATTTTTAATATAAACTAAATTAATGGTTTCCTATTTCAAAAATTACATTTTAGAAGATGTTTTGTAATTTTTTTTTGAAAAGCACTGCTTCCCTTGCTTCCATGGACTGCACGCCCCTGGTTAAAGGTAAATGCAGCTTAAGAATTCTGAAAATCACATTTGACATATTTTAAACGTCTAATTTGTGATCAAATCTAATCTGAAGTAATCAATTCTAGTAAATAAAAATTTAGCATCGTCCTCACTGAATTGCATTTGCTAATGTAGGTAGTTTATGCACGCTCATAGGAAAAATTATATACCTATGTCGTGCGGAAAGTGAGTTTTCCGCAGTCGCGTGCGGAAAAATATCACTTTTCGCACTAGTTACGTAAGTAACTATTACTGCCTAACAATTGCAGTTTCTTTTCTTTTATAGAACGGCGGTTATAGCTCTCTACTTAACATTTTTCCCTTTAAATAGGCCCCTGCATACCACACACAAAACCCTTAACATCAAATTGAACTCGCTGCCTGCGGCCAATTAAACTGCCCAACAGGAAGAAAACAGTTTTTTAAAAAATAATTTGGACGTCACGCAACTAAAGTTAAAAAATGTTCGGACATGCACCACTTTTAGATTTATAATATAAAATCCGCTTAGCCGATAGTCAGTTCTCTTAATCAATTCACTCAACGGAACCTAATGATAGCTTGAACGCATCAATCAAATCCTATACCAAAATATCTTATCTAATTTCCCTGTTTTCTTTTTGATTGCGCAGCCATCAGTGAAGAGTTGGCACACAGCCATAAATAAAGAGTGTTGTTTAGCGAGCAATGTAATTTTGTAATTTTATAATTTTCCCCTTATTTCGTCACAAATTACATTGGGAAGCATGCTAAGCTGACTACTTTAGTTGGTTCGTGGCTTCAGTGGTAATCAGAATGAACCCTAATGTTCTCTATTAGAATGTATGTTAAATAAGTTATTCTACAGGGTGTAGTGAGAATACATGCCTTTCCAGTGTCCAAATGTGTTTATAGAATGTGTTTAGGTTATTTCCTACAAATCGATAACAATTGGGATATCTAATTATTAATGTTATCTACAGAAACGAGCCTACAGCAAAGTAATACTGCTGTGGAGAAGAAATATATGCTGAAATTGCTGGATTAAAGTTTTGCAGTGGTACGTACAAAGAATGTGCAGTTAAATCAAATTTAAACATATCTGTAGAATGATAATTTTTCGATATCTGGTTATGCTTAAAAATGGGTCGCAAAACGATGTTTGTAACCCATATTTTGAGTAATTTTATGTAATTTATATGTTGCAGCCTACGCTTAGATAGAATCCGTCGGCAATGTTAAATACTTTTATTTACAACCACGTATGCAATGTTGACATTTCCGACCTTTTAAAAGTTTACAGAAATATATTTCCAACTTTGGCATTTATCCGGATGAAAAATGGCGTTTACCTGGGTGGAAAGTGGTTACTTTCCACCCGGGTAAATGTCACTTTCCACTCAAAGACATGTTGATATTTATTGAATAACTGAATAACGACAATGTTTCAATTTTATTCGATTATTTAATTTTTTCTAAACTCTTCCCGGCTTCTCTCAATTGCAGATCTTCACGTTTCAAGGTGCCGAAAAACATGTTTTCTCGATTCCGTCGGTCTGTCTGCCAGTTAAAAAAAATATATTACTATAAATCTATTCATCCAATTTAGTTATTTATCCATTTTATTTTAAATTTTGTGTAAAGATCAAGTATTATCTAGAAATTAACTAGTAAAATTTTGGTACGAAAGAAGACGACGAAAGAATAATAAAATTTGTATTGGTGAAGAAAATTACCCTTCCGGAGTTTTACATAATATTCATTTGTGTTAGCGTCCCTAGATGTCAAAAATATGTTTCCTCAATTTCGTCTGTCTGCCTGTCAATTCACGGCATAGTAAAGAGCTACTTTCTAAATTTTGATTTGAAATCAAAACTGCTATTTAAATTTTTATATCTGGTCAATCGCCTTATATATTTTATTTTTTAAATAAATTGTGTAAATCTTTTCTTTGTATTTCGTGCAAATCAATTTATTAAAAACGTAGCAAAGCGCTTTCGGCTTTCGCCATCATCAGTGCCACCTGAAAGGAAGGAAATCATTTTCTTTAGTTTTCGATAAGTATTTTATGAAGAGAGTTACTCATGTAGAAGTGAAATTGAATAAGGACAAAGAAACTATGTAAAAGAGAGTAATTATGAAGATAATTTGTATTAAGAAGCAATCTGTAATAATAATTCAATAAGTGATCTACTTACTTAGTCAAGTGTGCACAGGAAGTAAATCCATATAGTACCACAAACAGTTAAAAACAGTAAACAACAGTTACATGACCTAAATTATCATTTCGTTACAATTTAAATGTTTACTGTTTCTAACTGTTTGCGGTACTATATGGATTTATTTCCTGTGCACACTTGACTAAGTAAGTAGATCACTTATTGAATTATTATTACAGATTGCTTCTTAATACAAATTATCTTCATAATTACTCTCTTTTACATAGTTTCTTTGTCCTTATTCAATTTCACTTCTACATTAGTAACTCTCTTCATAAAATACTTATCGAAAACTAAAGAAAGTGATTTCCTTCCTTTCAGGTGGCACTGATGATGGCGAAAGCCGAAAGCGCTTTGCTACGTTTTTAATAAATTGATTTGCACGAAATACAAAGAAAAGATTTTCACAATTTATTTACCTCTACGTGCACACAGCCCTTCCCCTTTCATATTTCATTTTATTTTTTGTCCTTCCTACAAAGCACAAAGCACCCATCCCAAGAAACATTTTTAACACCTAATGGTTTTAAGGAACCTTTATGTAGGCATTCAGATGGTTCTACTTAAAACTGCATGGTGTTTTAAGGAAGCTTTAAAGCAAATCAAAAGGTAAAATGATCTTAATATAAGGTTTTAACATTGACCATAAAACCTACTCAAAAAACCAATAAAAAAATAAAAAAATGGTCTTAAGCAAGCCCTATGGGATTTACCAAATTGCTTTGTTGTAGCAGTTTGCTCCTAGAACCTCCTCAAAATATTCAAAATGGTTTTAAAGAATCAAGTACATGTACTCAAAAAAACCAACAAAAAACTATATTTCTTCACTGGTATATTTTGTTTTGTTTAACTAAAGGAAAAAGCATTTTTGTTATCGTTGAAGTCAGGCATATCAATAATTTTCTTTTCGGGCTTCTTTAATTTTGTACCTCCTATAGGTTTCCTTCTTAAAAAGGTATCTGCTGATTCAGCCGCCATGACCGAATTTTCCTCCATTAACTGTTTTTCTGCTTCTTTAAATATTGCAAAATTTCTTTTCACTACGCAAGGAACTTTTTACCATTTATTTTTATCCGCTAGTGAGCCCGTGTCATTTTTAGTTAAACCATCACAAAACACCCTTATCCTGCCATGCCCCCGGGATAACAACAAAGCGTAGTTCTCCGTTCTCAAACACATGAACAACTTTAAAACTCATGACGTAGATTCTTTGGTTTTCTATAAATAATCGATATTATTTACGTGCATTTTAAAACTTACTTGGAACCAGTGTCGATAATTGCACCTAAATTTACGCAGGGATAAAATATTTACTTGTAAAAAAAGACCGGCAACAAAAATGAAAATATTTATCGCCGCCCTGACGCCTGTAATCTTTCACAACCGTCGTTTTGCGTCTTCTTTTTTGTTTTTACGGCCAATTGGCTACATCATATTACTCATAAAGTAAAAAGAGTTTATGATGGAACATTTTTAGGTCGACCTTAAAACCACATTGCTGTATGTATCCTAAATAAACGACTTGTTGTACTAGAGGTAATATAAACTGTCCATAAAAATGTATCATAAAGCTCAACTATTTTAACATAATTTCAGAAATGAACAATTAGTTTTAAAAGTATGACGGCAATATTTTTCACGCTATCAGAAATTCACCAGTAATGAATTTTGAATTTAATTTTATAGGCTTTGTGAGTATTTTATAATATAGTAACCTGCCATTTTAATTCCATCTTGCACAAGTTAGAGCAGTGGCGGCTCGTGGTGAATTATATTGGGAGGTCAATAACAAATTTAAAAATAGGGCATAATTAAAATAAAAATAAATATCCTATCTTTAAATTAAGCTTTAAATTCTCTTGAAGTTCAGGTCTACTCTTCGCTCTTTAGAATTGGAAAAATGCTGAATGACCCGTTCGTTAAAATTGCACGCACATTCCTTTCATAAACGATTTCTCCATACTTAACATTACTAAAACGGATAGTCTATCTTGGTCTAACTCCTTAACAAAATTTATAAGCCCCGAAAAATCCCTGGATTTTCAGACAAAGCCGTTTCATCATGGCCACGTAGTGCCAGCTCGAATGCCCCACAAAATTTTACACAATCTATACTTTTGTTTAAAATATAACGATTTCTGGATACATTTTTATTAAAATCTCTAAGGGATTTTCTTTAAGCTGTGTCTAGCTGAGTGCAAATATCAACACTCCCGCCCATAGCATAGTTCACTCAACATTTCATGTCATCTGCAGAAAACGCACGTTTTTTTATTTTTTCTTATATGTGTTTTAAGTCTTTAACACCGTTTTTGCACCACAATGAGTCCGACGCGTCCTTAGAAAAGAACAAACAAACATAACAGTAAAATGAGTTAGAGACTTCACAACCACATATCCAGTTAGCTAAATTGTACATACTTTTCGTTTCGATGAACCGCTTTATTTTTGTCTTTACTAGTTTGTCGTATACTACGTTCTGGCAAATTGCGACCACTTTTAATTTTTTGCACTACTGACATTTTATTTCATCTACATTCACAACTCAAACATAGACCACCTTGAAATTGGTTATTTTTGCAAAATTAAGTTCGTAAGCACGTTTTAGTTGTTTATTTTTTTGCACTTACACATGGATCAAAAAAATAAAATAATATATATTACAAAAAAACAGTATATAAATGAATTTTCATCGATTAAAAACGTCCAAAACAATATCGAGTTAGAATATCGACCGCGCGACCTCCGAACAACTGAACTTCTGCATGCCGATGTGATGCCGCGTCCGATGGATTGAATTATGAAAAGAGACCATTTGCTATCACGTTCGGCTGCCGCTCGGTAGCTGTGAAATCTTTGGGTACTTTCGTCAAGCTTTAAGGTAAACAGGGCAATTGAGGCTGCCCAGCCTAGCTTAGTATAGCGTATTTTATTATGCAACGAGACCATTTGAACCGTCTAATAGTGTAGCGTATTTAACTTTTCCCAAGGTTTCCACTTTTTGCTTTTTCAAAAAAAAAATTAAGTCAAACGCAATATTTTTGTGGCACTTGTTTTTTGTGTGTCTATTTCGTAAACGTTTATCAGAAAAATGGCATTCGTTTGTAATAAAAGTTTGTAAATAATAGCGAATTATTGTAATTTAGTTGCTATGAGAACCTCCCAACTAGCAAAATGAATTCCTAAAAGAACGAAATTATTTCGTAACTACCGAAGAGCGCCGCTTAAAGAACGACTTTATTTTGTAAAGCCTCTCAATACGACAATTTTGTCATAAAATAGAGTGGTTTCAGTAATGATGTTAAATAGACATTCTTACAACTCATATTATAGTACAAATAAATATTGTATGTGTACACATTTTATAACAGTTGCATAACATCTTATAGAATCTTTATAAAATAATTTTAAGATAATTGTATAGAAATTGTGATACAGTCAGTGGCGGCTCGTCAGGGTAGGCCTCTGAGGCCGCGCCTCACCCCCAAAATAAAGGAAAAGAGAATTTTTTTATATAACTTTTTATCTATTACCAATTAGAAATATACTTTTTAACAGTTTTACAACATAATAACATTAAAAAAAAAACAAAATATAATCCCATAATAAATATTTTAGAAAATAAATTCTGACCACATCAAAAAACCGACCGTGCAATCCGTGCAAACCCATTCCTAAAGAAAGTGCTCTCGAATGAGGCGAAATAATTTTAGCTTGGAAAGTTTCGACTTCTGACCTATTTATCAACGGCCGGTGCCGATGCCGGCGAGTCACCTGATTACGACAGAGCGGGATGGCGATTGCCGATGCACGCATTTTCTATTGCATTCTTGAGGCGATAAATCTGTAGCATGGATATGCTTTTATTGGTTATTTAAATCACATGACTAGCGAAATATTCCAACGGCTTCTTTTTACGTGGTGCGTGCGGCTGAGAAAGAAATAGGAAATAGATTGCGATAATCGCTGATTGAGGGCGTTCTGTCTTTTAAGGTGAATAAATACGCATAAGTTTTTGTTTTGTTTTGATTTGTAAATGTTCTTTTTGCTTTTGGAAAAAACCGTTTATTATTAAATTATTTAATTGATGTTACTATTACTTTGGGTAAACAGGAAAGCTTATATTGTTGGCCTTGATTTTATTAGGTTGCATTTCGATATTCGGTCATAAAATGAAACAACAGATTCTTTTAACCGTGGCAATTTTTTATAGGAAAAAAACCGTATTATTAAATTATTTAATTGATGTTACATTACTTTGCTTAATAAAAAGAAATGCAATTTTAAGGAAATATTTGCGAATAAAAAGAAATGCTTACTGAACATTGCTAAATTTAGTAATATTTTTACGGGACAATCTAAGACTATACAAAATGAACTAATTGGTTGTATACATGACTATATTCAAGAATATATAAAAAAAGAAATCAATGACACCGATTGTTGTTTTTTTGGCGTAATTGCGGATGATAGGACTGATATAACAGAAAAATCACAGTGTTCGATAACAGTTAGGTATGTGACCAACGGATCTTTAAAAGAAAGATTTTTATGATTTTATGACGATAGCGATAATAGAACAGCAGAGAGCCTTTTTCATTCAATACAAAACAGCTTAGAGCCTTATGACTTTAAAAATAAATTGGTCGCGCAGTGTTACGATGGGGCTAGTGTTATGGCAGGTGAAATAAATGGGCTTCAAACAAAAGTAAAATCTATTGCTCCTTTAGCTATGTTTATTCATTGTTGCGCCCACAGATTAAATCTAGTTTTACAACAGGGAACAAAACTGATTACCCAAAGTCGTATATTTTTTGCCACTTTGTTAGGAATACCAAATTATTTCCACCAATCACCAAAACGGTCTTTTGTGCTTAATCAGATAGTAGGTAAAAGAATTCCGCGAGCTGTAGAAACGCGATGGTATACACGGTCTAAAATTTTAAACTTAGTGGCTAATGAATGGGACAATTTAATTATAGTATTTGAAACTATTATTAATGACTTAAGTTCTGGAACAGAATCTATTAATGGTGCAAAAGGATTTCGAAAGCATTTTAATGATTTCGAATTTTGCCTTTTAACGCATATTTATAAACAAATTTTTAGTTGCACTGATGTACTGTTTCAAATATTACAGTTAAAGCATTTAGATATAAATTACTGCATTTCGCAAATAAACCTTGCCAAGCAACGAATTATTGAATTTAGAAACGAGGACCATTTCAAAGAACTTTTCAATATTGCTAAAAAAGCCACTATTCTGCCAACTAACACACGTCGAGGGCAATGTTCTAGCGACTTTGATATTTTTACTAAATATAAAATATTATATTTCGAAATAATAGATTGTATAATTCTTCAATTAGGGACGCGGTTTGAAAATTTAAATAATTTAAATTTCTTTGCTTTAGTCGATTGCACAAAATATTCGGAATATGTTAAATGCTTTCCAGACGACTTATTAAATAATTTATTAAAAAATTAACAAACATTTTTGACAGAGATAGATTAAAGAATGAGCTTTCTGTATTGTATAGGGATGAAAAATTTTCAAATTTAGATGTCGAAAAAAGTCTAGCTTTGTTATTTAAAGATTTTAAAGCAATTTTTGCGGAAGCATATAAGCTTTTTAATTTAGTTTTAACTATTTCCGCAACAAGTGTATCGGCCGAACGAAATTTTTCATGTCTTAAACGGATCAAAACCTACTTAAGAAACACAATGACACAAGAACGGCTTTCGGGTTTAGCAATGATGTCAATAGAGCAGGAATTACTGTCAGAACTTAGTGAAGACCAAAACTTTTACGACCAAATTATAGATAAATTTGCAAGATTTAATGTACAAAAAGTAGTTTTTTTATCTTATTTCATACAACTATTTATTTTAAGTTTTAATAAACCTTAAAAGGCAGACGTATAGATTTAATGTACAAAAAGTAGTTTTTTTATCTTATTTCATACAACTATTTATTTTAAGTTTTAATAAACTAAATTATGTTTTTATTATCGCAATCACCACTATATTTTAGTGATGGGTGTACATATTTTACTTGTTTTGTTTACTTTTTATTTACTTTTTTTAGAGTTTATTTTTTTAGTTTTTAATGGTTTAGTAGGGCTATTGGCGATGACCTCCATTAAAAAAAAAAGGTGAACGCGTCGCAGAATAATACCTCATGGGTGACGTGGAAATTTATTCACATTTAAACAAAATTAACCTCATGTAGCCTCACCCTTCAATATACTCACGAGCCGCCACTGGATACAGTTGTATAGCTATTGTATTATTTTTAATAGCGACGTTAAAAGTTAGTTCTAATGGAAGTTTTGTAAATGGTTGTATTGAAGTTCCATAAGAAAAGTAATAAGATTGTTAATTTACGCAGAAATAAAAGCATTACACAATAAGTAGGATAGGATTTTATAATCCTATAGCTATAACAGTATATTCTCTATTATAAAGAGCATATAGGATAAAAATGTAATTCCTAGAAATAAAATTATCCCCAGTTATGCCTTACACAATATGTCTGTACAACATAACCCAATAATTCTCCATTTCATCCATCAGTTTTGTTTACAAAATGAAGTCGATAGTATCTCAATGGAAACAAACATAAAAGAGTGGCCATTTTAAAAGAGCAGTTAAGAAAAAGTACCATAGAATACTTCAGACTTGCAGTTCTCGTGCCCCCCTGCTATAGTGGAAACTGAATGTAATTCTAATAGTTCTATAAATATTCGCAAAACAACTTTAAACCGCAGAATTAAAGCACTTATATACAACAGTTTTATAGCAGTTCTCAAAAAGTTTCTTAAATATATTTTATAAGATATCCTATAGACATACTTACAGGACAGTTTTATGATCATTACATTGATTATCTTATAACGGTTGTGTAGTTTACTAAAGAATCTTTTAAAAGAACTGAATTGTCGTATAAACTGGGGCCCTTTTTGGTGGTAAAGGCACTGTATAATAGTTTATAACCACATTATAAGATTTTCACGTTTCTATTAGAAATGCTGTATATCAGTTCTAATAATCTTTATACAATTATTTTTGCTAGTTGGGCTATATACAGGGTGGTGCAACCAAGATGGGGTGGACGATTGTGGGCAAACGGAGAGGAATTTGAAAAAACATTTTTGGGATATGATTGATAGTCAAGAACGCTCTGTTTTAAAATTATACCCATTATACAGGGTGGTCTGAAAAGTTCGTGGTGAACCAAACTTGTGTTTTTTTAAATGGGACACCCGGTATATTATTATTTTAGTTGATTCTCCTATTCGTTACGATCATTTTGATATGAGGTTTGTTGGGTCTAAAATTTATACCAAGGGAATGGGACGAGGTTAAAGTGGAAAAAAGGGTTATACTCCGGCCATTTTTTGAAAACAATTGAAGCAGATATGGAAAAACCAAATATTCTATAAAATGTATTGTATCTAGGATTACAATAATCGCTTGTAAGTCGTTCAAAATTATTCACTGTTATACAGGGTGGTCAAGTTTTGCAAATTTACCTTGGATTGAATTTTTTTAAATGGAACACCCTATATATTTTACTGTCATATTAAAGATAACATCGCCAGCTTTCAGAAAATACCCTATTTGATATCTTTCTAACCAACAGTTTTTTAGTAAATTAACCGTGAAACCAGAATTTACTCATTCTAACAGAAACGGTATTATTTACGTTGCTTAAATTGACTACCTATAATATAAGGAGGCCATGATATAATCATAAATGAAAAGAAAGATTGACATTCTTGTCAAAACCGCAAAGTGTCAGAGAATTGGCATCAATTACCATTGTTTTTTTGACGATAAGCCGAGAAATTGTTAAGTAACAATGAGTTTGAGTACTCCAGAGTTGATAAACATGACTTTTATGTTAGGCGAGTGTCAAAAAAACCCTTTACTACCAAGCAGGGTTTATGCGGTACGATATCCCGATGCCGAAAAAAAACCAAGACCTGAAGCTTTTGCAAGTTTATTACAGAGATTTCAAGAAACAGGCAATGTTGCTTTTAAGAAACGTAAAGTGATTAATAAATCAGTTACCAATGAAGATAATGCTTTGACAGTGTTATTAACAGTGCAAGAAAATCCACACACAAGTACCAGGGAAATTGAGAGAGCTACTGATATTGAACGCACTAGTATTAAACGGATTCTGAAACAACATAAATATCATGCCTACCACATTGAATTACACCAAGAACTGTATGATCGCGATTACGGCCAACGACAAGAGTTTTCAATTTGGTTTTTAAATACAATTTGGGATAATCCAGGTTTTGTAGATAGGGTGCTGTTTTCAGATGAAGCAACTTTTAAAAGCAACGGCTTGGTTAACAAACATAATATGCACTATTATTCAACCGAAAATCCACATTGGATTCGTCAGGTGGACCATCAAAATAAATAGTCAATTAATGTTTGGGGAGGTATAATTGACTCTCATGTTATGGACCATATTTCTTTGAAGAGCATTTAACGGGAGAAGTCTATTTACATTTTTTGAGAAATGAGTTGCTCGTATTGCTCGAAGACTTATCTTTAATGTTAAGAAATTCCTTATGGTTCCAACATGATGGAGCACCCCCGCATTACCATAGGCATGTAAGACATTTTCTCAATAATTGGAAAGGAGAGCATTGGATTGGGCGAGGTGGACCAGTTAATTGGCCTGCGAGGTCACCCGATTTAACGCCACTAGATTTCTTTTTATGGGGACATGTTAAAGAAGAAGTTTATAAAGAGGTTCCAACCACAGTGGAAGATATGAAGTTGAGAATAATAAGTAGTTTTCGCAACATTTCAGACCTGACTTTGAGAAAAGTGAAACTTTCATTTATGGATAGACTCGAAATGTGCCTTCAGCAAAACGGTGGTTTAGTTGAACATCTTTTATAAGTTTTAATTACATTGTTTTTGTTGATTTATATTAAATTTATTTTTTTTGTAAAAAAAGATCTGTTATTAATACTGTCAAAACATTATCTTTATTATTGCTTTACGTTTTTTTGAAAGCAACATTTCCTATTTCTTGAAATCTCTATGATAAACTTGCAAAACTTCTATCTTGTTTTTATTTCGGCATCGCATCATCAAAGAACAATTTTTATTTATTTACTGATGACAATATTCTGACACTTTGCTGTTTTGACAGGACTGTCAATCTTTTGTTCAATTTATGATGATATCATGGCCTCCTAATATTAAATTGTCAATTTTAACAACGTGAATTCAGAGTAATTCGTGTAAAAATGAAGAAATTTTGATTTCACAGCTAATTTACTGAAAAACTGTTGGTCAGAAAGGTATCAAATATGGTATTTTCTGAAAGCTAGTAATGTTATCTTTAACATGAAAGTAAAATATACAGGGTGTTCTATTTAAAAAAATTCAGTCCAAGGTAAATTTGCAAAACTTGACCACTCTGTATAACAGTGAATAATTTTGAACGACTTACAAGCGGTTATTGTAGTCCTAGATACAATACATTTTATAGAATATTTGGTTTTTCCATACCTGTTTCAATTGTTTTCAAAAAATGGCCGGAGTATAACCCTTTTTTTCACTTTAACCTCGTCCCATTCTCTTGGTATAAATTTTAGACCCTACTAACCTTATATTAAAACGATCGCAACGAATAGGAGAATCAACTAAAATAATAATATACCGGGTATCCCATTTAAAAAAACACAAGTTTGGTTCACCACGAACTTTTCAGACCACCCTGTATAATGAGTATAATTTTAAAACACAGCGTTCTTGACTATCAATCATATCCCAATTTTTTTTTTCTAATTCCTCTCCGTTTGCCCACAATCGTCCACCCCATCTTGGTTGCACCACCCAATATTTAGTAAATAAATATGGAGACCTCTGTTCTTATGACTTCTCTTGATTTCAATATCAACTCTCAAAATAAAACGATAGAGCATGCATAAAATAAATAGGTCCTAACAGTCACAAGTAAAAGAGAAATTGGCTTTATATCAGAATCAAATTTGCAAAAAAGTGTTTTATCAATGTATTTAAAAAAGAGGTTTTAAAACTAGTTAATTCGTTTTAAGACGTGTATTTTATGTAGGATTTATCAGTGCTTTGTGGTTTACTAGCAATGGCATACTAAGTTTTATGGCAAGTTTTAAAATAAACCTTTGCAACCCGCTTAGGATTGGGCCTTCGGGGTTTTAAGGAGGTTATAACGTTGGTTTAATGATAACATTATAACAAACTGGTTTTAACGAGGTATTATAAAATAGGCTGTACCAACCTTCTATAGGCGATGATAAACCTAAAAATGTTGCTTGGGAGAGCAGTGTGATGTCGTTTTTTTGAGTAACTAGTATTTTACTAAGATAGAATCCGTCGGAAGTGTTAAATTAGGGTCTAATATGTATATATCCATTTCCAGTGTCAAATTGTGTTTATACAACGTGTTTAGTTTGTTTATTTTATTTCCTACAATTCAATAATAATTAGGAAATCTGATAATTAATGTTATCTACAGAAAGGAGCCTAGGAGCAAAGTTATACTGCGGTGGTGAAGAAATACATGCAAATTTTACTGGATTTAACTTTTGCGGCCGTACGTATCAAGAACGTGCAGTTAAATCAAAATTAAACATATATCTAGAATGATAGTTTTTTTATTACATGGTTATGCTTAAGAATTGGTCGCAAAATGTCGTTTGTATGTAACCCATATTTTGAGTAACTAGTATTTTATATAATTTATAGTTGCAGTCTAGTTGGAATCCGTCGGCAACCAGTAATTTTATATTGATAGTTTTGCTTTTCTATAATGTTACAAATATTAAAATAGTTCTTGACTGATGGGCTTTAAAATTAATGTTTTGTAGATGTAGACCAGGAGAACACAAATTTTATTTATTTAATTTTTAAATTCAGCCACAATAATAAAAGTATTTCAAATATACGTTATTTTTCCTTTTTTAAATGTCTGAACATTGTTGTACTGTTTACTAAGAAAATTATAACGTATTTAAGGGTAAATTTATTTTACACAATAGCATAACGCACTGGGGAGATAATTATAACTAATGTGACCAAAAGAAAATTTTGAATATTTTAATTTTCAATTTTTGTCGTAAGGGGGAGTAACTAGATTCCAGAATTAAAGTGAACAATTTCAGCCAAAATATCCAAAACAACGTATAACTTTGCTACCATTAATTCGATTTAAGACTTATAGTTGATGAATTATTTTTGAGTGTAGCCCTATCTGCCAAATCTAATTTATGTTACATGACAGAGAGCTTTTGGTCAAAACAGAAATCGTTATTGACTTTACTGCGGAAATTATCAATGACTTGGTTAGATGTCGCTGTCGGTAACGACAATCACATTTTTTACTTATTTATGATTAAATCAAAGGGATTGTTGTTTTGAGTCCTTAACAGCTGTTGTAAAGTACAAAAGAAAGTAAAAACAAAATATCTAGTGAAAATAGTGTATATTTACGTGTGAGGGAAATTGGATAAGTAGTCTTCTAGTAACAATTTTAAACTATTACCAGGTCATCTGCACACGACTCTTAATGTTTGACCAAAATTTGAGGTTAATCAGATAAATCTTAGACAAGGAAAGAGAGAGAGGACGCGTAACACCCGTTTACGGCGCTGGCGCAAATTGAAGCAGAAATTCATTAGGACGCCATTTTATGGTGCCAGACAATCGAGGTGTCACCACAGTTTCTTTTGTGGATTATTCAGCGGAAAGTGTGTTAAAAACTATAAATTTTGTGTTAGAAAAATGGTGGTTTGTTGTGCTTACAACTGTAAAAGTCGGAGTGACAGAAAGGAACCTGAAGTTACGTTTCACAGGTGAGAAATAATAAAGTAATTTCTCAATTGCATTTAAAAAACCATTTATCTCATGTTCTAAGTAGTTATTTGGTATAATATTTTAATATGATCTAACAGCTGACTGATTTCACGATACTGCGCAGTGTGGGACATAAACATGACTATTTTCATTCATGATTACCTAATTAAGTATTCATAATTGGGTTAATCTCCTCGAGTAAATGTCATTTGAGCAGTGGTGGCGTTCATATATATTTTAATAATTACGCTTATGAAAAATTGTTTATTACTATATTTTTGAACCATAATGTTAATATTGTTATTATTAACTTTGTTTAATATTATTTTATCTAATTACTATTAGTTCTGCAATAGGAAAATTGGTTTATTTTGATAATAAAACATATTCTTTTGAAGTTTCACATAAGTTTTTTTTTAAGATTTCCTACAAATCTGGTAAGGCGAGAACTTTGGGTTCAGAATCTGAAACTTGCAGACTGGTCTCCAACAAAGAATCACAGACTTTGTTACAAGCATTTTGAAAAAAAATTCTTTTATCGCATTGGCGAAAGAAATTGTCTTTTGGATGAAGCCGTACCGACAATATTTCCAGAACTACCCAAATATATGCAACCAAAAAAGGTAAAGTATTGTTTTTGTAACTATCCAAATAACATTGTTTGATTAGTAGAAGTAATTGCTATATTTTTTTTACTTTATTATATAATTTATAAGGTATTTAATATAATATTTATTTTTATTAACTATTACTATAGTTAATTTCTCTTTAATGTTATTCAAAATTTAATAATTGTTCATGTTTAAACAGTTACACAGTAATACCTCTCTGATATGGAAATTGGAGTATATTTGATTGATAAAACAATATATATGCCTTTAAACCACAATTTCTAAACCATCTAGTTATTTATGCCTAAAGTGATATATAAAGTATGCTAATTACAAATCATAACTATTTATAGATGTTCAAGATATAAACCTATTATAAACCAAATGTTGAGTTAAAGTGGCACAAAAAACTACTATAACATTTATATAACACACATTTTTTAAAGAAATATTAATGAGACTTGATTACCATTTTATATATTTTGGTTGGAAAAAATGTTACTAATTGGTGTACTGCATATTATTTGACTGTACAGTACTAAAAATTTAACAAATCAAATTGTTGCAGACAACAAAGAGATCTCATGAACAAAATATTCAGAATACTGCCTCCACATCAGCAGTAGCTTCTACATCAAGTAGTACCCTGGAAGATATCCATCCAGAGACTCCTAGGAAAAAAAAACTACGTCAACAGCTATTTAGGGAAAGGGTAAAAAGTCAGCAAAAAACAAAGAAGATAAAAATCTTGTCGCAGAAAGTACGAAGGTATAAAAAGAAGGTTTTGTCATTGAAGCAAATCATAAAACATTTAGCTAGTAAAAATTTGATAAGCTCAGAAAATTCTCTATTACTTTCCAACATGTCTGGAATAACCAAAGAACTGCAAAAACGTAAATTGAAAAAAAATGCTAAATATTCTCCAGAATTAAGAAAGTTTGCAATAACGGTCAGTTTTTTTTCACCTAAAGCTTATGATTACATTCGAAAAGTTTTTGATACTTGTTTACCCCATAGGAGTACCATAGGAAAGTGGTTTAAAAATATAAACGCGGAACCAGGTTTTACCAAAGAGTGTTTTGACACTTTAAGAAAATATGTCCAAATATCTGATAGACCTACTCTCATTGCACTTGTTATTGACGAAATTTCAATTCGAAAACAAGTGGAATGGGATGGGAGAAAGTTTCATGGATATGTTTACTATGGGGTAGACTTGGACGATGATCAAAATGCAGTAGCAAAAGAAGCTTTTGTTTTAATGGCTGTTTGCATAAATGGTACATGGAAAATACCAGTAGGGTATTTTTTTGTAGACGGGTTAACTGGCATGCAAAAAAGTTCCCTTGTGTCTCAATGCATAGAATTAATTAAAGAAACTGGTGCCCATGTATTATCATTAACTTTTGACGGTGCTCCTTCGAATGTCGCAATGGCAAATCTTTTAGGCTGTGTCACAGAACTGCAAAATATGAAAACATATTTTACAATTCGTAACAGCAATATTTTTGTTTTTTATGATCCATGTCATATGCTTAAACTAGTTAGAAATACATTCGGAGAGAGCAAACAATTAGTAGATGGTCAGGGGAATTTAATTAAGTGGGAGTACATAGAAAAATTAGAAAATTTACAACAATCTGAAGGACTTCATTTAGGGAACAAACTTAGAAAAGCCCACATCAAGTTTTTTAAGCAAAAAATGAAAGTTAGATTAGCTGTCCAATTATTAAGCGAATCAGTAGCAGATGCTCTAACTTTTTGTGAGGAAACTTTAGGCCTTGAAGAATTTCGTGGTTGTAAGGCTACAGTCAATTTTATTAAAATGTTAAATAATATTTTTGATGTATTAAACAGCCGAACCCTTGCTGCACCAAGATATAAAAAACCCATTTTTAACAAAAATATATTCCAAACTAGGAAGTTTATTTCTGAAGCAATTGATTATATTTCAACATTAAAATTTACAAACAATCAATTACTAATACATTCCAAAAGGAAAACGGGCTTTCTAGGTTTTATAATATCTTTAAAAAGTGCCTTGCTGATGTATGATGAAGCAATTTCAAAAAATTATCTTGTTTACCTTCCATGTTATAAAATTAGTCAAGACCATCTTGAACTATTTTTTTCATCCATAAGATCAAGGGGTGGTTGGAATAATAATCCTACCTGTAGACAATTTACGGCTGCTTACAAATGACTTTTAGTCCGAGCAGAAATTCGTGAAGGGGGAATGGGGAATTGTATTCCCTTAGATGACATACCTATACTAGTGGGATCAAGCAGGTTTGAAAAACCAGAACTCAATATTGCACCACCTGATTTTCTCCCAGAGGTATCTGAAAAGTATCCAATGTTGCAAAGCATTTGGGAAGATCATAAATATATAATGAATACCCATGTAATTAGTAAATGTTCAAAAGAAATTATAATTTATATAGCGGGTTTTGTATCACGTAGGTTACAATCATTAATTAAATGTGAAATGTGCATACAATCTTTAATTGGGGAAAAAGAAAATTATTTAAACTCCTTAATTTCCCAAAAAAATCGAGGTGGATTAACACATCCCTCTAAAGACGTAATAGAAATTTGTAAATTAAGCGAACATTTTTTGCGAATTTATGAGCACGATATCAAAAAGAAGAATTTTTTAAGTATCTTAAAAAGCAAAATTATGTATAGCTGCATACAATCAAAATATTTTAATTATTTAAAAGAACATGCATCAGAAGGTACTACAAACCACTTATATTTTTTGATGGAATCTATCATTTTACAGTATTTAAATATTCGTTTGCATTTTATAAGTAAAAGGCAATCTGAAGTAGTAGATCCCATCAGAAGTCAATATACCAAGCTAATTTTGTTTAAGGGACAATAACATTTATTGTATTGGTTTAGCTTTAGTATTTATAATAATGTATATAATTTTTTTAGTTTTAAGTTTTTTGTAATTGTATTTAGTATGTAGAAACCCTGTAAAATATTTCAGCTATATGAAATAAAATATAACGTAATTAAATTATATACCTAGTTTTATTTCAGTATTAAGAAGGTCCATAAATACATAAAAAGCAGAATAGCGAAATACTAATTTTTCCAAGATAATTTACATTACAAAAATTTAAAGCTAACAGGCGCTCGGTAAGAGTTTAAGCAGATTTTAATTTTGCACATGGTTTTCATTTTGATAGAAAATAAATATATGCGTCGCGTCGGTGAACCAAAACGCTGCATTTTCGTCTAAGTTTCGTCTAAAGTCCTCTTACTTATCACCTCTTTTCATATATGCGTCGTCATATATACCTCTTTCATTATTTGGCCGCCATTTTGAATTCGTACAACAATATTAGGTACCAGTTCATCACTACACCATAATTAATTATTGCATAAAATTTGAAATCAATCCATTAAATAGTTTTTTTAGTTTGAATTTGAAAATATTTTATTAAATTGATTAAGTAGTTTTCAACATTTTTTTTGTAATATTTCACTGCGCCGCCATTCTGGATTTTTACTAAAATGTTACAAGGGCATCTTCATATGACCCTTAATTTTTGACATGTCAATCGGCATTTAGAGATCCTGAAACGAATCCAGTGCTTCATAAAATTGATGTTTTTAAGCTTGCTGGAAACTAATGTTTCAACCCCAAGAAGGAAGCGCTTGGGTCAATAATGCCAAGTTATTCGATTAATTGGTGCCCTATTTACAACGCATGCCTTGTTTTGGTAAATTAAATTTGTATTGGTTGAAAGGATTATCTACTGTGTTTTTCATTATTAATTGTATAAATAGATTATTTAAAAGAATATTTTTAGAATACAAAACATTGCCAGCATTATCAGCTGATTGCAAGCCAAATCTATTTAAAGCACCTATGGTAAACTGAGGCAGCTTTGTTCAACTCTACACACGAATATTTTAGAATTAACTTACGAATTTCACTGTTTTAAAGTAATCATCTACAGGGTGTTTCAAAATAAATGCGAAGAACTTAAGGAGGTTATTCTTGAGTTCATTTTAAGAAAAAAACTTGTCCTAAACCTCATAGCTTTTGAGATACAGGGTGTTAAACTTTTCAGAAAAAAATCTTTTCTGTTATAATATGTGGGATACCATTTTAGATATCTTCGTGAAAGTTGGTACACATTTTCTACGAGTTAAGTTTTTTTTATGTCTATCAGTGGCGTACGAACGAGATTTGCATTGCATATTTCTGAAGAAAAAATGGTACGCCACTGACATTTTTTCATTTTGGATATTTTGTTTGAGTGGTTTGAAAACATCATTTTGAACACCCCATGTGTCAAAATAAATGCGGAGAACTTGAGGGGGTGATTTTTGAGAAAACTTTTCAAAAAAAATCTTTTTTTATAATATTTAGAATACCATTCTAGATATCTTCGTGAAATTTGGTACACATTTTCTAGGCATCAAGATTCATTTTATGGTGTCCAACATTTTTTCTATTTCACCAGTGGCGTCCGTACGGGATTTGCATTACATATTTTTGAAGAAAAAAATGGTACGCCACTGACATTTTTAAATTCTGGTTAGATTTTTGGATAACCTAGACATTTTTACATAAAAATTACTTCTTACGTTTTTCTCGTCAGATGTACCGTTTACAAGTTATTTAGCAAAATGTCGGAATTTTTGGAGTTTTGTTAAGCAAAATTGGCTATGCACGAATGATCATTTTGCCAAATAACTTCTAGAACGTAGAAACACTAAAAAGTTAGGGAGCAGAATAGGGAATTTGAATTTGATATTCCTTGTTCAAAATAAAGGGCAGTTTGTTATAAACGTTGGGTCAAAAGACAACAATTAGGGAGAATTGCGGTACAAAGATAGCGGAAAAATAATGTTTTTATTTTTTATCTTAAAAACGAAAAGCGACAGAATAATGAAATTTTATTAGAATATTACTACTATGATCTGCATATTTTTTCACTTTTTAAAATTAGTGGAGTGGGTTGAAATACACTACCCCTATTATTCTTGTTAACTAAATTTAAAGAAAAACTTACGCAACAACTTGGAAAAAAATAAATTTGGATAGCTTGTTTTATTTAAAAATTTTTGTACTTCTTGTATTTTTTTCATAAAAGTTACCGATTTGAAATAAAATGTAAATCATTACGTGTCGGGACGGAGAAATTTTTTTGAAAAAATCCAGTGGGCCAATGTCACTTTTTAGTGCGTTTCTAATATTGCTGTATAATGTCAAATACAGTTAGTTTAAATACAATATTTTACGATTAATTTAATCAAACAAAACATTTGTTATCTGATCTGTTTAGTTGTGCAGTAATAAGAGTTTTAATTAAATCAATAGAACAATAGTGGTTAATTTTACGAATGCAGAAATGGTAGATATGCATTTTATGTACGGGAGTGCAAACGGAAAGTCTTTGGAAGCTTGTCGTCTTTTCAAAGACTATATGACTCTAGAACTTTTGAAAAAAGAATGTATGGAGGATATTAGAACAACAGTTATATTCTTACCATATACAGAGGGTTCAAGCTGTCTTACCAAGAGATTTCTAACCGAATTTTTCACCGAATGGATACCGATAATCCTTTTTTTTGTTCAAATATTCTCTTTTCGGACGAAGCTAGTTTCTCAAGGGATGCAATTCAAAACTTTCATAACAGGCATGTATGGGGTGAAGATAATCCACATTTAATAACAGAATCTAGACATTAACATCAGTTTTCCGTTAACGTTTGGATTGAAGTTGAAGCGAAGGTAAATCTTACTTATGAAAACCGCTGGATAGGAAGAGATGGGCCTCATCTTTGGCCGCCTCGATTTCCAGATTTAAATCCTTTGGATTATTGTATTTGGGGTATCTGAAAGAATTACTTTACACTACTCCAGTACAGGATATCGAAGACCTGAGAAAACGCGTAATAACATCATGTGATAAGATATAATCTTGGCATATTTCAGCGTATTGGAGGCTCAATGACGCGTAGAATAAATGCATGCAATATATTGCATGTTTGTATTTGAGTTGCAATGTTTAAATAAGATTTTTTAAGAACGATTTTATTCATAGTTCATACATTATTACATAGAGATTAGGTTAGTTTAAAACATGTTTATTCATTAATTATTTTTAAAATGTGATTGTTCAGAAGAAAATTTAACATTAGTACAAAATAAAACAGTGTTTTGAAAGCAGCCAAGTAGATTATTTTTTTTAAATGTGTTGAGATTATTTGTTGCGTTTAGATTGACAAACACAAATCTTTTTTGGCTTTTTCGCTTAAATAATATTGTTTATATTATGTATCGAAATATTCCGTAATGCTTTACATTTTATTTTTTTAATTTCGAATCAGTAAGTTTATGAAAATAATAGAAGAAGTAAAAAAGTTTCTAAATAAATCAAGATATCCAAATTTATTTTTTTCCAAGTCGTTGCGTAATTCTCTTTTTCAACCCCCTCCACTAACTTTAAAAAAGTGAAAATATATGCAGATCATAGTAGTAATACTCCAATAAAATTTCATTATTCTGTCGCTTTTCGTTTTTAAGATGAAAAATAAAAACATTATTTTTCCGCCATCTTTGTACCGTAATTCTCCCTAATTGTTGACTTTTGACTCAACGTTTATAACAAACTGCCCTTTATTTTGAACAAGGAATATCAAATTCAAATTCCCTATTCTGCTCCCTAACTTTTTAGTCTTTCTACGTTTTAGAAGTTATTTGGCAAAATGATCATTCATGCATAGCCAATTTTGCTTAACAGAACTCCAAAAATTCCGACATTTTGCTAAATAACTTTTAAACAGTACATCTGACGCGAAAAACACACGAGGTAATTTTTATGTAAAAATGTCTAGGTTATCCAAAAAACTAACCAGATGAAAAAATGCCAGTGGCGTACCATTTTTTTCTTCAAAAATATGTAATACAAATCCCGTACGGACTGGTGAAATAGAAAAAATGTTGGACACCATAAAATGTATCTTGATGCCTAGAAAATGTGTACCAAATTTCATGAAGATATCTAGAATTGTATTTTAAATATTATAAAAAAAAGATTTTTTTTCTGATAAGCTTAACACCCCATATCTCAAAAGTTATGAGGTTTAGGACACATGTTCATATGAAGTTTTTTTCTTAATATAAACTCAAAAATCACCCCCTTAAGTTCTCCGCATTTATTTTGAAACATAGGGTGTTCAAAATGATGTTTTCAAAGTACTCACGGTAGTCCCTTGACTTTAAGCCAAAATGAAGACGCCCATTTAAATGTATATTTGTCTCTAATTGCAAAGGTTGGGGCATTCTTAACCGGTGAGGAAAATCAACAAATTTTAAGTAAAAATACAATTTTTATTTTTGCCTGCGCCGTCAGAGAAGATTCGGTGAAGATTGCTGTTTATCCAAAACATGGCAATTTTCTCCTAACTTCCTCCCAGATTATAACTGAGAGCGAGTTAAGCCGACCTTTTTAGTTGGTTCAGACCTTAGAGTAAGAATAAAAATAGAGTTCGTTATTTCCATATTTAGCCACTGCCAAGATTACCTCACAGTAGAAGGTCGATCGTACGATGATGCCAAACCTAGCCAGGAACTCCAATGTTTATACCAATTTATATTACGATATATTAAACATAATGCAATAAAATTTTCATACAAAGAATAGTAATGTTCTTCCAGTATTAGTTTCTAAGCAGTATAAAGAAATTACTTTTGTTGCAAAATAGTAAAATACAAGCCAAAATACCCAAAGCCTCAAATCAGATTAGACCAGTGACAAGAGTTTTAGTTAGATATGGCAACCCCGATCGACAACTCCACGTATTAGACCATCCCACTTTCATTGCCTTATAGTAAAAAAGTATAATAGTCTACAGTAAAGATTGTTACAGGGTCACGTGACTGACGTGGCTTAAAAACCAATAGCGGGTCGTAGAACTACAATAAACTTTAACGTTAAAGAAATTAATTTGCTGAAAAATATTTTAACCCAGAAATTAATTGAATTAAAACTGTCATTAGGTACCAAGTTTTTCTTAGCTTCACTATTGAATGTGTTTTAATGTAATATTGTGTAATTGTTGATATGGTTCAAATCTTCTAATTATATGTTGCCTTACTTCAGAAAGCAGCGCTCTAAGGTGCGGTGACATTAGAAGAACGTTGATTTTTTAAATATTTAATAAATAAGTTTTATTTACTTTATCTTGGACATTGCGAAACTAGGAGCTTTAGTTGACCTAACTATGGTGCGGCAATGTGAGTTTGTAAAAAAATGGCCGTTTAAGTTTGGAATTGTCTTTTAATCGTTAAGTAAACAGCTAGATTTCCTTTTCCAGGGGATTTTTTAGGTCTAATAGAAGATACCTTGATCACTTATTTTGGGTAATATGACGTATTGACCAATCCGGTTCAGTATAATAGAACGTTTATTTCGTCGTGGGTCATGTGAGAATCCTCAGAAGCCAAATAATACAAGAAAGACTCTGAGGTGTTTTTTTGACGATTACAATACTTTTTCCTATCAGAAAATTAAAATAATTATAGAATATACCTATACTATATTAAAATAGTCGAAGAGCGTCTGACGCTCAAAAAAACGTACTGCGATTTCGAAATTCACTAGATTTTGGATGAAATCTGGGGAACTAATAAAGTTTCGGATGATTTCGGGCCTTTTTTAATTTTCACTTGAGTTGGGCCAATTTTTTATTTAATGTGTTATGAGGTAAAGGAATTTAAATGGTGACTCTTTGGGCATCAAAAGTAAAAATGTGTTCGTAAACATATTCTAAACTGGTTAGAATTTAAGATTTAGGATATTGAAAACTAAAAAAATCTTTTAGTTTTTAAATTTAGCTATTGACATGGAATAACAATAGCAAATTGTCGGTTATTCTATTATTATCTTATAGCGCTCACTTTTTTCTACTTTCCTCGCAAGAGGAAAGTATTCTAGTTGCAAAAAAACGTGTTTTCTCAGTTCCGTCGGTTAGTCTGCATGTCTGTCCGCGACAAAGCTTAAGAACTGGTTGTTGTATTTACTTCAATATTTATTTATTTTATTTGTTTTAGAAAAAGAGCACATCGGTTGTTGCTCAAAAATCAAATATTATATAGGGATGAACTGGTAAAAATGTTGAGACAAATTCAAAATGGGGGAACAAAATGGTGGCCAATTAAATGTTTAAAAATATCTGAAAAAAGTATTTATCGGATTGATTGATGACATCCCAATTTTGAATATTTATTACTAAAAATGTATGAATTGCTCAGTTAATATCGATTTTTAATCAAATCTGTATAAATATTAAAATTCGCTCGCAATCTAGGCATTCCTACTCTCATTTTTTAAATGTTTATTGGAAGCCAGCAAAAGCGCGTTAAAAGCATTGATTTTAGTTTAAAACTTTAACATCCGTATTCACTAAAGAGGTTTAAATTTAGACAAGGTCAGGTTTAAGATGACATTTTTAACAACTGAACAAATAATTTTTCTAAATGTCACAATTACAAAATGACAGTGACATAAGGCAAACAACTAAAAACTAAAGTTTAATAATATATAAATAAGTAATTTCCTTTTAAACGTACCTAACTTATTGGTTTGATTTTAGATAGTGAAGTAGGGAACGATTATTTCTTTGAAATTTAAAAACCTATTTGCTTCATTAGGAAATAGGTAAGAATTCTTCCTTTTGCCAACGATAATGAAGCATGGCCCATTTCTTCATTTTCGTACATCAAATATTTTAACAGGTCGTCATTTTGTTTCGCCATATTGAATTCATACCAATATTTTACCAGTTTTTTTTATATCATACGTAATTTTTGTGGAAAATTAAATAAAATTAAAGTTAATCGAGTAAGTGGATTTTTTAGCTATACCGGAACAGATCGACCGACCGACCGAGAGTAATGGAAAAACCCAGAACGATGATTTTTTCACAATTAATGATATTTCCTTAGGCGGAAAGTGAAAACTCGCGCCGTCACTGGCATTCGTCAACAAATGGCGACGGCTTGGACATGGGCCATCCCCACTTCTTGTTTTATCGTAAACATTGGTCGATAGAATGTGAAAAATAGGGGAACCATGTTGGCGCATACCCCTAACGTGATTTATGAATGAATTATGATCTCTACTTTAATTCTTACTCTAAGATTCGGACCCTCAGTCATGTAGTGATATAGTGTAAGCTTAGTTGGAATTAAGGGTTCGCGAGACCGAGACCTCGACCTACTTAGTCTCGGTATTGGTCTCGAAAGTCTCGGTGGACTCGAAGATAAAATTTTTAAAATAATAATTGTTCGCCGAGATGTTATTTAGACAAAAGTACATGGAAGCCTACGTTCGAAACCCAATCTTAAAAATTTAATGTAAAAAACCCAATGATTGAACGTTTCAGTAAAGTAGAAAAAATGTAGGTATATTTATATACAAAATTATTCCAAAAATCTATAATTCGAAATGATGTTGCCAACAGATGGAATCAGTAAATGAAGATATACGGACAATAGTAGGTGTATCAAAATAAATATCACATATCCCTTGTTCTTTGGACATCAACAGAAAGGCCACACATCACTAGAGTTACTTAAACAACCATCCACAGAACAATAATTATTTGACATTTCGAAAGATATACAAATAGAATAAGATATATTAAACACAAAATAAGGACACACTGTATAATGCTGCCGAACTCATGCAAGCAACGTGTTGGGCATTCTAGGGACAGACGTTATAATTCAATAGGTAGAAAACGATCGATGGCCAAGTAAAGCACCCTTAGGTATTCTGTAAACTTTGCTATTTTGAACCAAACTTTTATTACTTTGATGCGTATTTACTTTCTTAACCAGGACAGTTTTTAGGGGTCTGCACGTTGTGCTTGTACAAAGGCAGCTAAGGTTCATAATACTACTTGTGAATCAACTATTTTTGTTCTTTAGTAAATTAACTATAAATTTTAAAAGTGGAGTAGATTTTAAAAGTAAATTTATTTATTAAACAAATATCTACTTGTTCAATTTTTCGCCTGAAAGATCAATCTATAGCCTTTTTTGAGAAAATTACTGGGATAAATATTATATTGTGTCTGCTGAATCACCAATAATATCAAGTTCCTCAAGCGATGATAACTATGACATCAATTAAACATCACTATTTGAAAAAAAAGTGATTCCGAAAATTGGAGAAAAGAAATAATAGAATATATGTAATTAAAGCACGCTCCAAAAGGTACAGATATTTTAGAATGGTGGAAAGCACACGAATAAACAATTTCCAAATTTAGCCAAAATAGCAAAAGGTCTTTTGTCTATACAGGCGAACTCTGTAGCAGTAGAGCGTTTATTTTCACAAGCAGGTTAATTAATACAAAACTAAGAAGCATGTGAAGAACACATGCTTATTATGTATTAGAAACAAATGCTTATTATGTATTCATTCATCGTATAAAAGTAACTTGAAAAATGAAATTTAAAAATATTAGTTTAAATTTTCTGTTATAATATTTTTAGGTTTATTATATAGGTTGAAATAAAATCTAAAAATATGCTTATAATGTATCTTTAGAAATTTAAATTTTTACTTTGTTATTAGAAAAGTTCGTTATTTTTTAAGCGTAATAGTTGAATTAATTTTATTGATCATCTATTTAAAATCCTAAGCCAAATTCTACTTTGTGTTTTGTTTGTTGAAAATCTCGTCCGTATGTATATGTATTATTTTTAATATACACATATAGTTAAAAATTTTATATCGTCCATTATTTGCAAATACAAGCAAAATCAATACAAAAATATTGTTCTATAAAACACGAACCATCTTTAATTAACAAGCCATCGAACCGATTAAAGAAGAAAATGTTAACAAAAATTTTCACTGATTTTTTTTAACAATTTTTTGTTTATTTTAAGTCGGAAAATTTTTAAACAAAAATCACCACAATTATTCCATCTGTTGGAGACTTTACTGTATCTATACTATATAAGAATATAATATTGCGATGTTTTTAGTTGTTATAGTCTATTAGTTATTAATTATTGAACCAAAAAACTAAAAATTTTTGGATTTTAGTTACTTTCAATAATTAAACATAAAAACCGATTATAAACTTACAAAAATCACAACATCTAAATCCTATATAGTTGTGATAAAGTGTCTCTTTTTGAGAACAGGTTAGCAATTTACGGTTTTCGACATGTAAGGTGGAAATTCGCTACTAGAATTTCTAAATTTGGGAATTTCTCTTTTTATGGTTATTTATATCGTTTTTTAAATGACTATTTCACTAGTATCATTGTTATAAGAACATATACATATATATAATTAATTATAGAAAAATTATTTTTTGCATCAATTAATTTGCCCCCAAACATATATTTTTTTAATTATTTTGTCAAAACAAATAATTTACGAACATTAGTTATTTTGCTACTTCACTTTGAGATCGAGACCGAGAGTCTCGATAGGTAAGTCTCGGTATCGGACTCGGTCTCGAACACCAAGTCTCGGTCTCGCAATGCTTTTTGAGACCGAGACCGAGACTAGTCTCTGGTGGTCTCGCGAACCCCTAGTTGGAATAAAATTTTAGATTTTTCTCTAGGGTTGTAGGTAAAAATACAAATTTGGAATTAATAAAATTAGAGCTTAAATAGCTTCCGAGAAAAACAAATTATTCAGAACAAATAAGTATTGGGATATATTATAATTATTATCTGCCGAAACGACCTTAGGCGAGACGATGCTCAAGAAAAATGTGCGGCATTTACCCGATCCAGCCTTTGTAGTGCTATGTACGATGAACCGACGATTAACCTAATATTAAATGTAGAGTGTTAATTATTGGTTATCTAGTAAGCTACTGCTATGCCTTAGGAGTGATCGTGAAATGTCGTTGGTAATTTATATTTAGGGTAATTTATAATTAGTATCTTCTAGAATTTATAATTTCAGCCTTCCCCGAGATCGGATCCGTCGGCAACGATTAATTAATATTTATAGTTTCGGTTTCTTATAATCAGTTACGAATATCAAAAAGTTCTTGGTAGCTGGGGTTTAATATGATTATTATGTAAATAAAAGCAGTTTAAAAACTATTTTTATTTCATTTTTAACTTTAGTCGCCTACTGTAATAAAATTGTTGAATCATTTTGAATAAGTTATCAGCTAAACTCGAGCATTTATATTGCGATACGTTGTCGCCATATTTATAATTTTTTTTTTCAGTATTTCTTGAAAACGTATTAGTATTATTACCACAATAAAATTGTCTTTTATTATAGCGTATTCATTTATCATTCGTTTACTTTGACTTGTAATCTGGGGGCATTATTTGAATCTCACGTGAAATATTTCAAGCGTATGTTAGATATTGTCTTTGACGTTTTCAAAATTCCGTATTCGTCGTAGTGTCAGTTGGTACTTTCGGTACATTTTTACTTTTCAGTCGGTGTATCTCGGAAACGATTTCTACGAAAGCGTAGAAGAGTCACAATGATTTTATTTTTATTTCTATAACAAATTCCGACTTCTATCTCGGAATTCCGACTTCTATCTTGGAATTCCGACTTACATCTCGGAATTCCGTATTGTAATTAATACACGACTGCTTATAAGCGCAATCACTTTTTTATATTCTTTTAACGTCAAATGAAGCATTCATTCTAAAGGAAATTAATGTTTTAATTTTAGGGATCAGGATGAAGCTAAGTAAAACTACAAGAAATTTATTAACTGTGCATAAAGTCAAAATTAAAAAATAACGACTGGGTCGGTTCCGATGGCTTGACATGAAAAATAAAATCTTGTACTTTACTTTATCTTTTTCATAGATTGTAGAAATAATAAAACGCCATTTAGTAAGAACATCTGAACCATATTGTGCTAAAAAGATGTAATAACATGGAGGGGTTCACGCATTTTCAGATATATATATATATATATATATATATATATATATATATATATATATATATATATATATATATATATATATATATAGGATGTTCCTTAATGACATGCTAATATTTAAAGGGGTTATTCTTGGACCCATTTTAAGAAAAAATCTTCATATGAACTTATGTCCTAAACGTCTTAACTTTTGAGATACAGGGTGCTAAAGTTTTCAGAAAAAAAATTATTTTTTTTAATAACTGTGATACTACTGTAGATATCTTTATGAAATTTGGTACACGTGTTCTATGCATCAAGATGCATTTTCTAATGTACAAGCAATTTTATTCTTTTTACCAGTGGCGTCCGTACGCGTTTTGCTTAGAATATTTTTGGAGAAAAAAATGGTACGCCACTGCTTTATCTTAAAATAAAAATTATTTTTGGAATTCTCATTCATTTCTGAGCAAAGTCGATCTCTTGATTTTCTTTCGGCCGACGCATAGTTTTCGCTTAAAAAAATAAAAATCGTTTTACTTCAGGGTCAAATCGTTAAAAATCTGATGTGGTGACTGTTGTGTGGAAAGCGTTTTTTTTCTTTTTTCGTGCTATTCAGTTCATTTAATAATAAATATTAATTAATTTAGAAATAAGTAATTGATTTACTTTACTTTAGGATTGATTACTTTAGGAAACAATTTTTAAAAAACTTTCATGTGCCAATAAATTACAGCGGGGATTTCAGCTTGCAGAAAACAAAGTTAACATTAATTATAAAAATTGTTGGAAGTGGCCACCTTCACTTAATATGCATGCTTCCGCCCGTCTACGCATGGAATTGCGCACTCGTTCAAATATTCCCGGCGTATTCCGTATAGTTTCACACGAGGCAACTATTCGCTCTCTTAAATCTTCTACAGTGTTAACGGGAGTTTTGTACACTAGAGTTTTAAGGTGCCCCCATAAAAAGAAATCCAAACTATTGAGATCGGGGGATCTTGCTGGCCATTGCTGAGGTCCTCCGCGACCTATCCAACGATCAGGATAAACTGTATCTAAATGATTTCGGACAATTACGCTGAAATGAGCCGGTGCTCCATCGTGCATGTACCATATGCGATGCCTTAACGCAACTGGTACATCTTCAAGCAACCCAGGTAGTTCTTCTTCGAGAAAATGCAAATAAGACCCTCCATCAAGACGTCCTGGTAGGAAAAATGGGCCTATGAGATGATTACTAATAATTCCTGCCCAAACATTAAGCGAAAATTGTTCTTGAAAATGGGTTTCGGTTATGGCATGCGGGTTTTCTCCGCCCACACATGATTGTTATGGAAATTTTGAATAGCATTCCTAGAAAAAGTTGCTTCGTCTGTGAACAAAATTTGTGACTCAAACTGCGGATTTAGTGTAATTCTCTGAAGATACCACTGAGAGAAGTTCACACGCTGTGGGAAATCCCTGGGGAGTAATGCCTGTACTCTTAGAATATGATATGGATATAACAAAAAGTCAACTAAAATACGCCAAACAATTTGGTGACAAATATTCAAAGCTCTAGCGATCTTCCTCGTACTCGTCTCAGGATGTTCGTCGATTTCTTGCAGCACCGCTTCCTCAACTTCAGGTGTTCTGACAGTTCGAGGTCTGCCTTCCGAAGTACCTTTATTGAAACTACCTGTTTCGCTAAGTCGGCGATGAATATTCGAAAAGGTTCGGCTATCTGGCAAGGCACGATTAGGATATCTTTCCTGATAAATGCGTCTGGCTTCTGTTGCATTACCATCTGCGAGGCCATATGCGTAATGCATTGCCGCCATTTCCGCATTCGTATAATTTACCATATTTAATGATATTATTCGAAAAAACGGCGAAAATAACTTCAATAACTTCAATGAAACACTTAAAACCAAAGAGATGACACACTGAAATGGTTTTGAACACCAACAGCTTACTTTAAGTCATTTGACATCGACGTTTGTAAAAACGTAATTTATTCCAGGACTACTAGATTTATGGGTTTAAAAATTATTATTAGTTGGTATTGAGATATTATGAAGCAATTTTAACTCAATTATTTAATCAAGAACGGACCATCAGACGAGAAAACTTTTTCGTTTATGAACACATTCGATGTCATAATTTTCTTTCACCCGATAAATAAGCGATTTCCACACAACAGTCACCCTATCAGATTTTTAACGATTTGACCCTGAAGTAAAACGATTTTTATTTTTTTAAGCGAAAACTATGCGTCGGCCGAAAGAAAATCAAGAGATCGAATTTGCTCAGAAATGAATGAGAATTCCAAAAATAATTTTTATTTTAAGATAAAGCAGTGGCGTACCATTTTTTTCTCCAAAAATATTCTAAGCAAAACGCGTACGGACGCCACTGGTAAAAAGAATAAAATTGCTTGTACATTAGAAAATGCATCTTGATGCATAGAACACGTGTACCAAATTTCATAAAGATATCTACAGTAGTATCACAGTTATTAAAAAAAATAATTTTTTTTCTGAAAACTTTAGCACCCTGTATCTCAAAAGTTAAGACGTTTAGGACATCAGTTCATATGAAGATTTTTTCTTAAAATGGGTCCAAGAATCACCCCCTTAAATATTAGCATGTCATTTAGGGACACCCTGTATATATATATATATATATATATATATATATATATATATATATATATATATATATATATATATATATATATATATATATATATATATATATATATATATATATATATATATATATATATATATATATATATATATATACAGGGTGATTCATGAGGAAATGTCAATACTTCAGGTACATATTCAGGACCAAAAAATAAACATAAAAGTCTATATAAACAAGTGTCCGCAAGGCCTTAGTTCTCGAGATACAGGGTGTTAAAGTTTTTATTTAATTTTCCTATTTTTTAAATAAAGTCTATGATAATGTAAATAATGGAGTGAAAATTGATATACGGGGGTTTTTTGGTATGATAAATTCGAATCTAACACTAGTATTGCTCTTACTTGTAGGGGGCGCCACCTACATGTCTTTCTACTTCTTCGAACAATCACAACTTTTTGGTATAGTCTTGTATTACATTTTTGAGTAAAACAAATTATTCCCTTGCCATTTCTACGTCAAAAAGGTATACCTGTTAAAAGTGGATACGAGTAACCATTTTCGAGATATTTGGATTTAACACAGTTTCGGCGCATGTGATTTTTTTTATCAAATTTACATAAAGTATGCATGTATTGTAAAAAAATAGAAGTGTGCTTTGCCTGACAGAACAACTGCTGGTTGGTGTTCTCATCGTTTTTCCTGTTACTTAGCAATAGTAATGTCAGTTAATAATAAGATCAAATTTTGTCACTGTCAATTTCTGTTCATAACTTTTATTATCTGACAATAATCATTTAAGAAACTTTAGATCTAAATACGTCATTATGCCTGTGATATTCTCGCATCGTGAATATGCAGATATGATATTCGTCTATGGCTTCTGCAATGGGGTCGCAATTCAAGCAGTCGCGGAGTACCAGCGTCGTTTTCCAGATAGAAGGGTGCCAGATAGAAGAGTTTTTCAACAAGTTTTCACTACTGCTGGAGAATCTGGGATGTTTCCAAGTGCGAAAATTGTATCTGAAAGGGAATCGGGGCCCAACGTTGAAGTAGAAGAGGCTATACTCAATGGCGTCGAAAATGATCCAAGCATAAGCACTAGGCGGATTGCAGATGCATATCAAATTACACAATAGTCTGCTTGAAGAAATCTTCACATTAATTGTTTATACCCATTTCATTTACAACAGGTTCAACATTTACAGGAGGGTGATTTTTAGTTGAGAATGCAATTCTGTAATTGGATTAATGAAGATCGAAGGTTGTATAGGTATGTTTTGTTCACTGATGAAGCACAGTTCACGCGTAATGGTATAAATAATCTTCACAATGAACACCGGTGGTCCTATGAAAATCCTCACGCTACAGTAGAACATAATTTCCAACATAAATTTAGCATTAATGTGTGGTGTGGGTGTGTTAAATGGTCATTTAATTGGTCCATTTATAATCGACGGTAGTCTTACAGGAGAAAAATATTTAAACTTTCTTAAAAATCACTTAATGTAAGACAAAACATGTATTTGCATCATGATGGAGCGCCTGCACACTACAGTTTACTAGTGAGAGATTTTTTAAACCAAAACTTTCCAAACCGATGGATTGGTCGGGGAGGTCCGTTTAATTGGCCAACTAGATCGCCAGACCTTAATCCTTTGGATTATTGTCTTTGGGGATAGTTCAAATCACTGGTATATTCCACTAAAGTAAATACAAGAGAAGCATTATTGGATCGGATAACAAACGCAGCACAAACACTAAGAAATGCGCCCGAATGTATCTACAGAGCAACCCGAGCTATGCACCATAGAGCTGACCTGTGCTTAGAAGCAAATGGTGGAATTTTTGAAAATTATAAAACGTAACCTAGATTTTATTAAAAATAACAATTTTAATAAAAATTAAATACCCTTTGTTTAGTTTATGTCTGAGGCACTGAATACATACCACAAAAAAGTGTGTTAGTCTTTCATTTCAAAGCTTTTGTGCCAAGATGCGTTTAAATTTGGACAAAATAACAAACTTTTAAAATTTTGCGATAAAAAATTACATGCGCCGAAATTGTTTTAAATCAAAATATCTCGAAAACGGTTGCTCGCATCCACTTTTAACAGGTATACCTTTTTGACGTGGAAATGGCAAGAGAATAATTTGTTTTACTCAAAAATGTAATACAAGACTGTACCAAAAAGTTGTGATTGTTCGAAGGAGTAGAAAGACATGTGGTGGCGCCCCCTACCAGTAAGAGCAAAACTAATATTAGAATCGAATTTGTCATACCAAAAAACCCCCGTATATCAATTTTCACTCCATTATTTACATTATCATAGATTTTATTTAAAAAATAGGAAAATTAAATAAAAACTTTAACACCCTGCATCTCGAGAACTTGCGGACATTTAATTTTATAGACCTTTATGTTTATTTTTTGGTCCTGAATATGCACCTGAAGTATTGACATTTCCTCATGAATCACCCTGTATATATATATATATATATATATATATATATATATATATATATATATATATATATATATATATATATATATATATATATATATATATATATATATATATATATATATATATATATATATATATATATTTTTTTTTTTATTTTAATATATGCACTGTAGTATGGGGGAATATGTCTCCTCGCTCTTCATCAAGGCTTATCGTCATTTACTCCCAAATATTGTACTTTTCCTTTCCCAATTTACCAACTATTTGCTATTATACATAAAATTTAAATATAATTATTATTGTTTTTCTTTTAGGAGAAAAGAAATATATTTGTTTAAAAAAACATCTTTTTTTGAACAAATAACTAGCACGTATCAAAAGTTTATGCATCCTCTATTAAAGTAACTTATATTTCGTTAAATGATTATTCATTAATCTTTATTTTTCAATTCGGTTATTATTCATTCAGATTAAATTTCATCATCAACGTATAAGAGATTTTATGTTGTCTTTTTCAAGTAAGCACAGGAACATAACTAATCAGTTACATTCTATATAATACAAAACATAATAACTAAAATAAAGTCAGAAAAAACAATTTTCCCTGATATCTGTTAATTAAAATAATACTCTAGTAAATTTACTTGTTTTAAAACGCTGTTATTAGTTTCATTTGATTTTCACTTACTTTATAATGCCAGATTACAGTCGATGACCATGCAATGATTTGATAAGTTTGTCCCATTATCCTGAACAGGATCGTCAGGATAAAAAAATGTATCTCAGAGAGGGCCCTGGGAAATGGCTACCATATAAAAGGCGCGCAAATTACCCATTTTCGGCACGGGGGGGTAGCGAAGGACAATAAATTATAGTTTGACAAAACTAAAAAACACGGTCTAATAGTAAACAGAACTAAAAAGAAAAAAGAAATATAGTTTAAAAAACTAAAAAAAACGCTTTAATAGTAAATTGAACTAAAAAATAACTTTTGTAAAAAAGCCTTTATGCCATATATTCATACTGACTTTACTTTCAGAAATTATACCGATAAAATATTTATAATAACTGATATCAGACCCACGCTGTTTTCACAATGCCATTAATTTTCTTGTTAATCACTTTATTGTCATCCAAAGGGTTTTTTTTTAGTTCAGTTTACTATTAAAGCGTGTTTTCAGTTTTTTAAACTATAATTTATTAGATTCCTACACAAATGAAGACATTGGATATTTTATGAAGTTTGAAAACAAAAATCTGTAACATGATTTCAGCAAAAAAAAATTGTTAGCAAATCACATCCTCATAATCAAGTTTCCGGTGTAGGTCTTATTTCTAACTTCGTGAAAGGACATCAATCTATCAAAACAGACTACAGGAACACAGTGAAAAGTTAATTATAATTTTGATTTTTCTTCAAGCACTTTATTTTCTTTCTTTTAGCTTTATCTATTCGGTAAACCTCTTTACAAATAAAGCGCATTCTACTGACAAGGTACAACTCAATGATCGTAGTTGTAAATTTTTTTCGTGTTGATCACACCTAACAAAAGGAATAGGTATTTTTTTTAATTTGTCCAAAATATCAAAATTTGTACCTTGATATACGTGGTTTGCTGACAAAATATCTAATACAGTAGATTTCATTACTGATTATAGACTCTTTGACTAACATTCACAGTCATTTACATTTTTTATAATTTATTAAGTTTCACTACCCGTTTACATACCGTACATTAATGCCACTGCCACTTTTATGCATACTATTCTCATTCAATACAATTTGCTTCAGTTTTCTTATCCTGTCACTTTTATTCATAGAGTTGTTATTTCTAGACACATTGGTAATTAAATTAATTGAATTTTTCCTACTTTATTAAAATTAATTTGAAGTTTCTACCCTGTCCGAAACCCGCTGCTACATTAATTCATAATATATATTATTTCCAGACATCGGGGTAATAGCCCCCTATAAATATTTTGGCTTGCACTATCATCCGAGGGAGTCTACTTGGGGTAAAATATTTTTTTTCTTATTTATTAAAATCTGTTTAAGTTATCTACTCCTTAGAGATTCGCTGCACTTTTTATTTATACTTAATATTATTTATAGATATGTTGGTAAAAGCATCCTATAAATAGTTTGCCATCCATGGAGTCTCTACAAGGGATAGAATTTAATTATTTATTTTTCCTTCATTTATTAAAAATTTCTTTGTCTTATTCTAGACATTTTCAGCAATTAATATTTTACACAAGTCATAAATGTCTTTATCACAAGGATATTATTAAATGTGCAGTCACTGGACAACGCATCTAAAGCAAAAATTGGAACATTTATGTGAAAACACTACTAGAAGTCCAAATTCCGAGTTAGAAGTCGGAAATCCGAGATAGAAGTCGGAATTCCGAGTTACAAGTCGGAATTCCGAGTTACAAGTCAGAATTCCGAGATAGAAGTCGGAATTCCGAGTTACAAGTCGGAATTCCGAGATAGAACTCGGAATTCCGAGATAGAAGTCGGAATTTCGAAATAGAAGTCGGAATTTCTTACAAAAATAAAAATAAAAAAATTGTGGCCCTTCTACGCTTTCGTAGATTTCAGATAAACTTTTGAATTGTGTTGCACGCTTGTGGCTCTCGAAGAGTTTTATGATATCCGATAACTAACAATTGAAAGATCGATTTGAAACTTTAAATCATTTGATTTAATCGTGGCCACCCTGGTTTTTCCGCTAAAATTTGGTCAAAACGAAAATGTTGTGCACTAATCGCCGACATTTACGATTTTACCTAAAGGTTTTTAAGGACCTTTTATTATATGCCAAATGACATTTTGATATCCTTAACGTTGTCGAAATAATTGACGGTGACAGACGGACCTTCGAACATCCGAAAGGCAACATATGGGTTTCGTTCCATCATTTTTACATGCGGAACCCTAAAAATTTAAATGAACTTTTTTACCAAGAGACGCACAGTGTTGTCGTTTGGACTAAAAGCGGTCAGAAATCAAACAAACAAAAGTATGCTTTATTGTAGCAAGTTACATGTATGGAAACTGCTGACAGAAGTAATTCCCACGATAGCGATTTCAAGAACGGATGACGATTTGCTGATGCAGATTCCCAGGTCCGAAATTATCATACATTTAATCATTTTTATGTAATTCATTCTCATCTTTAAGCTCTTACTGTTAAGACATATTTTAGAAATAAAATTGTTTTTAAAAAATAACTTTTAACTTCAAAGTATTTAAGTGGCGTAGTCGGTAGGATAGTGCTTGATGGTTTCAACCCTTTGTAGGTAGAAGAAATACATCGTTGTAAGTGCTTTTCTCTTTTGCCTCTCCGAAACCCTCTGTATAAGAATTTTTGGTTAGGGATAATTTTAGGAACAGTGCATCGAGCACATTAGGTTAAATTCTATTGAAGACACTAAAGATTTTTTTTTCATATTTGTTTAAGAACAAAACATTTACAATAACGTTTTTATATTTTCATAAATAAAAGAGTAGTGTATCGTATGACAATATTCATATTAAATAAATTTATTGATATATGAACGATTTAGATTATTTAGTAAATAAGTTTAGTTCAGTTAAATTAGATGTTGAAATACAGAAGCCAAAAATTACCGAAAAAATGGAAGGCAGTATTTCAGGACAACCCAAAGTAAATTGGGAAATTTTCAAAAGTAAAATAGAAAATATTAAGCCTTTTGATGGCGATAGTAATACTCTAAATAAATGTATTAAAAGATGCGACGATTTAGTTAACAAATATAAAGCAGTAAATGACCGCGATTTAAATAAACACATCCATTTCCAAGAGAAACTAGTTGGCAGGGCAGAAGCCATGGTCGGCAATCGGGCCGAACTAGATTTTTATGATAAATTAAAATTAGCTCTAGTACAATGTTTTTTTGATCGCAGGGACTTAGATTGTTTAGTCAAGAACTAACAAGAAGAAGACCCTACAAGGGTGAACATTTAATTAATTTTGGTAGTAGGTTACAATTAATTAGAAGTAACGTAGAGCAAAGAATAAGTAATGACGTAAATTTAAGCGTAGACGAAAAATTATGCCACATAAACTATTTCGATAAAACCGCTATAAATACTTTTATTACAGGCTGTAGTGGTACATTAAAAACAATATGCATCTAAAAAAGCCCGCATCTTTAGAAGATGCAATGGCATATGTTAGCGAATTTGAAAATTTTGAAAGATTTTACGCCGGTATAGCCAATAATGATAGAAATGTAAGAAATAATATTAATCAAACTATTAATATACCCAATCATAAACGAAACATTTTTCACAATTTTCCCAGCACATGTTTTAGTAGCCCAAATCTTAATTTTGTTCCCCAAAATATACCAAATACACAAAATAGGAATTTTACACTTAAACCTGTCTGGTCTAACTAACCTATAAATATACAACCCCGTCAGATCCCTCCGAGAAGATACCCAACTAACAGGGAAGGATTTGGAACCCCTCAGAATGTGTTTAAGCCAAATCCAAATCAGGCTCAACAATTTCCGAAACCCACACCAATGTCAACCACATCTAGGAATCCAACTGTCATGAACAGGCGAAACCCGCCGAATCAAAACTTTTCAAATCAAAACTTTTTCAGGCCTAATTTTAACAACCAAAAACCAAATTTTGTCTTCGAGGAATTATACTCGAATGAATATTCAGACGATGGGGAGAATTATTACGACGAAATGTATAACAGTTATGCTGATAATTGTTATTTCGACCCCCAAAACTATTATGATGATAATACCGAAACCCCAACATACGAAAAGCATTTCGAAAGAAATGACAACCAAAAGCAGACCTACCGAGAAACCAAGGTAGACGACCTGCAAAATTTTCAGGACACAGGTCCGCACGACTCCCAAACTTGATAGAAATAAATATTTCCTCTAGCAACGCACTTCCATATGTACAAATTAATGAACCAAAAATTAAACTATTAATTGACACAGGAAGCTCGCGTTCTGTTCTGTATATATGCCAAAGTAACAATAAAATAAAAACAGCAATCGGTAGCCAAACCACACGTTTTCAGGCTTCGATACAAGCTTTTGCGGAATTTAAAACAAAATATGTCATTGATTTCAAATTTTTCGATTTTCACGATTATTTCGACGGCATTATAGGTTTACAAGATCTCATAAACATGAATTTAAATATCGATTAAGTAAATAAAAAATTAGTAGGCAAAACCATTCAAATACAATTTAAATATAGGCAACCGGACGACGTTAATTTTTCGTTCTCGGTAAATCCGAATGAAAAAATAATTAAAAATATCCCAGTCACCATTTTCGAAGGAGATATTTTAACTAAAGCAGGCACAATCAATGGTCTTTTATTTCCCCAAATTTTGACTCACTCGAAAAACAGAATTGCCCCAATAGAAATTTAAAACAATTCCAACAAAACTATTTCTGTGACATTAACAGAACCCATTCCCGTAGATTCTTTTCAAGATAACCAGTTCGAAATCTTTACCTTGGAAAACATTACCCAAAATTGCCAAAATTTTAAATCCCAATTTCAAAAATTAGACCTAGAAAATGCACTTCGCACAGACCATATGAACAGCGAAGAAAAAGCTGCTATCTTCAAAATGTGCAAAGAATTTCCAGACATTTTCTATAAACCCGGAGATAAACTATCCTTTACTTCGAAAATCAAACACGAAATAAGGACAACAGATAATATTCCCGTCCACACGAAATTATATAGGTCCCCCTATGTGCATAAAGAAGAGATCCAACGTCAAATTAACGAAATGCTTGACAAAAGCATAATAAGACCTTCTTGTAGCCCCTGGTCTTCACCTATTTGGATTGTCCCGAAAAAGATTGACGCCTCTAGTAAGCAAAAATGACGCATAGTTCAGGATTACCGTAAAATCAATGAAAAAAGTATTGATGACCGCTATCTGAATCCTAATATCACGGACATACTCGATAAATTAGGTAGGGCACAATATTTTTCAACCCTGGACTAAGCGAGCGGATTCCACCAAATAGAGATGGAAGAAAGCTCCATAGAAAAAATCGCGTTCACAGTAAATAATGGGCATTATGAATACCTTCGAATGCCTTTCGGACTCAAACTCTCTCTACTTTTTAAAGGGTCATGAACGAAGTACTTATTTTACCTGTGAAAGAAGAAAGAATATTTTCAAAATGCAAAACCGACTAATACATCGAAGTTAACCATCCTATCCTACTGAAAATTCCGAAAACGTGCCAAATTCAAGTGCGGACCAAAACATTTGTAAATAGCAGGAGTATCCGCAAAGGAAAACCACTTTTATTGCCTGAGTTTCACATCCCAAAATTAAAGACAAAAAACACTTTTCAAACTCCGAACCTTACGAAGATAAACTTTGAAGAAATTTACCGTCTTAAGGACATCGCAAATAGAATATCACCAATCGAAGAAAGAAAATCAATCGATACTTCTCCAATAATCAACATCCCTACAATAATAATAATCGCCATTTGTTTGGGATTAATTATATGGAAACGAAGAACACTGAAGAATTATATCGTTACCAATTTTCAAAGAAGAAATCCAAATGATCGAAGAATTGAAGAATTCAATGCCAATACTTCGCAAATAGACTTCGTCATTTTTTCAGCTTAACGAGGGAGGAGTTACATGTATGGAAACTGCTGACAGAAGTTATTCCCACGATAACGATTTCAAGAACGGATGACGATTTGCTGATGCAGATTCCCAGGCCCGAAGTTAACATACATTTAATCATTTTTATGTAATTCATTCTCGTCTTTAAGCTCTTACTGTTAAGACAAATTTTAGAAATAAAATTGTTTTTAAAAAATAACTTTTAACTTCAAAGTATTTAAGTCGCAGGAAAATTGTTACAATTTTATTGACAAACCGAAATTTGCCTTAAAACAAAAAACAGAAAAAATCACATTTTTCGATAGGTCAATGCAAATACATAAATTGTAACATTGCCGTAAAGCGGTTAATGAATCCAGGTGATCTTAACAAATCTTAACCTCTATTTTGTTATCGTTATACAAGCAAAATAAGTTAAACAAAGAGGGTACTGAACTAATATAGTAATTGAAGTGTATTAGGAAAAAAAGCAAATGTATAACTTTAATCTAATAAGTAACAAAAATAATTCATTCATTCATTGCTAATGGACTATCAGATGTCATTCCTTATAAAATACTTTCAAAAGCTTTCACAAGCAAATAAAAAACATTTTAATGAGACTTATTCATCATAAAAATCATTAACGGAGTGCAAAGGACTTTCAATGAGAGACGCTTTGGTTTTTTTTCGAAAGAGTGCAAGCATAGGGATTGTCTTTAAATGTTCTGGAAGATGATTCTAAAGTTTTATGGCGTTGTAAATAATTGATTTTTTTATTAATTCTGTGGAAGAAATGGGAAGGTATGTCATGCCTAAAGTTTCTGGTAAGATATACGTGTTGTGGCCTTTCTGAGAATGTGTTTGTATGTTTTCTAATCGAACAGAGGGTTTCTAAAATAAATAATGCAGGAAGTGTTAATATTTCATGTTTTTTGAAATAGTATTGGCAGTGCACTCTGTTATTTAGACCAAACAAATAGCAAATTGCTCTCTTTTGAAGCCTAAAAATACTAAGAAATTGCTCAAAAATGCAGCAGCCCCAAAAGGGAAGGCCATAGCGGATATGGGATTCGAATAGAGAGAAATAAATAAGTCTGGCAGAAGACACGTCCAGTTCTTTTGAAACTGGTTGAATGAGAAAGCAGGCGATAGAAAGTTTTTTAGGTGTCAACAGGAGCGTGCGGTGAAATTTTAAGAAAGGGAAGCAATTTTTAGAAACCAACCTATTTGTAATGTAATTCGATTCTTCGATAATTTTTTGCAAATTCGTCAATGACGTCATCATAAAAACGTCGATGCTCCGACATATTTTGGAGAAGTTTATTTTCAATGGACAACAGCGATGTATGTGAAAGTCTCTGAAATTCAACGGGGCGGGTTGCGTTTTTTATACGTTTAAGTGTTGAAAAATAGCGTTCTACTGATGAACTTGTGGCAGGTATACTAATTCACACAATTTCGACACTTTGGTGTAGGCATCTTCCAGCTCCTTGTCTTTTAAAAACTGCATTAGTTCCTTAGTGTTATTTTTTGCACTAATGTCATCAATTTCGTAAATCACTTTTAGTTCAGATCGCAGTAACACTCGGTCGAAGAACTGACCATAATGAAGAAGAAAAGATTTAAACGAATCTTCTGGAAAAGTTTTTCCTTTAAATGCATCAAAATTGCAAAGCTCGAGGAATTTAAAATCATTTAAACCGTTAAATCTATAGTTTATTTGTTGCTGAATTTGATCAATTATTTCATAAAAGAGTCGTGTGTATGATGTTTGAACATCTCCCACCTTGTCTGTTCGAAGACGACATCGTTTTCTCCCAAAATAGGTCAAAGTGATCTACTTTTTTTAGGCAAAAAGCAATATCATTTGTTTTAGTTTGTAATATATTAAAAACATTGTCCGAGAATGGCAATAATTCTGAAAATATGTTCAACAAATAATTAAAATTAAAATTTCGTTTCAAACAGTCCAAAAACCCCCTCGAACTATTTATTGCTTCTGAGTCCCACGTTTCATTATTTTCTATTATATTCTCAAATAGTTCAATCAGTGATTCACGATTTTCAGATACTGTTAACACAAGTCTTCCATTATAGTTCCACCTAGTCGGAGCTACTTTGGGCAATCGTTTGTGGACAATGGAGTCGAAAGCTTGTGTACGTTTTGTTGATATGAAAAAAAAAGCAGCCATGCCACTTAAAGTAACGAAAAATACTTTACACTCTTTAATGTGATTGATGGACTGGGATAAAACTAAATTTAATTTATGAGCAAAACAATGGACAAACACAGCACTTGGGAAAGTTTACTTTAGCTTGCAGTCCCTCTAATTGTCCTGCCATCACTGCAGCTCCATCGTAGCTTTGAGCAACTAATTTTTTCTCTCCATTAATTTCTTTAGTAACGTTATAAACTACGGTACGATTTTCGGACACATTCTTAAAACCTAAAAATCGCTTTTGAATACTTCCGTCTGTTTTAAGGTAGCGTATTACTGTAGATAATTGGTTAAAATTAGTGATATCAGTTGTTTCGTCCAAAACAATAGCAATGAACTGCGCCTCGCCAATCTCCTGCTTAATTTTTTTTAGAATAATGGTTGCAACAGCGGAAATTAAATCATTCCGGATTCGATTCGACGTTCTGCGAAAAACGCTGCTCTAAATGATTTTTTAAGCAATCATCATATTTATCCATTAAACTAAGTAAATCTTGAAAATTTCCTCTATTTGAAGAAACCCTTGTTTCGTCATGACCTCTAAATCCCAATTCGTGCTGTCCGAGAAAACAAACAACATCGATAACTCTTCTTAATATTTGCCTATTTTTGTCGACTAGTTCATTGTGTTGATGGTGACTAATTTCTAACTGTTTATTATGGGCGTGTTCAATTCTGGTTTTGCAGAAGACTTTTTCTTTTATGACGGCCTGCAAATGCACTTTGGACATAATGTGTCTTTTTATAGCATTATGGAAATTGTTTAAATTGGAAAAACCAGTTTTTATTCCAGAGACCTTTTTCATTATCAAAAAGTAAACATACAGTTTTTCATTTTTGTGGTTACATTTATTATAGGCGGTTTGCCCTTCCTTTGGAAATTATTTGAAGCTTATCAGCAAAGTTTAATGTTGAAAATCCCTTTATTATTAAGACGCACACCACATATTCACACACTCTCTTCCTACTAAATTCTCCAACATTTTCAACGTTATTACCGACAGCCGAAGTTGAAGGTATTTGCATATCCACGTCCGTATTATTGTCTTCCATATCGCTCCATGCACGACGCGACATACGTATCACACAACACACGGATAGCCTTTCAAACAAAGAACCTACTCCAACGATAGCTTGCGACTGAAATGCAAAAATTGCAAACAGCCGGTGGAAAGTTCAATGACCTTTGGCTCGATTCACAGGAAATCAAGCATACAGGACTTGGCTGCAGAGAAGCTAACGGCCCGCATAGGTTCTATTCGATTTTCTATTGTGGCTCGGTCGGAGTCAAGGCCGCATTTATTATGCGCTTTTTAATTAAGATAATATTTTAGCATTTTTATTATAAACTAAATTAATGGTTTCCTATTTCAAAAATTACATTTTAGAAGATGTTTTGTAATTTTTTTTTGGGGAAGCACTGCTTCCCTTGCTTCCATGCCCCCCTGGACACCTATGCTTAGATCATTTTAAGTTGTTATGTATATTCAAACCCAGGAATTTAACCGACTCAACGTATTTAATATTGCTGTTAAGTAGTAGAAGTGGTTGTAAAGTCGCCTTATAAGATAAGGCCACTGTTTTATTTACATTGAAGCAAAGCAGATTGGAATCGGACCAAGTCTTAATCATAACAAGGTCGTTGGAAATATTATAATGTAAAGACGTTGTATAAAAATCACTCCATATTATGCTTGTGTCGTCAGCAAAGAGAGAGATTTTGCCATTAATTTTTAGGTTGGTAATTTCATTAATGTGTAACAAAAAAAGAATAGGTCCCAAAACCGAACCTTGAGGGACTCCACATCAATTACTATTGAACATAACGTTTAAGAATTTTTTGCATGGATTGAATAAATTAATATTAAGATACTGTATCTTTTAGCATGTATTTAATTTTTTTATCTATTAGATTATCTATTATAAAGAGTCTATAAAAAATATATATTATAATGTCGAAAAATAATTTTTTGGACTGCCTTCAAAAACAAATCTGTTTTATTTTCTAGTGTTGGGTAATAGTCTAAGGGTTTGTTGAAAGTCTTAAAAATAGGAAATAAAAAAATGTTGGGTTCTGTATTAAATATATGCAAAATGTTGCTAGGATAATCGTCTCTGCTTGTCTAAAGACTAAAAATTTGACAAATAAACTTTGTCACGTGACATCCGATATACCTCAAATATAATATTATTCCTTTAAAAGTGCCAAAATTAAGGTTTATGTTGATCAATTTTAAGAAAGATGGATGAAAATAAATTTCACAGTTTTATTGCAACTTTTTCGCCTCTACAAGATGTCGTAGTTAGATTCTGGATTTAAAGTTTCGTTTCTTTGCAACCATCATCAACTTGCATTGATGATATTTTTTTTAGTTCGAAAAGTCCAATAGGTCTGAAGTGTGATATATTGTTAGAATCGTAATAAAATTCTTTATTTGATAGAAGAAAAATATGATACGGCTTCCATTTAAAAAAACATAAATTTATGTGATATGTCAAAAATGACAACTGTTCCATAAAATTACTTTAAGTCTTTATATTTAGAATAAAATTATGTAAAAATTTTGTTTTAAAGTTATTTTTCTAAAATTATTCGTTAGGAAGAGATAGGAGTGATTTAAATCAGTTTTTTCAAATGTCTATCGATAGCTGTCAAATTCTTAAAAAACCAAGATAGGTTTTAAACAGAGCTCACAAAACTGCAAATGTTTGCTAATTTAAACTTTTTTTTATCTGCTATAGTTTCCGAGATCCATGTTTAAACACCTGAAAAAAATTGCAAAAAGTCATTAAAAAATTAAATTTTTTAGTCACTTTTTTTTTATAAAAAAATAGACAGACAAACGAAGTTCCCCAGAAAAATTATTTTCGGCATAACTTCTGAATTGCTTAAAATTTTTAGATATGGGTTTTACAGTTTTCTTGTAATTTATTTTAGATAAATATTTTTGCAGCTGTCCAAAAAAGCGTCTAGTATTCCTAACTTTTAAATACCTAAATTTTTTTATTTGAGATTTGTAGAGATGGATGTATAGCATATATATCCGTAACCGGATGTATCGGACTAGCGGACGTTTGTTAATCAAAAATAGCTGTCAAGGTTATGATAATAGTAAAATAGGATGGAAAATAAGTGGGTAGGACTCGACGCCTAAGGTCATGCACACGACTAATACACGCACCCAGAATCTACAGGGACAACCTGACATATTACTTGTTCTCTAGAATAACCCCTTTTTAGATTCCTTTCTTTTAGTGGGTTTTAAATAGTTTTTTGAAATTACAACGAAATCGCATCTAATGATTTTTCTTTTGTAAGTTGTTTCCTATACAGGGTATTCAAGTTTGAGTTGGCACCATTGCTAAATTCTTTGTTATGAGAACTACGATGTCGATTAAATTATGAAAGTTTTGTATTTTATCCTGCTGATTACGATAGTGAACCAGAAAAACAATAGAATGTACGGTTCTCGAATTATTTGAAAAAAATATAACTTTTTAATTGGACCCCCTGTATATGTCTACTTCATTCGATTCGCCGTCGAAAATGTAATAAAAGTTGTTGTTTATCATTTTTGCCTAAAGTGCAAAATAACAGAGAAAACAGCAATTTCATCTAGTTGCCTATGGCATAAAAACAATAGTAGAGACGGCGCTGACATTGACTAAATCTAATGTCAAGCTATTTTCAATACAATTAAAATGGTGTTTACTCACTTAGAGATGTGTGATATGGTGGCAATGTATATTTTGCGCAGGAAAAATACTACCGAGCCACTTCAGCGTTGTAGCGAAAAGTATTCAAAACGCGATCTCCCAAACCTTTGCTCGTCGTTTATTTTTAAAACTTGGTTCATGTAGGAAAATTTAGTTTTAGCACTTAATAATTGAATTGTGAATTTCGAAAAGGACTCAACTCGGATTTTTGTCGAATTCGACTTTCCCGCAAATTTTTCAAGTTTAGTAATAGACCAACATTTTACGAAGGAAAAGGACTCATATCTGATTTCGTTCACACAAATACGAAGACGTCGTTTCAAAACAAAATTTCGAGAAGGGCTCATCTCGCGGAGATGGGTCCTTTTCGTAATGTATTTGCCCGATGCATTACGACGCCATGCCATTCGCAAATTAAGCGAACCAATCAGAACTTGCTATTTTTATAGGAATAAACCAACCTAGGCATAATCCAGTTCACTTGTTTCAGTTGTTTTACGACGCGACGGTTGTTTGGTGCACGTCAAGTTTGTCATTTGAGTAAACAAACACATTTTCTGAGTTCTGTCGTGTGTATTATTAGTATTATTTTTAACAATGAGTGATTCTAGTAGTTCTGAAAATGCAGGAGAAGAGAAAAAGAAGAAAAGAGGTGTAAGAAACAGTGAAATGTATAAGAACGTAACAATAAAAAAAGCCAAAGTTAAAGGACTTGCCCATACAAACCATGTAGGCAAAAATATTCCCTGCAGAACAACTGGGCCCAGTTGTAGATAGGAATATATCGTATTTATATTAGTTTCCCTTAGGTATTTCCTATTAAAAGTAGTTTCGTAGTTACTAAGTAATGGTAGTAATGCTAGTAGCCACTGCATATAAGTAGAAAACATGTTAGTTATTTATCTAACTTGTTTTTGAAAACGTAGGTACACAAAAAGCTTTAAAAAATAATATGGTTTTTGTAGATGCATTCGAAAATGTTTCCATCTTTCTGATGATACCAAGAAGGCCATATTAAGTCGGATAAATGATTGTAATAGCAAAGATGAACAGGACATCTATATTCAAGGATTGATAGAGGCTTTCCCTGCGAAGGATACTTCAAAACGTCAAGAAGCCAAAAAGTTACTCCTACAAGTATTTCATTGAAGTAGATGGAAATAGGAAAGAGGTATGTAAAGTAGCCTTTTTAAGCCTGCATGGTGTAACCGACAAGAGAATGAAGAGAATTCGACTACTAAAAATTTCAAATAAAAGTCCCCACGATATGCGTGGAAAATCTGCCGGATCCAGAAGCAATGTAATGCCAGAAGAAACATGTGCTCTACTCCACCATTTTATCGAATCAATTCCTGTTAAAGAAATCCATTATTCAAATAACATTGTAAAAAAATACTTATCATCTGCCTTGAATGTGACAATATTGCATGAGAGGTTTTGCTCAAAATACCCCGAAAAGAAAGTCAATTATCAGTTTTTTAGAAATTATTTCAATGTGAATTTTGACTTGGCGTTTGGTAGACCACAAATTGATGTGTCTTCAAAGTGCGAAGAAATTGGCGTTAAGCTAAAGAATCCCCACTTAAACGAAAATGCCAAAAGGGTCGCTAGCGCGGAGTTAATCGTGCATAAGCGCAGGGCATCGAAGTTTTTTAATAAAGCCAAAGAGATCTCGGAAAAATGTAAAGAGGATGGCAGTACTATTTTGGGATTGTCGTTCGATTATATGCAGAATTTACCACTGCCAGTCCTTCCCGTCCAGGAAGTGTTCTACTACCGTCAACTTTGGGTATACGAATTCTGCATACATAATATGAGAACAGGAAAGGCAACTTTGTATTCCTATCACGAGGGCCAAGCACTGAAGGGACCGAACGAAGTAGCTTCATTTCTAAATGACTTTATCCGTAATAATGTTCCTGAAAATATTACGGAATTACATTTGTTCTGCGACGGCTGTCCAGGACAAAATAAAAATAATACCTTGATAAAATTTCTTCTCGCCTTGTCAGTTTCTAGAAATTTGAAAATATTCCTTTATTTCCCCCAAAGAGGTCATTCTTATAATGATTGCGATAGAGATTTTGCAACCATAAAACGTAAGATTAGAAGAGAAGATCGTTTATTTACGCATGAGCAGTATAAGAACTTAATACTCAGTAGCAGTAAGGCAGACAAATTTTGTGTGAAAATGATCACATATTCCGACATCATTGACTTCAAGTCGTGGTGTAAAGTTCACTTCAAAGCGAAACCGTTGTCAGAAAGATGCTTCGGGAAGAAAGTTTCAAAAGGAGGCAAAGTTTCTTTCCAAGTTTCTACATTTTATCAATTTGACTTTTATCCAGAAAAGCCTGGATAAGTTATATGCCGCCCCTTTATTGAAAGCGAAATGAGCACTGAAACTTTTAGCCTGTCAAAAACTAACGGTGTTTGTGCTAATCTTCCTACTGTTAAAGACTTTTCATGCTACTCTTCAAAACTACCAATAAATAACTTAAAAATGAACGACTTGAAAAAGTTGAGGCAGTATATACCCGCAGAATTTGAAGACTTTTACGATGGTATTTTAAGCTGGCCGACTACTGACAGACAAGCAGAAGCTGATGCTGAAGAAGACTTTTAGCAAAGCTACTTTTTATATTTGGCATTATTTTCCAATAAGAAACTCTAGTTTTGCTGTTTTAAATACTGTTTTTGTATCTTCCTTTGAAAATTAAAGTTAACTTTCCTTTTCTAATGTACTTATGTTTATTTAATCTTCCAAGGGATGCTTCAATTTCGAAAACGACTCATCTCGGAAAATTCCAAGATCCATTTTCTCCATGTATACTTTTCTGAAAAGGAAAATTTGGCAAGGTTAAGATGTAAAATAAGGAGTGTTAATTATTAGAAAATCGATATTGTCGTAGTTCAAATTAGTCAGAAGAAATTTAGTTTTTTGCTTCTCCTGAAAAATTACGTCTTCCCGAGATGAGACCCTTTCGAAATTCACGATTCAATTAAGGACAAGCATTTAGATTGGTTTATTGAAGTCACATGAATAACAACCAATAACAGAGTGAGATTTTATTATTAGAAATTGTAACAAATGTAGTTGAAACTAAAATTTGTTACATAAATGCACCTTAAGGTTTTATCACAAATAGAGGTGTAACACCGATACATTTTAATAGTTGAGGAGAAGGAAGGACTTTAAAGTGAAGAAACTGAAATAAATTTGTTAGCGTACTTCAAGACCTATCCTGAAAATTCCATAAGGGACCTTTGCAATTACAGTGGTTTGTGTTTAGGAACTATTCATGCCGTTTAAAAAAACCAAATTTGTTCCATACAACTGGTATCGCCTAATGCAAACCTTGAAAGCAGGTGATTTCCAAAGGCGACTTGACAGGATAATTCCTAATATTATAATAAAACAAATAAAACAATAATACTAGCTGCGTAAAAATGTGCATTCCCCCCCCATTTGTCACGAAATTGAAAAACTTCTATGCTACTTTATTCACCTAATTTTGCACAATTTTGCACCATTATTTTTAAAATTTGCACCCTCTCCTAGAGAAAGTTATGCGGCATCGAAAATTTGTATTTTCCCCCCGTCAGTCACAAAATTGAAAAACTGTTGTCTACTCCTCTCACCTAATTTTGCACACCTATGTTTAAATTCTGCATATTCTCCTAGAGAAAATTATGGGGCGTCGATAATTTGTATTTCCCCCCCATCAGAAACAAAATTCATTCAACTCTTGTGCTACTCGATTCACCTAGTTTTGCAAAATTTTGCATACCTATTTTTAAATTCTGCAAACTCTCCTAGGGAAAGTTATGGGACGTCGACAATTTGTATTTCCCCCCCGTCAACCACGAAATTGAAACACTGTTGTGACACTCGTTTAACCTAATATTGAACACCTATTTTCGCATTGTGCACACTCTCCTGGAGAAAGTTATAGGCGTTCCAAAATTTGTATCCCCCGCGCTTCCCCGTTTGTCACGAAATTGAATCTTTTTCTCGGTTCGGCTAATTTTGTCCAATTTTGCACACCTATTTTAAACGATGGCACACACTCTCCTAGAGACAGTTATGGGGTGTCAAAAATCTGCATCACCTAGTTTTGGACACTTATTTTCAAGTTTCGCATTCTTTTTGGAGAAAATTGTGGCATGTTGAAGATTTTATACCATCAAATCCAAAGTTCGTTATGCGCCTCATGGTGGTGGCTGGCCAAGGAAGTGTTTAAACCTGATCTGTTTTCTGACTTAAATTTTCAATATGTTTAACCCTATAATTTTATGGTTTTTTGATCCAGAATTAAAGAATTAAGATTTTCAATTATTTGCATAAAAAGCAAAGATCCCATCTTGTTAGCTCTACCTGTATATTTTACAACACTAAATATAATCTTAAACTGAAATATGTACAGGGTGTCCCATTTTCGTAGGTTTTACGGGGTTTCCAGCTTATGAGTAGAGATAGAGAGATGCGGTTTTCGCGACACCGTGCTACTTTTCGATGAAACTAAAGAGGCCGCAAACAGATTTGCCCTAACCATTTTAGTTTCCGTGCTACAGGGTGATTTTGAAAATTTGTCATTTTCGGACACCCCCTGTAACTCAGCTATCGTAAAATATATTTAAAATGTTTCAACTGGTATTTATAGATTTTTTCACGTAGCATTCAGTGGCATACTCAGATTTTTGCTGAGAGTCATAGTTTTTGACATATTGGCATAACCTACTATTTTTTAAATGGGAGACCCTATATATTATTTTTTCATCTTATTCTTCGTGTCGAGAGCTTTTCAAAAACATACCATAAGTCATATTTATTTTCATAAATAACATGAAAAAATGCATTTTTCTTTAAACGGATTTATGGCATAGCAGATCAATCGAAATAAGAGAAGGTGGCTGTGGTAGCCATGGCAACGCCAACAAAAATATGATCAGGCAGCCATTACTGCTGTCATTTTTGGCATTATTGCGTTTAAATTTTTCTTGACGTCTATTATAATTATTGTTTTTAATATGGCTCAGAATCAAAAATTTGAATATTTTGAGAAATATGATATGAACGCGTGTTTTATATTGTCTAATGAAGATGCAGATCAGGCGGCAGAGCTTTATCTGAACAGGTTAGTTCTTTTTTATCTTCCTGCATTTTGACTTTATTGGTTCGCTTTATTTTATCTTAGATATCCCGAGAGAAGACAACCAGAAAAAAGAATTTTTCAAAAAATTAAAAATAATCTTTGCCAATCTGGATCTTTTAACAAGCCTCGATCGCGAACTTACAATAAAGACAACGAAGAATCTGAGGTCAACGTTTTAGCCCTCGTTCAGACAGCTCCTGAAACATCTTGCAGGAAAATAGACGAAGAGGCGGGTGTACCGAAAACCAAAGTGCAGAAAATTTTGAAAAAGCACAAATTCAAACCCTATAAATACAAACTTGTGCATCATCTGCATCCTGGTGATGCAGAACGCAGATTGGAGTTCTGCAATTGGTTTATAAATATGAAGGCAGAAGATATCGATTTTGAAAAAAAGATTATTTGGTCAGACGAGGCACATTTTACTAGTTCAGGGATTTTAAATAGACACAACACGCGATTTTGGAGTCAAGAAAACAACCATGTTATTTTTCCTAGGGAGCGTCAGGGCAGATTTGGATTCAATGTCTCCTGTTTTATTTTCAACCGAAAAATAGTTAACCAAATATATGAAGGAAATCTGAATTCGATTGGTTACGTGCGAATCCTAGAAGACGCATTAGGAATTTTGGATGATGTTCCCTTGGCTCAACTAAATAGGATTTATTTCCAGCAAGACGGAGCTCCAGCCCACAATGCCAGAATAAGTCAAAACTGGCTTAATGACCATTTTCCTGGAAGATGGATAGGAACACACGGACCTGTTCGATGGCCATCACGATCCCCTGACCTCTCAGTTTTAGATTTCTTTTTGTGGGGTTATTTAGAAAACAAGGTTTATGTAAGGCGATACGAAAACTTAGAACAACTAAGAATGGCCACCGAAAACGCTTTTGCAGAGTTACAAAGACAGTCATTTACAATAGAAAATGCATTAAAAAGAATTTTTAAAGTTTGTCACACTTGTAGGACACATAATGGTCTACAATTTGAACAATATTTGTAGTTTTAATGAAATTATAATTATTACCTTTTACCTACTTCCTAATTTTTTCTGATGCTGTTACTTTGTTATTTCGTTAATAAATATTTGTTAACTTTTTCCATGGCTCCACAGCCACCTTCTCTTATTTCGATTGATCTGCTATGCCATAAATCCGTTTAAAGAAAAATGCATTTTTTCATGTTATTTATGAAAATAAATATGACTTATGGTATGTTTTTGAAAAGCTCTCGACACGAAGAATAAGATGAAAAAATAATATATAGGGTGTCCCATTTAAAAAATAGTAGGTTATGCCAATATGTCAAAAACTATGACTCTCAGCAAAAATCTGAGTACGCCACTGAATTCTACGTGAAAAAATCTATAAATACCAGTTGAAACATTTTAAATATATTTTACGATAGCTGAGTTACAGGGGGTGTCCGAAAATGACAAATTTTCAAAATCACCCTGTAGCACGGAAACTAAAATGGTTAGGGCAAATCTGTTTGCGGCCTCTTTAGTCTCATCGAAAAGTAGCACGGTGTCGCGAAAACCGCATCTCTCTATCTCTACTCATAAGCTGGAAACCCCGTAAAACCTACGAAAATGGGACACCCTGTACATCCAAAATCTCATAGAAGAAAATTTAGTTTTTTTTTTTCTAAAAGGCCTCCTAATTATTTGTTATAAAACGTAGCTAATCTAATTTGAGGTTCAGTTTCTGTATTCCCATCATAGCAAATAGAGCTGGGCGTTCATATCGATTTACAAAGTGTCGGTGATAGACATCATAAATCAGACGTAGACGTACTTGGTAACTAGTAGCAGAATAGTTTTTCAATTTTCTGACTGACGGGAAAAAAATACAAATTTTCGATGACCCGTAACTCTCTCTAGACGAGTGTGCAAAATTTAAAAATAAGTGTGCAAAATTAGGTGAAATGAGAAGCACAATAGTTTTTCAATTTTATGACTGATGGGGTGAAAATGCAAATTTTCTACGCCCCATAACTTTCTCCAGGAGAGTGTGTAAAATTTGCAAAATTGTGCACAATTAGATGAAACGAGTAGCCTAACAGTTTATCATTTTTGTGACTGACCGGGGGAGGAATACAAATTTTCGTCGCCACTTAACTTTCTCTAGGAAGGTGTGCAAAGTTTAAAAATAGGTGTGCAAAATTAGGTGAAACGAGTAGCACGATAGTTTTTCAATTTTGTGACAAACGGGGGGGAAAATGCAAATTTTTGGCTCCCCTAACTTTCTCTAGGAGGGTGTGCAAAATTTGAAAACTAGTGTGTAAAATTGTGCAAAATTAGATGGGACGATTGATATAAAAATATTTAGATATTTTGAAAGACGGGGGGGGGGAACGCTTTTAGTTTATCTTGGGTGAGTGTGCTGTAGTATCACCCCGTATAATATGTCATTGCAATATATTGATATTGTTTAATATGTTCAAGCGGAATGAGAACGCTGACTAAGCATCATGGCTAAAAGTGTATGCACTAGTTCTAGTCCGTAAGACAGAAACTAACGACAGATATACGAAAGTGGTAGTTAGTCCAAGGGGCGGACCTTGTCGGTCCTGCCCTTGGCTGTATTGTAATGTATACTGGTAACTGTGTAAATAGAAGTGTTTAATAATCAACGAGTTTCCTTATACATCAACCTAGAACTAAGAGTATAAGATTGATCGACCCTAATGCCTCACACTCTACATGGCGACCCTGCACTAAAAGATCCTGTATTAAAAGTTCCTGCCCTAGAAGCTCAGAAGATCCTGCCTAAAAGATCGTGCATTAAAAGACTGAATGGCACTGTATGGAATTAACAAAATAACACGACAAGAATATTATGGCATAACAGTAGAGACCAGTGGAAATTGGAAATAATATATGATGGACAATAAGCTGATAATAAACCAGGCCAGAATATGTAAATTTCAAAACTACAGCGAATTGGATGATGTTAATGACCAGATGGACCAGAAAGATTTTTTTTTAGGGTTTTATTTTAGGGTCAAGAGAGACAAAAAATTAGATATGGAAATTGGGTATAAATGAAATTTTGATATAAAGGACTTAAATCTGAAGTATAATAAATATGTAAACATACCAAATTCCAGGAACCAAAATTCTCAATCAGATTTTTTCATTTTAAGATTATGATTATTTTGAGCTTCGAACAATAATGCAACAATATCCTTGGTAACGATATCTAGTATAAATTACCGATATTTATAATTATATATAGGGTATTATTTTTTTAAGAGGTTTATAGTAATAGTAAATTTTACAGGTACAACAAAGTTATATATATCATATTTTTAGTTGAATCTTATCATAGTCTCTGATAAACTTAATTTTATGCGTTAAACCAAAAAGAAAAAAAATTATTATCTCTCTCATAACGAAAACTTATTTTACCAAAATTCGCGAAACTTTAGACAGTAGCAGCGCAGCATATATGTCACTTCTACCCTGGTAAGGTTAGAAAAAAAGGCCAATAAAACATAAAACTCCGATCATTAATGATGATATTTCCTAGAACAAATATTGCCATAGCTATAATCGATGGCTGATGATCACAAGGGTTTTATTGTTAGGGATGGTTATGCATATGAGAAAGTTTGGAGAAGGTATGAGTACATAAAAATGGAATGTGCGACAGTGAATATTATACTTAATTTGTCAGGAATCTTACAGGAACGGTCTGATCAACCGCAAATGTATGACAGTCCTGAGCGCGTATATTATTAGCTAGTCTGCATAGAGAGTAATATGATAAAAGAAATAAGGGCACTTCTAATTCATTAATGGTAAATTGGGCGTTAGCGCCATTATCTAAGCTATGGCTGATGGAAAGAAGTGTTACCTAAAACGAGAAATAATATTAAAAATAGTGCATAGGGTACCCATAATACATAATGTAAATTCACAAATATATTTCTACCAGAATCACCGATCAGCGTATGACTTAGGTACGTCGCTGAGGTAACTGGAAAAAGGAAATAATATGTAGAAAAAAAAATTAAATTTCGGAATAATCGTATATTATCAAAAATGTCGACATTGTGATATTGGAAAAAAAAAGCATGCAAAATATGAAAAACATAAAGTAGAAAAATGGATAAAGGAAGTATGGTATAACGTATGAAGTGAATTTATTAAAAATCGTTGGAGGAAGAAATTAAAATGCGCTAAATAAGATTTTTTAAAAAAAAACTACTTATGACGCAATAAAAATAAACATCTGATGGTCCCAATACAATAATACATAACAGTTTGAGTTTGAACAATATATATAGTACTTCAAGCTCCCCAGTTACAACTTTCATACGTAACTTTATGTATTCAAATTCAAATATTTTTATTTATCGTTTAGATATGTATACAAGCAAAACAATTAATATTATATTAAGTTAATGTACATTTAAATGTTCTTATCAATATTAAAAATGTATTAACTGATGAATAAGGACTGCGGGGAACAGAAGGAAGCATATATATTTTCTATAAAAAAAATATATTTGGAAAAAACTGTAAAACTCTTAATATTGGATGCATATTGTTCAATAACACTAAAATAGTGCTACATTGTACTCTTGATTGTTGTAACTCGTTATCAGCAATAAATATATTATTAATCAAAAGGTCCATATTGCTTTGCTTAAGATGTATTCAAAACATTAGTTTAATAATTACAATTTTTGTATATAATTAATATGTCGTTGGCAAGTAAATAGTTTTTGAATTTAAATATATTTCCATGTCAATACCTGTTCAGCTTGTAGAGTTAATCAATTATTATAAATTTAAAAATACCTAATACATTTTTTCTTAATTAGAATAAAATTATACATACATTTTGTATTATATTGAGCGAGATATTGAGCGTATATATATAAACATATAATGCGTACACCCGATCATACGTACTAAATCTGAATGTGTTATGAATATGTTGATGTACAGGATGTTGATTATTTAATTTAATATTATTTTATTTTATTTGTTCATTTTTATATTTTATTGATTGGTTGACGGAACTATTCAATGAGCACTTTTAATATATACCTATTTAAAAACAAATATTTCAATTATGCAATTACTTAACTTATTCACACAGCAGTGTCTTTCACAAGTGGCCATAGTGAAAGCCATTAGCTAGGATGCAAATTGAATGAGTTCAGTCAATAGTTAACAATTAGTTAGTTAGTTCTTTATTTAGTATACATCATTATACATGCTACAGATTACATTTTTTTTTTTTCATTACAGATTACATTTTAAGAATATATATACACATACATACTAACACATACATAAATGAATAATTTTTTTTATTTGGTTACTTATTACAGATTTTAAATTTTTATAAGGACTTTTGTTTATATACTTATTGTCATTTAATCGGGTTACTTTACAGTAGTATTTACATTGTTGTTGATATAAGAATAATTCAGCAGATGGCTGAATCATTCTTCTAAAAAAGGGGAAGGTGTAGTATCACCCCGTATAATATGTCATTGCAATATATTGATATTGTTTAATATGTACAAGCTGACTAAGCATCATGGCTAAAAGTGTATGCACTAGTTCTAGTCCGTAAGACAGAAACTAACGACAGATATACGAAAGTGGTAGTTAGTCCAAGGGGCGGACCTTGTCGGTCCTGCCCTTGGCTGTATTGTAATGTATACTGGTAACTGTGTAAATAGAAGTGTTTAATAATCAACGAGTTTCCTTATACATCAACCTAGAACTAAGAGTATAAGATTGATCGACCCTAATGCCTCACACTCTACAGTGCAAAATTGTATTTATTGTGTGCAAAATGATAGTGTATCTATTTTTGAAATTCGTTTGATTCGGGGGGGAAACTTAACCGACCCTTAGCTATCACTCATTCTCAAAGTATCTTTGAAGTAGTTGCTGTACAACTTGGCTGTTATAAGGGAGGACTCCATTCTGCTGAAAATACATTCGTCTTCTTTCTTCTAAACACACATCGTCCACAATATTTTCTAAAACTTCTGATATTATTTCCAGGAATCTGTCTCCATAAATAAGGTCTAATCATTCTTCCTTTGTATATTCCACATCATACGTTTAAACTGAATCGCCTTTGAAGATTACGCTAGTGGACTCGCATGGGATTTTTTCGGAAAAACATTCCCCCCAACAAATATTATAAAGTTCTTCCTTCTCCTCGATTTTTTAAACGTATCGGTATTAGACCTCCATTTGCGATAAAGCTTTAAAAAAAAAACGACGGTTTGGAAGATTGAGATTTGGACACTTCTCACTATAACGCTAAAGTGCCTCGGTAGTATTTTTTCTACACAAAATATACATGTCCAACATATCACACTTTTTTTTCTAAGTGAGTAAACACCATTTTTGTTATACTAATAATAGAGCAAGCTTACTATTGAAAATAACTTGACATTAGAGGTAGTGACTGTCAGCGCCGTCTTTACTATTGCATTTATGCCATAGGTATCTACATTAAAATTAAAAATTGCTGTTTTCTCTGTTATTTTGCACTTTAGGCAAAAATAATAAAGAACAACTTTTATTACATTTTTGACGGCGAATCGAATGAAATTGACATATACAGGGTGTTCAAATAAAAAATTATACTTTTTTGCAAATATCTCGAAAACCGTATATTCTATTGTTTTTCTGCTTCACTATCGTAATCAGCAGAAAAAAATACACAAATTTTTGTAATTTAACCTACATCGTAGCTCTCATAAAAAAGTTAGCAATGGTGTAACTTGAATTCGTGGGTTATGGGACTGCAATAAAATCTAAAGTGAAACCACTATTTTCAATTGCAACGTTTCGTGTTACATTAACACTTTTTCAAGCTCTGGGGACAAATTAGATAAATTAGATTAAAAGCCGAAAAACAATCTAATAGGCTTACCTTGAGTTAGTGGGAAAACCTTAATTATGGACATTTACACAATAAATAAATAAACATATACACATTTTACTGACGTAGGAACTACACAAACTTTTAGGACGTGTATGTTGTTTTATTTATTGTGTAAATGTCTATAATTAAGGTTTTCCCACTAACTCAAGGTAAGCCTATTAGATTGTTTTTAATCTAATTTATCTAATTGTCCCTAGAGCTTGAAAAAGTGTTAATGTAACACGAAACGTTGCAATTGAAAATAGTGGTTTCACTTTAAATCTTATTGCAGTCCCATAACCCACGAATTCAAGTTACACTTATTCATTAGGGACACGAAATGCCTATCCAAAGTTAGCAATGGTGCCAACGTAACTTTGAACACCCTGTATATACATACAAACAAATATACATATCGATCTAATTATCTTTGAATGAATAGCTGGGATTATTTGGGAATCTAAATAGTATAGGTTAGACTTTGAATTAAAACATCAGGTTTGCCCATTTATGACCGTTTTAGTCCGATCGGCATCACTGTGAGACGACCCCAAAACCGCTAAGAATCTTTCTTATTGTTTCACATATATTTAAGAGGTCGGATTTTTTAATAATAACTAAACATGATATGATATTCATGTAATAAGTAATATATCTAAAATTTCAAAATTTCGGCAAAAACCCAATACTCGAATTTTTTTCCTAAAAATTATTTTAACACACAATAAAACAATTGCTTTTAATGTTCCCTGTTAGATTTTAGAGTTAGGTAAAATCTAGCAGACGCTGCATAATGCTGAATGTGATTTGACGGCGCCAAAGATGTTTTAAGGCAAGCCGGATTCCAACACAAATTTGGGACCAAAATGATAGAGCGCAAAAGGGACCTAGCCAGAGGCCGAAAGGAGCGATTCGACTTCACCAGACAGATAATTATTACTTACATTTGGGGCCTCTACAGACGTACGCGTTATTATATATTTTTTAATGCCGGAAACACTGGGCATCGCTTTTTTTAAATGTGACTGAATTTTGTATTGTTTCAAAGTTTTCCACACGCCCCTTGAAATAATTGACATGCAAGGATACCATAAAATTATTTTCAGATATAGCGGTAGGCAGATGTTTTTCTTTTTAATGAGTAATGCTATATATATATATATATATATATATATATATATATATATATATATATACAGGGTGTCCGGGAAAATGTGGGAGATCTCTCGGACTCAGATAGAACATTAAAAAATAAGATGACAAGTTCCCATAAATTTTTTTCCTAGCGGCCCTCCCTACGGAGATACGGCCCCCTAAAGGACCCCACTAGAAATCGGTTTTTCTAGAATAACTTTTAAACGACTCAATATAATTTAACGAAAATTTAATATGATAAACAGTAGTAAGGACCTCTCAAAATGCTTCCCTTAAAACATAATTAGCTTGTTTAGTTTACCAGGGACGGACTAGATTGTACATTTTAACGCTCAAATTTTTAACACCCTGTATGATAAGGAGTTAAAAAAAATAAATTTGGATACCTTGAACATTAAGCTAAAGAAAAGGTGCTCTTGTTCATTGTCGATAAAATGAACCGTTTTCGAGAAAAAAAAATAATAAAAGAATACAACTTTGGGAGTATTAAATATGTTTTGATCCTGAACAACCTAATACGCTAAATAGAAAAAAGTCAATTAAAAACTTCATAAGTGGGTTCAACATGTGCTCCGTGATTTGTGATGCACTCGCGGGCACGACGAATAGAGGACTGCTGTACTCGCCACAACAACCCAGCATTGTTCCTTATCATATCGCAATGAAACGTGATTCTCTGTAAAAGTTCCTCCCTAGTAGCAACCGGAGAGGAATACACCAAGGTTTTGAGATGACCCCACAGGTAGAAATCCATTGGCGTTAGGTCGGGAGACCGTGGAGGCCAGGCAATGGGACCTCCTCTGCCTATCCAACGGTTTCCATAGACGTTATTTAGGTGGTCCCGTACAGCAACGCTAAAATGGGGTGGGGCTCCATCATGCATAAAATGCATCCTTTGGCGGGTTTCAAGTGGCAAATGCTCTATTGAATCTAGAAAAGCGTTCTGAAGGAACTCTAAATAAAGTTCACCATTCAATCGTGCCGGTAATACGCATGGTCCAATGAAAAAATTGCCGATTATTCCTGCCCAAACATTAATGGATTGAAACTGATGTTGATGATGATGAACGACAGTGGCATGAGGGTTTTCATCAGCCCATACATGCGAGTTATGTAAATTTACAATACCATCTTTGGTAAATCCTGCTTCATCGGTAAAAAGAATAATGCTAATGAAGTTTGGGTTTGTTCGTTGTTGATCTAACAACCAGTTTGCGAACTGGATTCTTCGAGGAAAATCTTCAGGAAGTAGTTGATGCACTTTTTGCAGATGATAAGGGTATAACAACTGTTCTTTAAGTACTTCAGCAACTGTACTTTTTGACACATGAAGCTGCGCGGCTAATATTCGAGTGCTTATTGAGGGAGTATCAGCTACAGTATCCAAAATATCTTCCTCCAATTGCACCGTACGTACTGTTCTCCTCACACCAGCATCAGTACTCCTTTTCCCAAAACTTCCTAAAAATAATTAATGAACGTCAATAATGTTACCTTATTAATTGAGAATTGCCCACCAGTTTCTCTTAGACGTTGGTCAATTCGCTGAAATGTTTTCTCATTTGGAATATTGCGATTAGGATATCTTTCTCCATACAACCTTCTTGCTTCATAAGCATTGCAAGATGCAAGTCCGTACATAAGATGCATATCTGCATACTCACTAAATGTGTATCCCATTATCGAATTAAATTTACCAAGGTATTCAAAATTTAATAAATTAATATCGAAGTAGGTACAAAAAGATCAACGTGTCAAGAAGATTTCAAATGCACACGTCAATGCGAGATTATTTATTTCGTACCATAGTAACGTTTGTAAAAAAGTGCATTCTTTAATACTGATAAATAAACAATAATAAAACATTAATATTAAACATTAATGAACAAGAGTACCTTTTCTTTAGCTTAATGTTCAAGGTATCCAAATTTATTTTTTTTAACTCCTTATCATACAGGGTGTTAAAAATTTGAGCGTTAAAATGTACAATCTAGTCCGTCCCTGGTAAACTAAACAAGCTAATTATGTTTTAAGGGAGTATTTTGAGAGGTCCTTACTACTGTCTATCATATTAAATTTTCGTTAAATTATATTGAGTCGTTTAAAAGTTATTCTAGAAAAACCGATTTCCAGTGGGGTTCTTTAGGGGGCCGTATCTCCCTAGGGAGGGCCGCTAGGAAAAAAATTTATGGGAACTTGTCATCTTATTTTTTAATGTTCTATCTGAGTCCGAGAGATCTCCCACATTTTCCCGGACACCCGGTATATATATATATATATATATATATATATATATATATATATATATATATATATATATATATATATATATATATATATATATATATATATATTTATATATATATATATATATATATATATATATATATATATGTATCTATATGTTTCACAATTTATCCACGAAATTTTAACCACATGTGCACTGTTACGAAAGAAGTTGATTTCTAAAAAAAAAATGTAATAAAAGTCCTACAGAAATTAAGTTACAATTCTGAGTGTCAATAACAAAATGAAAAATAAATATCTGTATTTAGCGCTCATCGTTGAGATATCACAACACTAATTAATAATTTCTTGTAGCAAATGTTGTACCAATCCACTAAAGAAAACAAAATACCAGGAATTTTTTGTTTTTTCATATTGATAAGAACATGTAAATAATGTTTAATCTGTATCGTGAGTGATCTGAATGAACAACGGTCGATTTTTGTGAATTTAAAAAAAGTATTTTGCGAGTTTATGTTTTTCGATATTTATTAAAAATGGCACATGTGTACATAATGAGGAGTTAGTGGATATTGTTTTAGCGTACGGAGAAGCAGGGCAAAATTCGCAAGCGGCTTCTCGTTTGTATGCAAACCGATTTCCGAATAGGCACATACCACATCCACAAACATTTACTTCAATTGTTTTACGTGCACGTACTAATGGAGATTTGCCCAACAGGTACCAGAAGTCTCACATGCGACAGCGTGGCGCATATTACATGAAGCCCAACTGTACCCTTATCACGTCCAGACAGTCCAGGCGTTGCTACCCACAGATTCCCCCTCAGAATAAGATTTTGTGAGTGGTTGTTGCAAAAAAATGCTCGAAATGCCCGTTTTACAGCTGATATTTTCGCCACCGATGAATCAATTTTTACTCGTAATGGTATAACCAATCTTCACAATACACACGTTTGGTCTTTTGAAAATCCTCACGCAATAGTCCAGACAAACTTCCAACATCGTTTTTCTTTAAACATGTGGGCAGGTATTGTCGATGAACGTCTAATTGGACTGTTCATATTGCCAGATCGGATGGATGGTCACCAGTATTTGGAATTTCTTCGGAATGATTTGCCGGTCCTTCTTGAAGATGTGCCATTGGCGGTCCGAGCAAGGATGTGGTTTCTGCACGATGGGGCACCTCCGCATTTTCGTTTAGAAGTTCGTAATTTTTTGAATGAGATACAGCTGATACACTGGATCGGTAGGGGTGGACCAATTGCATGGCCTCCACGGTCTCCCGATCTAAATCCTCTGGACTTCTTTTTATGCGGATACTTGAAAAACGAGGTATACCGTACTCCAGTTCCGAATAGTGAAGATCTGCGTGACCGAATCACAGTGGCTGCCGATAATTTGAGACTTCAAGCACAGCAGGAAGGAGGTGTAATTCAGTTAGTACGCCGAAATTGCATTAGACGCGCCCAAGCTTGCATTGAAGCCAAAGGAAACAATTTTGAACAGCTTTTATAAGTAAGTGAACTGGTAAACTGTATTATTTTATTATCTCGATTTCTGTACGACTTTTATTACATTTTTTTTTGAGAAATCAAGTTCTTTCGTAACAGTGCATATGTGGTTAAATTTTCGTGGATAAGTTGTGAAACACCCTGTATGTATATATATATATATATATATATATATATATATATATTTATATAGGGTGTAATTTAATTGATGGCTGAAAATGCAGAATAAGATTTCTTAGCTTATTTAAGAAAGAAAAGTTCAAATGAAAATACGTCCTAAACCTCTCAACTTTTGAGCTACAGGGTGTTAAAGCTTTAAGAAAAAATTCGTTTTCCTATCATAACTTTAATACTGTTCTTAGTATTTTCATAAAATTTGGCAGGCATCTACTAAGCACAAACAGGAATATTTGATGTAGAAGATTTTCTAATATTTCTACCAGTGGCGTCCGTACGGGATGTAGACCGAAGATTTTTCTAAAAAAATATGGTACGGCACTGCTTTTTCCAGAAATGAATTTTTTTTTCAAATCTTCATTTATTTTGCGACAAATTTAATGTCTCAACTTTTTTTCGTCCGACGCACTGTTTTCGCGTAAAAAAATAAAAATTGTTTTCATGTATTTGTGGTATAACGAAATTATTTTAAACTAGTAGGCTGGTGCTCTATTTTGTTTCTAAATTAATGACATTTGATCAATTACGATGCGGTTTTATTTTGACAAGTATTCATTAATTTGTAGTTTTTTACATTGTGAAAATTTCTTTAATCAATAATGAAAAGAAAATAAGTAAACTATGTTAAGATTTACAAATTCCGAGTTAGTAGATATGCATTTCACCTACGAATTTGCTGACGGGAATGCGTTTAGCCAGGCGGATATATCAAGAGCGGTATCTAAATCGTATCATTCCCGATGCCAGAATGTTTTCATGAATACACAGAAGACTACTGGGATGAAACTGGGAGTCTTAGCATTGAAAATAGTTCCAAAGGGGCACATCGCACGGTGAGAACACCAGATTTAGAGGAAGCTATTTTGAACACAATTGAGGAACATCCAGAAACAAGTGCTAGGAAAATTGCGGTAATGCTACATGTTTCTCAGTTTCTTATTTGGAAAATACTTGTTGACAATTTACTATACCCATATCATATTCAAAGGGTTCAAGCACTACTGCGGCGTGATTTTCCATTGCGTTTAAATTTCTGCCGATGGTTTTTAGAAAAACTTGCTGAAAATCTTTTATTTGATAACAAAATACTCTTTACTGATGAAGCTAATTTTTCCCACAGTTCCATTCGAAATTTCCATAATAATTCATGTATGGGCAGAAGAAAACCCACACGCAATTACTGAGGCCCATCATCAGGAGCAGTTTTCTCGAAAACGATTTGCCAATTTTGCTCGAGGATATACCTCTTTTATTAAGAGAAGAAATGTGGTACATGCATGATGGTGCTCCTGCACATTTTAGCATTTATGGTAGGGAATTTTTAAATAAGGCGTTTACCAATCGCTGGATAGGACGTGGAGGAACTCAATCTTGGCCTCCCAGGTCCCCTGATTTAAACAGATTAGACTCTTTTTTGTGGGGGCACCCCAAGACTTTAGTTTATACTACACAGGTTCAAACTGTAGAAGAACTAAGGCAAACAATTTTACTCTCTTGCCAAACCATAAGAAATATTCCTGGAATTTTTGAAAGGGTTAGTCAATTTATGAGAAATAGAATTGAAGCCCGTATTCTAGCAGAAGGAGGACATTTTCAACAATTATTGTGATAATTAAATTAAATATTAGTTTAGAAGTTGTCAAAACTTGTAAATTTTTTTTTAGTTTTCATGCATCGCAAAATCGCTAAAATCTCATGTGGCAGTTTGTAGGTAAGATATGTTTTTGTCTAATTTTTATTAAATTAAAGTCAATCGATTAAAATAGCCACTACTACAATTCGAGTTTAATACAAAAAATGTATTAGTAAGTATTATTCTGAGTAGTCGAAAACGAATTTTTCACTACCATTAGATTTTAGAGATTTTGCCACGCATGAAAATTGCTTTTATTCTTTATGCCAAAACAGTTCGTCGGACGAAAAAATGTCAAGAATTTAAATTTGTTGCAAAATAAGTGAGGATTTCAAAAATAATTTTCATTTCCCGAAAAAGCAGTGCCATACCATATTTTTTAAGAAAAATCTTCAGTCTACATCCCGTACGGACGGCACTGGTAGAAATATTAAAAAATCTTCTACATCAAAAAATGCCTATTGATGGCTTTTCAGAAAACCGGTTTTAGTGCCGCCATTTTGGAACAAAAATATAAGTTGAAACAACTTTGAAAAAAATATACAGGGTTCTATTTAATATATTAAGGGTTAGGTCACTTTCGGTTAAACCGGAAGTGATGTATAATGCAATTATTAGTCAAAATATGCATCTTAATAAGTTACCAAACGTACGTACCAAAGTTTCAAAGCGATATCTGGAAAGATAAAAAAATTAGAGCGTGTACCCTATGTTCTGTGTCACTGTATATATATATATATATATATATATATATATATATATATATATATATATATATATATATATATATATATATATATGATGAGAGAAAGAATATCACAAGAGCAAAAATAACAAACAATATAACGAACTTTAACACGACAATAATTTAAATATTCAATTTAAACGCACTTGGAAAAGTTGTTTTATAAATCTCAGAGATTTCTTAGGGCAAATCCTGAAATGTATGTCCTTCAGGCGGATGCACGGTCGTGATGAATAAGAATGAATAAATCATAAAAACCAAAACGTTATTAAATGACGCTAATACGTACAGGTTGGTTACTGGAGATCCTATCCCAAAAGTATGTACAACGTGACTTAAATAATTTAATTAAAATATTGAAAAATAATAAAGAAATCAATGATAGTACAGCAAAAAACTTAACCACTTATAACTCCATCGCCCTAAAACTATATTGCTTACCTAAGATTCACAAGCCAAATGTTCCTTTAAGACCTATAGTGAGCTGCATAGGCTCGGCTACTTACAACTTATCAAAGTGGCTGACAAACATCTTAACCACTTCACTTGCGAATAGAACAGATTATAACATTAGTGATACTTTTGGTGTGATTTTGCCCCACGGCTGTATTTTAATTTCATTAGATGTCGTTTCGTTATTTACAAACATACCATTTCAACTGCCCAATGGCAAAAAATTGAAAATAACACGACCTTATTAAACGACAACTGTTTTAGAGTTTTGAACTTTTTATGTAATAACTGTTATTTTTCTTTTGATAACAACTCCTATCAACAAATCTTTGGTACCCCTATGGGTAATACCATCAGCCCCATTTTGGCACAGATTAACATGGACTTCATTTTGGATAAAATTATAGAAAAACTTCCGTTTAGGCTTCCATTTTTGTACAAGTTTGTTGATGACATTATCTCTTCAATTCCATCTGTTCAAATTGATAATATTCTAGAAATATTTCGTTGTTATAATAAACACATACAATTTACTTTGGAAAGTGAAACAAATAATAGTGTTCCTTTTCTGGACACGTTGGTAATTAGATCAGACGGTAATAATGCTGTTATTCTAGATTGGTATCAAAAACCTACATCATCGGGGAGGTATATAAACTATTTTTCGAATCATCCAAAAAATCAAAAGTGGAACACATTGATAGCAAGAAAAACAGAATCACTCATATATCAGACCCACAATTTTTAAAGAAAAATTTAAGGATACTTTTAAACTTGTTTTTAAGTAACGGGTACCTGAGAGATGTAACGTTAAAGGTAATTTATAACTCCAACATATTTGACTCACCAACGGAGGAGTATATACAGACAAATTTTAAATATAAAAAGCTACCTTATGTTGATGGACTTACTGACAGCGTAATTAAGCATTTTAGTTCATGTGCCAATATAAATGTGACTAAATATAATTCATTAAAAATTGGTCAATTATTGACAAAAACTAAAGACAAAACACCGTATATGCAAATTTACAATGTTGTATATAAAATCCCGTGTCTGGACTGTCAAAAATTCTACATAGGTCAAACTAGTCAAAGCTTCAAAAACCGTATTATTCAACACAAAGGCGATAGTAGAATAGATAAAAGATTGTGAGCTTTAGTACATCACTTTTAAAATCTGGGCCATAGATTTGCCTTTAACAACACAAAAATTTTAGAACGTGAAGGTAATTATAAAAAAAGAACATTTTTGGAAATGATACATATAAATAAGGATAAAGATAATTCTATAAATTTCAGATCAGATGTTGATCAGCTTAGTACCGTTTATTGTAACAGTCTTATTTAGCATTACTGTATTTCTATGTACTTTGGCACTGTTGCCCTGTATTTTTCTTGAACCCGTTAGTGTGGTTGCAGGTTTATTGTTTAAAACTGTATATTTTTACCTAGCGACGTTCCCGCGTCTAGTATAAACTCTGTATTTTACGAACACCTGAATGCATTTTGTTTTAAGCATCTACGATGTGAGTTAGCCAGGGGACCTTCAACACGCTTGTATTTTTTTACCAATGTTTTTTAAATAAAATTTGTTTAACGTTCTGTATGGTAACTCTGAATGTTAAGTTTGTATTATTTTGTTGTACTGTTAATTCATTAGTGTTGTATTTTAGCTATTTACCCCCTGAGGAAGCCATTAATCAATGGCGAAATATAGAGGATTGATGGATAAATGAGATTTTTTTGTTTTTGTTTGACACATACCACAGACCGCTTACCCGGGACTTCGAACTAAACATAAACCAATTTTGGATATTTGGAATTAGTTGTTCAGACTTAAGTCGAAGCACGTTTCAAACATGCTTCATTCTGTGTTTATTTACTCAGTACAGAATTCGAAAATAAAAATATTAACCTGGCTAAAAAGAAACTATAAATAATTACAATTTTTGACATACGCTGTACAAAATATTTCTTTATCGAATAATTTAGATGCGGCGTGACATTAACTAAATAAATCTTAACATGAGAACTTCTCATACCTTATTCATAAAGTTGATAGCAAATCTAGTATGGCCCAATCAGGTAGATCATTTCTTTTTTAATCGACCGTGGTCGAGTAAAAATTTGGACGACTGTAATAAAATATAGGCGTGGTGGATATAAATTAAGAAAATTTATGATCTGACCAAACTTACAGCGATCCACAGACGTTTTAGAGATAAAAGAGGTGGCTATAATGAAAAGGCCGAAAATATGTAGAAAATAACATGGTTTATCCTGTTATCAGCCTTAAGTATAGCAATTTGTACTTGGTTTATAAAATAATAAAGCCACTGGAAAATCTATGTTTACTTTAAGATTTCGGAAAAAAGCTTTTTATTTGAAGTAAATTTCTGTGTAGAAATACATTTTTTTATAAAACATTTCGTGTTATGATAATATGTTTAATCAACTTGTTTAGAAAATTCTTAAAATCTAGTGCCTAAAGTTAGCCAAAATTAGTTTTGATTTTCACACAATAAAACTTTCTATACTAAACCAGTTTTTTAATGTTCTAATAGTATTATTTTCTACATTTATATAATAAAGAATATTATAGTCTCTAGCCCAAGAAATAACTAAAATGATGTTTTTAGTATTTATATTACAATTTGTTTCTTTTCTTCAAAATATAGTGTTATGTTTTAATATTTTTATTACTCGCCGAATGCCACCACTGTTATGATTTAATAATTTTAGTATTTTGTATTAGCACTGGTAGTAAATGTAAACACTTCAACTTGTTTCAAATCTCTCTATTATCTTCTGTACAAGAGGGACACTTCTTACTTCTAACAAATCTTTACTCTTACTGTGTCTACTGACTTAATTCTACTGACAATATAGTACTGACATAATGACTGACCTGCTCTATACTGACTACCTAGAACTTATTTTTATATGAATTCCCTAATTTGAGATGCAGTGGCGGTGTCTATAAAAGTAGTTTGGGGAGTATTTGCTACGCCACTGCTTACTGTACTACAATGGTTTCTTTTAATGTTTTTATAGCTGAACCTTCCCAAGCTTTATCGACATAGTGTAAATGAGTTTATGATAGGTTTTTTCGGGTATAATAATATTTGGGGCGGAAGAACGTGCATAAAATAGAATTTGAAGTAGAATTTAAAATACATATTGTTTACTTAGAATTTCCCTTGCAATAAACGACCATTAAAGCAGCTTTTGTCGGAAGGTTCCGCCGAAATATAACGTATGTCTAAATATTGCATTTACGTGTCAAACTATCTCTAGACTAATGAATATATAATACTTAAGACTATTCACAAATAAAATGACTATAAAATAATGGGGTCACAGCACCACCCCCCTAAATGAGAGATTTTATAATAATGAAATTGTTAGAAAATTTCGTTCCTGAGTTAAAATATAAATTATGATACAAAATATACATCCTTGTAATTGATACTAATATTTAACAAAAGTATTATGTTCGAAATGATTTTACAAAATTTGCTATGAACTATGTTCTTATTCTATATTATACTAACCTATATAATATTGAAAACTGTTTTTTTTTATAATAATTAGGCATTCTAAATCTACTTAGATTCTACTAAAGAAATTTATTACTTATAATAAAACATAATATTATTACTTATCTAATTGATCGTCTTGAGGACGTGTGACCAATAGCTCTGCGAGGCGTGTATGATATACCTGGTTGATCGTCCTCAGGGTGATCATCATTATTAATTCTATTAGAAGTTTCACTAGTATACTGAGCTATATATCTATTACTTCTCGGGGATGGTTCAATGGTTTGATTTACCCTTACGCAAATATTTGGTATTATTCCACAACAGGAAGTTTTTCTTATACATTTTGAATATATTTTGTAAACAATAAATAATAATACAACAACAGATACAATGTAAGCTAAAACAGAAGCAGAAATATTATATGTTGACAAAAAATTATTTTTTTCAAGATTTTCTGTTAGCTTTTCTATGTCGTCTAGTTTATGGCTAGCGATGTTCAGTTCAGGAATGTGCTTTGAAAGAGTCTTATAATTTTCGTTTATTAAAATTTCTGTCAGGTTAATGTTATTATTTTTTATTTTTTCACAACAGTCCTCACTAATTTCTAATGGCGGAACAAACTCACTAAATATTTTCGACTGAAAGGCATTACCGTGAGGCACGAGCATCGTTGAAACACTATACGCTTTACACTGTTTTCCTGTGGTGACACTGCCGCAATTTTTTAAAATAACGTCTACTGGTTTATTTTGATTAATACATGAAATGGTTAATGATTCAGGGCAAGGCACTGCAAACAGCCAAGTATTAGTTGTAAGTAACTGAATAAAGATACCTCTATTAGAATTTAATATATGTTTTTCGCATACTTCTGAAATTTTATTTGTTACTTGAAGTAACTTCATTTCACAGTTTTCCACTAAATGAGCCAATGAAACTGGTTTTTGTTGCTGACAAATCATTTTATCATCCGTTATTTTTGTAAATTTATTATATTCGAGATCAGAGAAAGTTATGAACTGCTGTTTTGTTTCGTCTATTGCAATGTATTTAGAAGATGGTTGAATCAAAACAAATTGGTTAGTGGCTAATAGCTTAGGAAAAGGCGATACCTTATATAGGTAGAATAATTGTGCTTCAACTAAAGGAATATTAATTATATAAATTAAATGATTATTTTCAAAGTAAACTTTTAGTTCAATCGTTTTTAATATAAGATTAGAATGCATTATATCAAGAGGCACAGCAAAATCTAAACCATGGGGAAGAGAATCCGTAACTTGTTTTAGTTCATCAATTAGGCGAACTGGTGTTAAAATTGCTGGGTGTAATAAACCCTTTTTGACAATAAGAATTGCATTAATCAAAGTCATTATTACGAGTTGGTTTGATTTTAATATGTTCTAGTGGATTCTTATTATTTGAACAGCTACTGTTTATACTGATTGAACTTTTTACGAAGCGCTTGGCGGGCTGTTCACAACCAAGGCTTCGTTGTCGTTTCCCGAAAATTCTTGGACAGATGTAGTTGGTTGTGGAGGAGAAATACTAAGATTGTGTTGGAGGCTACTGGGGGGTAGAGACGTTATAGTTTGTATTTGATGAGAATTATTGACAGGTTCATTATTATAGTTAGGACGGTATCGACGCTGTTGTTGAGGTATCTCTGAAAGCATTTGAGGTCTGTTTGAACTACGGGGATTGGTATAATTTTGACGATAATTGTTCCCATTATAATTATTGTTAAAATTTCGTGAACTTGTATTTTGATTGTAATTATGATTATCGTTTCCCCTGTAAGAAAAATTACTTCTAGCATTAATAGGTTGTCCCCCGTTATAATTTTGCCCATTTGAAGAATTTGCGTTAAAATGTTGTTGTGGACTGAAGCTTTGATAATTAGGATTATTAAAATTATTTCTTCCCATATTTTGTTCATATTATATAAGTTGCCTACATTGAGAAGTTATATGATTATTTTTATGACAGAACATACACAAAAGTTTAGGATTTTGGTTATTAAAATTTCTATTTCCCTGACCCACAAACCCTAGATTTTTAAAATTTGAATTTTTTGCTCTATCAAATTTATATATATATATATATATATATATATATATATATATATATATATATATATATATATATATATATATATATATATATATATATATATAAATAAAAATATAAAATTATAAAGATTAAATACTAATAAAAATTTTGGGTAAAAATTTAAATATAGATAAGTTATACGGTCGATTTTTCAATTACTTTTTCAACACAACGTATTTGCACTACCTCTCACAAAATAAATATATCTATATAATTTCAAAAATGCATAACATATAAAAAAAACAAATAGTGTCACCACAACAGGAAAATAAAAGAAAAAAACTTACAGCTTCATCCTTAGTTAGCTGGAACGTATGGCGAATTTCCCCGTTTTCTTTCTTCTTCTCGAAACTTGTTGCGTACTGGGCGCTCCTCCAAGTCTGTTGAAACTTCCTGTCTTTGGTATACCGATGTGGTTTAACTGGTGTGATTCCTGCTGCGTTCTAGGCGCTCCTTCAGAAAACACGGGGTAGTATATCCAGATCCGCTGCCACCAATGTTATGTTTTAATATTTTTATTACTCGCCGAATGCCACCACTGTTATGATTTAATAATTTTAGTATTTTGTATTAGCACTGGTAGTAAATGTAAACACTTCAACTTGTTTCAAATCTCTCTATTATCTTCTGTACAAGAGGGACACTTCTTACTTCTAACAAATCTTTACTCTTACTGTGTCTACTGACTTAATTCTACTGACAATATAGTACTGACATAATGACTGACCTGCTCTATACTGACTACCTAGAACTTATTTTTATATGAATTCCCTAATTTGAGATACAGTGGCGTATCTGTAAAATTGATTAAAAAAGGTGTCTATAAAAGTAATTTGGGGAGTATTTGCTACGCCACTGCTTACTGTACTACAATGGTTTCTTTTAATGTTTTTATAGCTGAACCTTCCCAAGCTTTATCGACATAGTGTAAATGAATTTATGATAGGTTTTTTCGGGTATAATAATATTTGGGGCGGAAGAACCTGCATAAAATAGAATTTGAAGTAGAATTTAAAATACATATTGTTTACTTAGAATTTCCCTTGCAATAAACGACCATTAAAGCAGCTTTTGTCGGAAGGTTCCGCCGAAATATCAATACTATCTCTAGACTAATGAATATATAATACTTAAGACTATTCACAAATAAACTGACTATAAAATAATGGGGTCACAACAATAGGGTTAACTTGGCTTTAGCCGAAATGAGAGAAATTTCTAATTTTTATTTGATTGTTGACTGAGCCTCCCTGAGGGTAACACTTTATTTGGCTTCGAAAATGTTTTAGAATTTATTTATTTAATTCAAAATATCTAAATCAAACCATCCTAATCTAGGCTTTTTTGGATGCAGGCAGGATGTTTAAAAATATGACTATATTTGTCGGTACGTTCTTTGTTTAAATATTGGAGAAAAATAAATTGTGTACAATCAGAATCATAATCTTTATATTTAAAATACTAAGACAACATTTTCAGCAAGTTCGTGAGACCCAGAGGAAATTCGACATGAAGTGGCAAGAATATTAAAATCAAGTAAACCACCGGAAGAAAACAAGCTTCGAAGGAATAAAGATATCACAATCATCACATAATATATATATATATATATATATATATATATATATATATATATATATATATTATGTATTTTTCGTTAGCCCCGAGTTTCTGTTAAAGCGATTTTACCGATTTTTATATATCAAATTTATATATATATATATATATATATAGTTAATATATATAATTTTATTTGGTATATGTCCGAAAAAAGAAAGTAATTGTGACTGAGGTTTGGGCTGATATTGGGCAGACGCAACAATATCTACAGTCAAGATTACATGGCCACAAGTACGATAAGAAAAACCAAAGGGCATTATCTAAACACGCACAACAAAATAATCATACTTTCGATTTTGACCGAGCCAAGATTTTTAAAAACTGAGTTACATAAAAAGAAAAGGGAAATCTATGAGTCAATAGAAATAAAAAAAAAACAAACATGCCATAAATGACAAAAAGGATATAGATGTGTTAAATAGAATCTATTTCGGTATAATATAACTAAAGTAAATACTTCCCCTCCCTTCCATACCAACGATGGGTTATTTTCTTTAAAAATAATAAAATCCAAATCAGTGTGATATCGCCCAAGAGCGAGCAGCAAACGATATGTTGTTGTCGTCTTTTTTGTTATTTTCGTATGTTCGTAAAAATAAGTGAAATTTGTTCTTTATTAAGATTTTAATTTTAAATTGATTAATTACGTTTCATGGTAAGTTAAAAGTGATAGGTTTTTATTGTGAAATGTAGGGTTTTTGTTTTTGGTTTTTAGGATAAAAATTTTTTGAGAAAGGCAAGGGTGTTCCTGCCGAAACGTCAAAAATGATATTTTTTAAAATTGACAATATATGACACTCGAAGCTTTCTTTCTCGCGTCCGAATAGAGACTAAGGTGTTGGTGACTGCGACGCTTCCTTTTATACCCCCACACGGGGCTGAAGGTTATATCTACGCAGCCGTTGGTCGTTATATACGTTTACCGGATACTGCTGTTGTTGTTGCGCTTGAGTTTTTGCGATTTTAGATTTGTCGATTATTGTCTTCCATACTGTTTATAGTTTTAATGATTCGTCCCTTTTATTCAAATCACCTTGTTTTTCAATTTCTATGGCTTCTCGGATTATTCTAGTTTTATAATGTTCTATATTGGCAATCTCCCTACACCCATCGAAATTTATTTTATGGCCGGTTTCCTGATGATGTAGGAATAAAGCTGAAGTTGTTTGTTTATTTCTGATGCTGAATTTATGCTCTTCTACTCTTGCTGATATTCGCCTGTTAGTTTGCAGTTCGCTCTCTCTGTGGCAGGGGCGTGCAGTGAAATTTTAAGAAAGGGAAGCAATTTTCTGAAACTTACCTATTTGTAATGTAATTCGATTCTTCGATCATCTTTTGCAAATTCGTCAATGACGTCATCATAACAACGTCGATGCTCCGACATATTTTGGAGAAGTTTATTTTCAATGGACAACAGCGCTGTATGCGAAAGTCTCTCCTGCCCCGTTGAATTTCTCACGAAATTTTTTATACGTTTAAGTAGTGAAAAATTGCGTTCTACTGATGAACTTGTGGCAGGTATTGTCAATACTAATTCACACAATTTCGACACTTCGGTGTAGGCAACTTCCAGCTCCTTGTCTTTTAAAAATTGCGTTAGTTCCTTACCGTTATTTTTGCGCTAATGTCATCAGTTTCGTCAATCACTTTTAGTTCAGATCGCAGTAACACTCGGTGGAAGAACTGGCCATAATGAAGAAGAAGAGATTTAAACGCATCTTCTGGAAAAGTTTTTCCTTTAAATGCATCAAAAATGCAGAGCTCGAGGAATTTAAAATTATTTAAACCATTAAATCTATAGTTTATTTGTTGCTGAATTTGATCGATTATTTCATAAAAGAGGCGTCTGTATGATGTTTGAACATCTCCCACCTTGTCTGTTCGAAGACTTGTGGCTCTACATTTAACGTCATCGTTTTCTCCCAAAATAGGTCAAAGTCATCTCTTTTTTGGCTTAACATGGACTAATCATCCACTTTTTTTAGGCAAAAAGCAATATCATTTGTTTTAGTTTGTAATATATTAAAAACATTGTCCGAGAATGGAAATATTTCTGAAAATATGTTCAACAAATAATTAAAATTAAAATCTCGTTTCAAACATTCCAAAAACCCCCTCGAACTATTTATTGCTTCTGAGTACCACGTTTCATTATTTTCTATTATATTCTCAAATAGTTCAATCAGTGATTCACGATTTTCAGATACTGTTAACACAAGTCTTCCATTATAGTTCCACCTAGTAGGAGCTACTTTGGGCAATCGTTTGTGGACAATGGAGTCCAAAGCTTTTGTATGTTTTGTTGACTTGGAAAAAAAAGCAACCATGCCACTTAAAGTAACTAAAGATACTTTACACTCTTTAATGTGATTGATGAATTGGGATAAAACTAAATTTAATTTAAGAGCAAAAGAATGGACAAACACAGCAGTTGGGAAAGTTTCTCGAACTTTAGCTTGCAGACTCTCTAATTGTCCTGCCATCACTGCAGCTCCATCATAGCTTTGAGCAACTAATTTTTTCTCTCCATTAATTTCTTTAGTAACGTTATAAAATGCGTTATATAATGCACATGCCGTACGTTTTTCGGACACATTCTTAAAACCTAAAAATCGCTCTTGAATACTTCCGTCTGTTTTAACGTAGCGTATTAGTATAGATAATTGGCTAAAATTAGTGATATCAGTTGTTTCGTCTAGAAAGAAGAATAGCAATGAACCGCGCCTTGCCAAACTCCTGCTTAATTCTTTTTAGAATAATGGTTGCAACAGCGGAAATTAAATCACTCTGGATTAGGTTCGACGTTCCGTGAAAAACGCTAGACGGCTCTAAACGATTGTTTAATTAATCATCATATTTAGCCATTAAACTAAGTAAATTTTGAACATTTTTTCTATTTGAAGAAACCCTTGTTTCTTCATGACCTCTAAATCCCAATTCGTGCTGTCCAAGAAAACAAACAACATCGATAACTCTTCTTAATATTTGCCTATTTTTATCGACTAGTTCATTGTGTTGGCGGTGACTAATTTCGAACTGTTTATTAAGGGCATGTTCAATTCTGGTTTGCCGAAGACTTTTTCCTTTATGACGGCCTGCAAATGCGCTTTGGACATAATGTGTCTTTTTACAGCTTTATGGAAATCGTTTAAATCGGAAAAACCAGTTTTTCATTTTTCAAAAAGTAAACATGGCCTACAAAATAATGTACTTATATTTTCACACCCTGATAGCCATTTAAATTGTTCGTATTGTTTTTCCGGATAAAAATGTCTAATATAGTTTTTCATTTTTGTGGTTAAATTTTTCATAGGCGGTTTTGCCCTTCCTTTGGAAATTATTTGAAGCTTATCAGCTAAGTTTAATGTTGAAAATCCCTTTATTATTAAGACACACACCACACATTCACACACACTCTTCTTACTAAATTCTCCAACATTTTCAATGTTATTACCGACAGCCGAAGTTGGCGGTATTTGCATATCCAAGTCCGTATTATTGTCTTCCATATGGCACCATGCACGACGCGACGTACGTATCACACAACACACGGATAGCCGTTCAAACAAGGAATCTACTCCAACAATAGCTTCCGCCCCCACTTAAAGCACGCGACTGAAATGCATAAATTGCAAACAGGCGGTGGAAAGTTTAATAACCTCTGGCTCGATTCACAGGAAATCAAGCATACAGGACTTGGCTGCAGAGAAGCTAGAGCGGCCCGCATAGGTTCTATTCGATTTTCTATTGTGGCCGGTCGGAGTCAAGGCCGCATTTATTATGGGCTTGATAATTAAGACATTATTTTAGCATTTTTAATATAAACTAAATTAATGGTTTCCTATTTCAAAAATTACGTTTTAGAGGATGTTTTGTAATTTTTTTCGAGGAAGCACTGCTTCCCTTGCTTCCATGGACTGCACGCACCTGCTGTGTGGCATAGAAAATACACCCAGCACTAAAAGACTTTATATTTTTTGGAATAATAATAGAAATCCCATTTCCGAGTGCAAAAAAAACGAAAACGCATAAATCCCTTAGGTTCACGAAATAAAATAAATATGGTAATATTAATTCCCACTCCCTGAAGTGGTATATATTATGATGGCCGAATTTCGTGTCGTGTTTCACTAAATTATCTACATGGAATGCAAGACCGGAAACCGTGACTCCATTTCTGTCATGTAGGGTTTATAATTGAAATGGGATTGGTCGCTCAGAATTTTAGCGTGGCCGCAATGTGAACAGATTCTTAAGTTGCTTTTACCTGTCACTGGAAATTTATCGGCTAGAAAATACTATTTATGTTAGTTTTGTATTAGGACGTGAAATTGTGCAGAGGAATAAATATTTTTGTGTCAGAGAAAAAATATTTTGATTTACGATCCCCGTATTTCGATGGGTGGGTATATATTTTTAAGTCCATGACGTCCTAGTAAAACGTTAAAAAAATTATTACTAAAAAATTAATTATCCAGTTTACCTCAAATTTGAAATGAACTGGTAACGTTTTGGTATGAATCCAATATAACAAAAGAAAATGGTGCCTAATAAAGTATTTAAAAAAAGTACTTATTAGATTAATTTTAAATTATGTGCAAGCATTGGCGAAACCTAAATGGCAGCCAAATGAAAATTTAAAAAAAATCAGCATGAAACGTATTCAAGTGACTTTAAAATTTGCAGAAAAAATTAAACCTATTGTAGGGATAAACTGATATGAAATCATCATGCCCTAACAATATGGCGATCTGTCAATGTAAAAACTATTTATTGAATTTATTTTAACCCCCCATCAGTAACGTACTTCAAAATCACAAGGCCGGTAACGTGTTAGATTTTACCTAAATCTAGTTCTGAATTAAAAATATTTTAGCAGATAGAATATTTTTATTAATAATTGTAAAAACAGTAACTAACTAATCTAAATTTACTTGAAAGTCTTTAAAGTTAACATAAAATAAAAACACTAAAGTATTTAAAACTTGATATTAAGATAAGGACTAAAGCTAAAAGGTAATAAATTACAAAAAATATTTATATTTCTTCTCCAAGTGTAATGCAACCACGACAAGTAAAAATAGTTTCAGACGTATGTTCTTTACAATAGGGTTGCTTGGCTCTTTCAAAGCGGGTATTCTTATCATCGAATCTAAGCGCTTGTACCAAAGTCTGAAAACGGAGCTGCGACATGGTAGTTAAAAAATATTCAGGAGGTGTTCCATCGCTATTCTACAGCTCGGCGGTATTTAGATGTTGAGCTCGTTTCACTCCGGCTAAATACAAGAGACCCAATAGAGCATTAATTTCTTCAAAATCTGTTGGCGAATAGTGTTTTCGCTCTTGTAGTCCTGTCTCATCCTTTTTAGTTGGTTGTTTGTGCACTCGGTGATATGACCAATCAATTCATCGGAGAAATAAAGTTTCCAGCAGTCTATTATTGTTTTTGCAGTTTTAACAAAACCTTTTACTCCCGGTAACTTAGTAACAATATTTTGCCTCACGGTTTTAGTAGCCTTCTTTGTAATTTTGTGAACTAGTCATTTTTATCCGTTTTTTCCTGTATACATCGAAGAAAAATTTTTATCACCTGCTCGTCTGACTTCGACTACTTGCATGCTGTTATCCATATCGCCTTCTTCATTTTCGGCATCATTTTTTTCAGTGTTGCTCATGTGTATGCCATGTTCTGGAGGAGCGTGTTCATCAGAGATTGATGCATCTGAAATATACTGGCCCTATCTATCTCGTTTTCCTTTTCATTTTTACTCCAAACTAAAGGTACAAGGGATTCTAAATATACTTGTTCCTTTTCACATAATACATAAGACATAATTTTGAAATAACTAAAACTAATTTACAATTACCAAATAACAGGAGAAAATAATTTAAAAAATATTACCTTTAGACGGTACCGTTGTTAAATTTTATCTCACTTATAGAAGAAAAAATTAACTACTTATATTGTAACGTGTTAGATTTTTCCTAACGGTCGATGCTTCGTCGCAATAAATGTCGTCTAGTTACTGAACGTAAGCAGGGTGATTCATGACAGTACGGCATGAGTCTTGACAGTTGTCGATTAGATTCATAAGCGCATGTTAATAGAGAGCTTCTAAATAAAAAGTTAAAACGGAAAACGTAAAAATGTTAGATTTTATCTAACATGGTTACCACTGGCGGGTTAAATTATGCATAAAAATCAAAACTGGTAAACTATTGATAGGAATTTAATATGACGGAACAAACTGGCTCCTAATGAAATGTTTGAGAAGACATTATTTACTTGTTATTAAAGGACTGTGTAGTGAACAAAATTGGGTCACACTTCACTATTCCTAATAAAACGAGGGAAGTTTCGGGTAAAGGAAATTTACCGATTTTTTGAGAAAAATATTAGCGAAATTTTATGGAAATGTTGGTAAAAATCTGATATGAATTCAAGTTGACGTAAAGAAATGGCGGTTTAAAATATTTAAACATTTACCCTAGAAAGTTTTTTCAGGTTGAATTTTTAAATATTTTATTAGGCCGCCATTTTGTTCCACCATCTTGGATTCATACCAAAATGTTATCAGTTGATTCTCACATAATACTTGATGTTTCTGCGAAATTTGAGACCCATTGGATAAATAGTTTTTTAATAATAATTTTTTTAACATTTCACTACGTTGCCAATTTATTTTGCCATATTAAATTTTCACCAAAATGTTACCAGTTCGTCCTTATAGGACCCTTAATTTTGACACAAATTTGGAGTCAATCGGGTAAGTAGTTGAGTTCAGGATTTTTTCACGATTACAATACCTCTTTTACAAGGGAAGTAAAAAGTGAATATGAATTGGAATTTGAATTTTATTCATATTTTCATCATCATGTTTAATATAATTTTTATTTTCTTCTAATATAATTATTATCTCTCCTTTTAAAATGAAGACCAACGAGTTTCTGTAATTGTTGGTATATGCCTCGTAGATGCAGATGTAAAAGCATACGTTCGTTTGGCTGAGTGATGAAAAAATTAGGCAATACCACTAAGGCTTGTAAAAAAAATTCGACATTTAGAAATATTTTTTAGACTTTGCTGCATCACAAGGTTAAGACGATGCGCAAGACAATGGACAAATACAGTCTCGGGGCTTTTTCTTTAATTTTTTTGAAGGCCATTTAGATGCCCAGACATCACACTTGCGCCATCGTAACATTGCCCTATTAATTTATGTTTATAGTAAAAGTGGTCCAAAATTTGATCCAATAGAGAATATAAATTCTCCGACGTTCTATCAGAGCTGACATAGTAGATGGCGTTCGAGTAACTAATATTCACTATACTGCCGCTCCCGCTTTTTTCAATTATTTTGTACGAAAAACTGTGTTTAGATTAAAATAAAGAAGTTTTTCTAGTGTCTTTTGCAACTTAGTGCGAACGCAATAGAGGAATTGGGTTTATATCTACACTAACGTAAGTTAAAAGGAAATTTTGTTATCATGGTTCTGTCTGCGGCCGTCCTTAGAGTAAAGGAAGAAATGTCCAGCTTTAGATCAATGGTAAAAACTCTAAACAATCAAGTGGAAGTCCTCCAAGAGAAAAATAGAACTCTGGAAGCCATGTTGGATTCATGCGAGCAATCATCGCGCAGTTTAAACGTGCGCATATTTGGCGTCGCTCAAGAAGAGAACAAAAATATTAAAAAAATTGCCTTGGACCTTTTCAATAAAAGAATTAAATGTAATATTAAAGATTCCGATATTAGAAAAACCTATCGCATCTCCGCAAAAAATCCGGGCGATAAGCCACTGGCTATCCTAGTGCAGTTTGCAAATGATGTTAGTCGTCTCTCGGTACTTAAAAATCGGAAATTATTAAGAACGATGGGCGTTTCTGTGCAAGAGGACCTCACTAAGTTTCGTCTTTCTTGAAGAAATCCGTTCAAAAATTCAGTGCTAGATCAGTGTGGTGCTCACAGGGAAAAATTTATATGAAAGATAAAAGTGATATAGTTCATCGTATAAGCGATCTAGATGTTTTAAATAAATTATAGGATTATTTTTACAAAGGGGATTTCACAACAAGGTATGATGTGTATGTCTCAATACCCTTCGTATTTAGGTATATATACAAAGTACTTTATTATTTTTTTGTGGTAAAACCATAAATGATTTGGGAACATGTAGAATATTATAACTTATGTTATTTTGTTTACAAAACGTTCATTCACTGTTTTTTTTTTTGAGAAGTTAGTGTTAGGATGTTATGATTTATAATTTTTTTTTCATTTGTGTACATGTTGTGGACTTCTAATTCAAGACCTTATATTCTGCTTTGCTGGATAAAATTACGTATTTTACTTAATGTCATTATATTAGACTCATTTTACTAATAATTGATGCTTATGTGATGATATTTTTTTTTTGGTTAGAATATACTAGGATTTTTTTTGGTTTTCGTACAACAAAGATAATGTAGGTTTATTTTTAAAATCTTATGCAGGTAGCTGTAGGTTTTGGTGGATATATTTGTTTTCATTTTTTATATATTATATAAATTCTACATTCCTTCATTTATATCGTTCTTCTCTAAATCCTTTACCTTTTCTTCTTCTGTGCTGAGAGTTTTTAAATGTCTTTTAGTATAATTTCGACAGTTTTAAGGAGTATTACGAAAACAAAAACTTTGAGTTCATAGGTGCCACAGAGAGTTGGTTACGTTCAGATATCTCTAATGAGGCAATTAATTTACAAACCTATAATTTAGAGAGAAATGACAGACAGGACCGTCGAGGGGGAGGTGTGGCTGTTTATATCAAGGACGATCTCAAATATGATGTTATTCTGACCGAAAAGTTTGATTTTTTAGAAAGTATGTGGATAAAGATTTTTTTAAAAAAGTACGAAATTATTATTGGCACTATTTATAGACGTCCAAATTCTGAAATTGCCTCTTTTTTAAATACATTCGAAGACACGTTAATTAATATTTCCTCCTCATATGAAAACATTTTTTGCATAGGCGATTTTAACACGGATAACGGATAAATAAAAAGACAGCTTTTGCAACCTGGAACCCTTTAATTTAGAACAAATTATTTTAGAGCCGACTAGAGTTACCAATAGAACTCAGTCTTTAATTGATCTTATTTTCACGAATTGCGATAAAGTTGTGAATAAAGGTGTTGTTGATTGCCAGTTTTCTGACCATTGCTCAGTTTTCTGTCAGATTAACTATTCTTGCGACCCTAAACCACCTAATAAAATACTATATAGATCACTAAAAAATACTGATATAAATTGGTTTCAAAGGGACCTGGAAGCAATAACATTTAATGATATATATAATATTGAAAATATTGACGAAAAGATAAACATTTTAAATAATAGTATATTGGCCTTATTTAATAAGCATGCACCTATTAAGCACCTTACTGAACGCAATAAACCTCTCCAGCCATGGATCACAGAAAATATTAAACGCATGCAGAAATTAAGAGATAAAGCCTTTCGTGATTTTAAATCTAGTAAACTGCCTAGCAAATGGGATTATTATAAATAGTTAAGGAATTTAATAAATAAATCAATTATATTAGACAAAAAATCTTATTATAGGCATACCTTTCAAAATAGTTCCATAAAAGATAAGTGGACAGAGCTTAATAAACTGAGGCCAGTACACACAAAGGAAATTCCTCAGGTTTTTAAAGATACAACTAAATTTAATTGATTTTTTATAAGTTCATCCAAAACAAATAATTCGGTAAATAACGATCTATTAAATTTTTACTTAAATAACACTAAAAATAATCTGAATTCCTTGTTAACTTTTAATACTGTAACGGGCAATGATATTCTTCAAATTATAATGAAAATTAAAAGTAAAGCTGCGAGCACAGATGATATTAATATAACTTTAATCTCCCTGTGCTGCCCTCATATTATTGGTTTTATAATACACATTGTTAATGAATATATTCTTCATGAATATTTTCCTGACATTTGGAAAAAAGCTATTGTCACACCCCTTCCTAAAGTTAGTTCTCCGAAGGATTTAACACAATTTCGTTCAATAAGCATACTTCCAACGTTTTCAAAAATTTTAGAAAGAGTGCTGGAAACTCAAATACGCATACATGTTAATCTAAATAATATTTTACCAACGAAAGAATCTGGATTTCGCCCTAAACATAGTTGCGCGACGACAATCGCGGATGTTACTGACGATGACTTTTCCGCTCGAGACAATAACGAAATCACAGCATTAATTTTACTGGATTTTAGTAAAGCATTCAATTTTTTTAATCATAAAATATTAATTTCTATGTTACACTATATAGGGTTTTCGGTAAATGCGTCAAACATTATTAAATCATTTCTCTCCAGTAGATTTCAACGTGTAAAAATTGATCAAAATTATTCAGATTTTCTTAAAGTTGATTCTGGGGTTCCTCAAGGCAGCATTTTAGGACCTCTTTTATTTAGTATCTATACATGCACTTTCCATACACATTTTAAATACTGTCAGTACCATCTGTACGCCGACGATACCCAGCTGTATTTATCTTTTAAACCTTCTGACTGTAATCAAGCCATTATTAAAATTAACTTCGATTTAGACCAATTGCTTAAAATATCCTCTAAACACATGCTAAATTTGAATCCGTCTAAGTCGGTTGTTCTCTTATTTGGTAATAAAGATATTCTTAATGAAATAAAGCCAGATATGGCTATAAGCATAGAAAATCAACGTTTAAATGTAGTTGAAAGCGCAAAAAGTTTAGGTCTTGTTTTAGATTCACATCTTCGATTTAGTTCTCATATTTCTCACATTCTTAAAAAAACATACTGCTCTCTGAAATCATTGTTTCCGCACAGACACTACCTTGATCAATCCACTAAAAAGGAGCTCTGTGATTCATTAATATTACCACATTTTAATCATTGCGATCATATATATGGTCCATGTTTGGATAGTTATGACTTACGAAGAGTTCAAAAAGTGCAGAACAGCTATATTCGATTTATCTTTGGTATTAAGAGGAGAGACAGGGTAACCCACAAACTTAAAGAAATTTCATGGCTAAATATGTATAACCGACGTAAGCTCCATGCCTTTTGCTTTTATTATAAATTACTTAAATTTAAATCACCTCCTTATCTGTATAACAGAATAACTTTTCGCACGGACGTACATCATTTGAATTTACGCAGAAATACCTTAACGATTCCGCGCCATAAAACTGAAATATTTGAGAGATGCTTCTCTTATAACACTGCTTTAAATATAAATTCGTTGCCTCCAGATTTATTACAAATTTCTACGTCATTACAAAGTTTTAAAAGAAACATTACTACTCAGTTACTTAATTCTCAATAGCATTTAAATTACTCTCAGCCTTACTCTTCCTTCTTGTTCTTCTTTCCTTTTCTTTCTCCCTTCTTTCCTTTCGTGTCTTCATTTTTTAATATTGTAGCATTTATTGTTGTATTTTTATTAACTAGCTACTTGCCAAAATGTCTTAATATTAGTTTGTAGCCGCATTGGTAGAACAGAATTTGGACTTCAGAAGTCTGAAATGCGTGCTTTTATTTGCCTTACCTTTATGGATTTTAATTTTGTTTTTATATATGTATACATGTGGTAAATAATAAACGTTATTATTATTATAAAATCCTAAGAATCTCTCGACTACTGAATTAACGTATCTTAAAATTATGGAGCACTGGGAGGTTTGCGTAATATCATTTTTTACGTGATCATCTAAATAATTTATTCCGTTTTGAATAGTTTTCGAGTCACCAGTAAAAACATTTTTAATTTTTTCGTTATGATCCTTTAGTTATTGGGAACTTCTCGATATTAATAAACCTAAAAGCTCTGGCCGCGAAAGGCTAACTTTTGTTTTACAAGGTACAAAACTGCGTCAATTACCAAGCACATAAATAATCTATTTAATCGGACGTTTTCGTTAAAATATTTTTTATACAGTTCTTCATATTTAGGTAAAGACATTGATATATTTAACATACCTGCAAATCCTTCTTGAATATTTATTGGAAAATAGTAAACAAGGCCAGCAAAACAATTTTTGTAATATTTGACTACTACATAACTATTTGTATGCCGAAAACCAGGACGACTTAAAACTTACATTCCATGTTCTGCCACTTTTTTTATTTCTTTTTTTTTGCGGAAATTGTTAAGTCAAACATTGGCTGCTCTACATTTAATACATCCCTCTGATCTTGCTCCTTCCATCGATTAAATGGAGTTTCCAACAAAATGCAAACCCCATCCGTCATCGGATTCATTTTAAAGCGTAAATAGTATAGTCAACTAATAATGTCCATTAATAAACCCGACACCAAATAAAGGTGTAACAACACTATAAATAAGTATAACACAAAACAATCAAGTAAACTGCAAAGGAATTAACCGGTTGCAGCGAAATCCGCGAAACAATTACCCCAAACTGAACGACACGTGGGTGTAGTGTACTGCGGCAGCAATTCACCGAGAGCTCTGTATGGCGCTGGTTAAGATTATTCTTCCATGTGCTCTACGTCATCGCGTACGCGTTCTCATGGCAACATAGTAGGAAAATCGTAAACTAAACGTAGCACCTCCAGCAAAGTCGAACCGGTTTGCGTCAATGTTATAGTTGTTATAATAAAGTTCGATTGAAAGTTTTAAAAAGACATGCCGCCAACGGTCATATTTATTCGAAATGTACAGTTTATTTTTTGCCAGTTAGGTGAATAAATAAATGTAAAAACTTAAATTTTAAGAGATATATAATAAATATAGTTAGATGTTTGCTTGTTTATTTTTCCTGGTGAAGTAGCACTTCACCTAGTTCACCTGAATAACCGCCACTGATTATATATTTGGAAATTTTTTGCAAATGCAATACTTCACCTAATAGCTCATTATAGTATATTAATAATAGAATAGTTGCATTATTATATGGCGAGGTAAAAACAGTCCCGCAAATATCATTGCGTTTATATCGTGCGGAATACACATAATACATGATGGAATACATTGGATTACATGGAATACACTGGAATACATTGTAAAACAATGAACTACCGATGGAATACATAGAATACATTGGATTACATAGTATACAATGGAATTCACAGGGCTTGTACACCAAAATATTTCAGCGGTTTCCCCTTCGCTTAAAAACATCAGATTGACTTCAAATTTTGGACAAAAATTAAAGCTCCTATGAGGATCACCTGGCAATATTTTGGTAAAAGCCAATAAAAAGCCCATTAGTTGGAACAAGGTGGTGACCTAGTGAAACGTTAAAAAATTATTACTAAAAAAATTAGTTATACAATTTACCTCAAACTTTGCAAAAAATGAAGTGTTGCATAAGAATGAGCTGGTGACATGTTGGTATGAATATAAGATAGCAGCATAACATGGCGAAAAAAACTACTTATTAGATTAATTTCAAATTCTGTGCAAGCAGTAAGTGTGATATAAAGCTAAGCTGGTAAGGTGGTATTATGAATTCAAAACAGCGAAACAAAATGGCAGCCAAATAACATGTTAATGTTATGACTGTAAATTTTGGAGAAAAATTGAATATGATATAAAGATAAACTGGTGCGAAATCAACATCGCAGTGTATGTCAATGTAATAACTACTTATTGAATTGATTTAAATTATGCCCAAAGTGTGGCATAGGAAGAAACTGGTAAAATATTGCTAGGGATTACATGCACCACAAATTCATTTCGTGCATTTCGGGTCTTACGAGCTGGTCTTTGTTTTGGGCTGTTTCTTTGACCAGATGTAGAAGGCTGGTTTGATCGGGGGATGCAATAACTTTTGGGGTCACAGGATTTTTTGCCTCTGCCTCCTCCACATTCAATTCTGCATTATCAGGGTTTTCAGTTGATGCGTTAGTGCCAGGCTCTACTTTCTTTCCCCGTTTTCTTCTCGGCTTTTCTCCACTTCCTCTATGTTCTTCTAAGAGCTCTCTTAAGCTATCATCGAGGTGTCTTGCATTTGCCTCGGGGTCGTCAACTAACCCATCAGGAATTCTTTTAAGAATCTCAGTAGCCTGATACTGAATTATTACCAACATTTTCGCTAATTCCAACCCATAGTCGGTTTAGCAATAGAGGGAATTGCTCTTTGGGGATGCACACAGGAAATCTGGTTTCTCTTCTCCATTTATCAGGATATTTTCTCCATTTCTTTTTCAGGGCCCGAATACGGCAACATCTAGCGGTCGCATGAGTTGTGTTGCATTGGCTGGAAAAGGAGAGAGATTTCGTTTTCGTCATAATTGTATTAAGAGCAAGTTCTGCATTACTAAAGAAATTCAAAATTCAACGATTCACCGATGATCTGGAGCGTTTAATGTTTGATGCAGTTCTGATGGAGATATTGTTTCTGAGGATGAAAGCGTTAAGGAAATCTGGACCTGGAACATTATCTTTGAAAATCCGTATATTTTTACCTTGCTTATCAAGGAATTTTTTAATAACGTCCCTTATAACTATGCGCGGGAGAGGAAATCCCCACTTGGCAACCACACCCAGGGTGCTCGCAATTGTAGCCTCTTCATCCTTACTAAGAACTGTCGGACGTCCAATTGGTTTGCCATGCTGTCCATGTATCCTTCTTAGAAGTGATATTCGAAGCACTTGAAATTTTTCGGCGGCTGCCTTTTGAGACATCCCCCCCTTACCGCTTCTATGGCTTTTTCCATATTCTCACTGGTAAAGATGGCGTAGGGCTTTGACCTTAGGGTTCTTTTATATGTTCAGACCATTTTTTTAAATCAGTTTAACACCTGTAACAAAAGAAACAACCATTTGCAATAAATAAGTACATGTATAAACAATAAAAGACGAAAAATAAAAATGAATCGTCCGATATTCAAGTTACCTCCCGGTGTTCAAGTAGCCCCCGTTTACGATACCGATTTTTCTTATTAAGGATCATAAAGAACACTACACTATTTCGCTGTTTCACAAAGCTTATATTTTTATTTTTTTTCCATTTCAGAGAAAGAAAATCTACTTACATTTTTGTATATATTTTTTTTAAACTTCCGATATATATATTAATAAAACGCCCATTATCATTTAAGTTCTCCTATAAACGTTTTCGAATAAATTACCAATAACTTTATATTGAATTTTACCAATTAATTTGATTTTGTATCAAGGTTATTTATATGCTGTAAGACAAAACTCAGTAAATAATGTTTATTTTTAACACGCTTTTATTAGTTGTTGTTGTATTAGGAAGTTGATTTTAACCTAGTTCTAATTATCAATTTGAAATTTTGCAATAGGGCACTCCAACGATCTGTCAGTTGAACGTCACCGATCAGCTGTTTTTGACGGGCGTAGGACAAACAAATCGAATTTTTACACGGGAGTATATGAGACTCTTGTTATTTATTTTTATTTTTTTTACCTTAAAATGCCTTCCTTTTGTTGTATGGCAAATTGTGGATGTAGAGGGATAAATCTTAAATCTTCTATTTTAAAAAACATTCAATCTTAAAATTCTTTACATGTGGAAGCTGGAAGTTTATCACATACTTTAGGAACTAAATAATGTATGCTTTTTATATTGATATTATCCTAGCATGAGTGTGGTAGCTTTGGTCTACAGTTTTTACAATTTTTTTTTATGTATAATAAATGAAGCTACGATAACCCTATACAGGGTTATTACTTACTTAATAATAAGATTTTTTTTTTCCAACAGTGTCTCTCGGCAAAGCCTATGACCGAATAAAGAAAGATCTTGTTATGCATTCAGGACTGAAGTTCTTAAATTATGAAGGGTGGAAATTCCAGACTCAGGATTACAAGTACGATAAAGGTATGGACACTCTTTTCAACAAAATGTAACTATTTTTTTAGGGGCCCCACGGTATAATCCTGTCCTAGAGTGCAAGTATATAATTAAATTTTTTCTCGCGTCCGAATAAAGTCTCTATTCGGACGCGAGAAGAATTAAAATGCCAAATGTGATTTTGGCGAAACGTCAGCAAAACTGTTCTTTTCAGAACGACAGTAGTGAACGGATGTACACCCGGAATGAAAACACATTATATATATATATATATATATATATATATATATATATATATATATACTTTAAATCATATATTTGCCCATAAACATGATGTAGTCAGATAACGTTTCGACCGCACTTCGGTCTTTTTCAAATCTAAAAATGGAGAAGGGCGTAGAATTTTAGTTTAGTATTTTTACATTTAATATTTTATCTTGTTAGTATTACCTTAGAACGTAAACTATTAAGGAAAGTACATTTATTTTTAATTTTATAAAAATGGAAAGTGAATATTTTTCTTCTTACCTCAAAACGGCACAAGATGTCACATTTCCACATCGATACAATTAAAATACACATATTATGTTAAAACATTAAGACATCACAGTGGTTATTCCAGTATTGAAATATAAAATTTACTCAGGTTATTGACGTCCTTCTTATCGTTGATAGCATTTTTGCTTTTTTGTATTTTTTTCTCAAAAAATTCTCTTTTTTTAGTTTGCGGTTCGGATTTTAAGATTTTGGTGTTACTATAATCAAAAGTATGTTTTTTTGAATTTTCATGATTTGTTAGAGCCGTCGCGTTTTTTTTGTCATACTTGTGACCCTTCAGTCGGTTTTCCAAGTATTGGCTAGTTTGGCCTATGTACACACTGTTGCAATCTTTGCGGGGTATTTCATAAATAACATTACTTTTTTTGTTTTTTGGGATTTTGGATTTTAATCTGGAAAAATTATTTGATAGTAGATTTTGTGACAAGTTTGAATATTATATTGTTTAAATAATTTTTGAAGTGGTTGAGATAAGCCGTTTATAAAGGGTAAAGATATAAATTTTTTTGTGTTTGAAGTCTGATTATTTTTTATGTCGTTCGAGTTATAAAATTTGTGGATTCTACTTTTAATGGTTTTATTTATAAGCTGTTCGGGATAATTATTTATTTTTAGAGCATTTCTGGCTTTTTCTAAGGCTTGATTCCGGTATTCAGGATCTGAGAGCATGATGTCGCGATCTGCTATACCTACAATTACGGATTTTTTTTGGGAATTTGGTTGGATCGATTTATAGTTTAAGTATCTAGAAGACCAAGTAGATTTTGTGTACCATTCAGTTTTCATATTTTCGCCTATATGGTGTATTGTTAAATCTAAAAAGTTGATTCTGTTATTTTTTTCGACTTCAATTGTAAATTGTAAGCTTTTATGAAATTCGTTAAATGTAGTTAAAACATTATTTACTTGATTTGCTGGTATTGTAGTAATGCGATCATCAACATAACGGTAAAAAAATGGTATGTCAAAGTTTAGATTTTTTAAAACTTTTGTTTCCAGGTCTTCCATGACTATTTGTGCTACAACGCTTGATATGGAGGCACCCATTGCGCATCCCTCTGTTTGTTGATATAACTGATCTTCATATAAAAAATATGTGGAGTTAAGGGTTAATTCAACTGCTTTGATAAATTCCTCTTGTGGTATATTTGTTAATTTCTGACCACTTTTCTTTTATTACTTTTATTGCAAGTGGTATGGGTACGTTAGTATATAAGTATATAACATCAAATTCAAAAATGTAAACTTAGAACGTAAATTTATAAAATATATTTTACCAAAATTTCACTTAAATGTGATTAACTTACTAATAACTGAAACTACCCTTCATATTAGGGAACAACTCAATCGAGAATTAGATAGACTTAAAGATCAATTAATAGGATGTTTGCCGGAAAAAATAATTAATAAATTCATGCATCAAACATCGACAAATATTGAAAAACAGTTTCAAAATATAAAAGAAAAAAATAAAAATAAAATTATTAACCTAATCACAAAACAAAGGCCCTCAGCTCAAATTAAAACAATAACATGGATTGAAAATTTAACAGATAAACATATTCCGGATTTTGCAACAGATGTACTCAGCTTAGGTCCCAACTTTGCGTAGAAATAAATAACGCAAAACAATTACCAACAGAAAACATAATATGTAATATAGAAATAGTATATACAATTTAAAAATGGAAAAAAAAGATCAAATCAGGGCAAAAACTTGCAATATAATTACTAATTTTAAAAACAAACTTAAAGCTCATAAAAACAACAATAATAATTTTTCTTCAAAAATAACGAAAACTAAAATATTCTTAAAAGAAAACCCTGAAATTAAAATAAATAAGCTGATAAATCTAACAAAACCGTAATAATGCATGCAACAGAGTATTCCAAAAAAATGAATTCCTTATTGGATGATACAAAAACATACAAAAAAATTAAATCGGACCCCACAAACCAATACCAAAAGAAAATAACGAACTAATCGATTTTTGGGAAAAAAAAACAATATATCTCTCCAAATACTGCTAAAAACCTCAAAATTCGAAACGCCGTGCCACCAAAAATATACGGATTACCAAAACTTCATAAAAAAATATTCCATTGCGTCCAATAGTTTCTTGCATACAATCCCCTTACACCCCTCTATCAAATTACTTAAAAGGTATCCTCAATAATATTATATACAAAAACAACTATTATATAAAAGATTCATTTCAATTTAAACAAAAAATAAAAAATATAAAAATTCCAAAAATCTGCTAATCTCGTTAGATGTGATATTCTTATATACTAACGTACCCATACCACTTGCAATAAAACTAATAAAAGAAAAGTGGTCAGAAATTAAAAAATATACAGATATACCACAAGAGGAATTTATCAAAGCAGTTGAATTAACCCTTAACTCCACATATTTTTTTATATGAAGATCAGTTATATCAACAAACAGAGGGATGCGCAATGGGTGCCTCCATATCAAGCGTTGTAGCACAAATAGTCATGGAAGACCTGGAAACAAAAGTTTTAAAAAATCTAAACTTTGACATACCATTTTTTTACCGTTATGTTGATGATCGCATTACTACAATACCAGCAAATCAAGTAAATAATGTTTTAACTACATTTAACGAATTTCATAAAAGCTTACAATTTACAATTGAAGTCGAAAAAAATAACAGAATCAACTTTTTAGATTTAACAATACACCATATAGGCGAAAATATGAAAACTGAATGGTACACAAAATCTTAGTGGTCTTCTAGATACTTAAACTATAAATCGAACCACCCAAATTCCCAAAAAAAATCCGTAATTGTAGGTTTAGCAGATCGCGACATCATGCTCTCAGATCCTGAATACCGGAAACAAGCCTTAGAAAAAGCCAGAAATGCTCTAAAAATAAATAATTATCCCGAACAGCTTATAAATAAAACCATTAAAAGTAGAATCCACAAATTTTATAACTCGAACGACACAAAAAATAACCAGACTTCAAACACAAAAAAATTTATATCTTTACCCTTTATAAACGGCTTATCCCAACCACTTCAAAAATTATTTAAACAATATAATATTCAAACTTGTCACAAGGCTTCCAATCTACTATCAAATAATTTTTCCAGATTAAAATCCAAAATCCCAAAAAACAAAAAAGTAATGTTATTTATGAAATACCCTGCAAAGATTGCAACAGTGTGTACATAGGCCAAACTAGCCAATACTTGGAAAACCGACTGAAGGGTCACAAGTATGACAAAAAAAACGCGACGGCTCTAACAAATCATGAAAATTCAAAAAAAACATACCTTCGATTATAGTAACACCAAAATCTTAAAATCCGAACCGCAAACTAAAAAAGAGAATTTTTATTTAATTTAAATATACTAAACTAAAATTCTACGCCCTTCTCCATTTTTAGATTTGAAAAAGACCGAAGTGCGGTCGAAACGTTATCTGACTACATCATGTTTATGGGCAAATATATGATTTAAAGTATATGTGTAAAGTTTTTAAATTGACCTTAAATCAAGAAAATTGTAATAAAAATATATACTCAAACTGGTCACAGAAAAATTAAACCCATAAAATTTATATATATATATATATATATATATATATATATATATATATATATATATGTTTTACTTATAAAAATATATATTGTACTTGGTGCAGTACAAAATACTAAACACACAGATTGAAAGTTGATTGATTGAGGTTTAACTTGGATATACATACTGGGGGAAAGTCTTTTGGATCTACACTACAAAAGGATCTAATTTTTAATTATAAAAATATTGTTTGCACTGCTCGGCGACCTCGGCGTTCTTATTTCAAAGCTTCAAAAAGTATTCGCTTGACATAACTAAGTTTAAAGCAAACACACAATTGTAAAAAATAGTCCAGTACAAAAAATGCACTTAATGTATATAAAAATACTTTAAATTTGCTTTTATTATCATGGACTTATATGGCAGAAAACAATATTTGTCCTACGCCAGCCATATTGACACCAGTCAGCTGTTTTGTTGGACCGCCTAATGTGATTCGAATGACAATACAAAAATATGTCACGATCGAGCTAATTAGATTAGTACCATACCTTACCGAACGATTCTAACCTACTTCTAATTGTAGCATCGATTTGTTATTGACTCGATCCCGGTAATCAGTTGTGCATATCTTTTAACCTATAAAAACATTTTGACAGTTGTCACGTGACTACTATTATGGCGGGAAATTTGAAAAAGTGATATGAAATGTCAAAAAATAGGTTTAAGAGTTAAAATACTGAAAAGAGCTGTTGGAAAAAAGTATTCAGAATTTGGTTTTATGCTTACTGGCTGAATTTCAAGGAAAAATATGACCATGTAAGAAATTGTGATTTTTTTAATATACTGTGTTTATAAATAAATTTATTCTTTTTTCGACATTAAAAATCATTTGGTAACCACTTAATGTATGGTTTTAAATCAAATTAGATAAACTTGTATTTTTATCTTCGATGAAACAGAAAGGAAATGAAAAGTTTTGTTAGAAGTGATATCATACTTGTTTCAATGCTTTGTATCTAAAAGTAAGTACTTTCCACCACTTCGAATACGTGGGCCAATTAATAAAGACATTTTTTAAAATCCTGAACAAGTTTTCAATATTTTGTTTCGTAAATAATGTGACACTATGACAGTTGCGATTTTTCAGTTAAATACTTTTTATGTTTAAAAATGTCAGCTTGAAATTTGTCGTTAGTGGAAACAGCTGAAATAGTCCTAATTTGTGGTAATAATTATAAAGCTGCTAAAGAGGCGGCAGACATTTTCTATATGCGTCATCCAAATAGACACGGAAATGACCTTACTAATGACTTGCGACAGTTTTAAAAACCGAGACGCTACAAACAAATTACAAGAAACCTTAAAATAAAACTGTTCTTACAAAATTTGGATTTTCTGCATGTATACAAAGTCAGATCGAAGAAAACCGTAATTTTCCAAGAACCATCCATTTTACTGATAAATGGTGTTGTTTGTAGTCAAAACTTTCGGTGGGTGCGCAGGAAAATCCAAATTTTATGATTGATCACAGAGATCAGAAAACCAATGTGTGGTGTGGAATATTTAACCTGCAGTTGGTAGGGCCCTTCTTCTTTTAGAGAGAATCTTAACTAATTATTAGAATTAGAGCTACATTTAATAACAATCCCCTTAAAAGCATAGCTTGCTTAAAGCCCGCTACTCATAATTCAGTTCCATTCGTCGGTTCGATTCATCCATTCATATAAATGAACGAATCAACGAATTGATGAATATTTCATCCACACTATTCATCAATTTTTATTTAATCCGTTTCAATGTTTGACAAAACGCACAAAAAACAAAAGATTTGATCCGGACATATGGTTCTCTGATGTCAAAGCCTACTTGATTATTCTCCCAAAAGATGTTCATCTAGGCTTTTGCCAATAGAGGTCTCCTCTAATGCCGTTTCAGAACGATTTATGAAGTTACAGTTGGATGACCATTGCCGTATTCCGCATAGTTATTTTACTACCGCATAATTAACTCAAAAGGGTCTGCAATTGGCACAACTACGAGTTTTAGATAATTAACTTGTTGCTTGGACTGTTATTTAATAAAATAATTATTGAGGTATTTATTTAATTAGCGAACAAAAATTAAAACAGTTGTTCTGCAAAATGTTTTCTAGGTAGGGGTCTGAAATACAACTAAATCATAAATCTCAGACATATATATATATATATATATATATATATATATATATATATATATATATATATATATATATATATATATATATATATATATATATATATATATATATATATATATATATATATATATATATATATATATATATATATATATATATATATATATATATATATATATATATATATATATATATATATATATATATATATATATATATATATACAGGGTTATGATAAATTAAGGAATAAATTCATTATCTTGGAAATTAAAAAGGTAATAGAAAAACGCTCGAACCCGTCGATTTAGATTTATTTTTACGCATATTTAGAAATTATTTTAAACTATACAGGGTCACTCACAAAAGTTGCACAACTGTCATCTTTGATTTTTTCAATACAACGCCTTATTTTTTTCTGCTGATTTGAATCCTCTATGAAATTCTAGACATTTTTGGTATAACATAACCTACACTGAAAATCAACAATTATCGAAATATTCTCATCTAAACAAAACCTGTGTATTTAATAACCTGTCGGACATTTGTATACCCTACCTATGTCTGTCGCGTAATCCCAAAGAAAAATGGCTTTGTCACTGTCACTGTGTTGACAAGTCATATAATTTATTTACGATCTGCCATTTTGATTTCAAATATTGACTATGCGTTTAACAGAGAAAGAAAGAATTGAAATTCTAATAATGCTTGGTACTGGTGATAAGACTAGGACACAAAAAGAAGTGTGTCAGCTGTTTAACAACAGATATCCTCATAGGCAACCTATTACTCAGTCTGCAGTGAGCAAAATAGAAAGGAAATGGACGGATACTGGTAGTGTTACGGACCGCTTTGGAAAAGGTCGCCCTAGGATCTCAGATGAAAAGAAACTAGACGTTCTCTTAACTTTTCAAGATAATCCACATTCCTCAACTACTGACGCAGCCTATGATAATGATATACATCAAACAACAGTTTCCAAATTTTTGAAAAAAGAAAATTTTTATCCCTATAAAGTGAAATTCGTTCAAGAATTAATAAATGATGAATCAGATCGCAGAAACGAGTTTTGCGAAATTATGACCAACATGTGTAATCATGATTCATTACTTGTCAAAAGAATTTGTTTCACAGATGAGGCAACATTTTGTCTCAATGGAGAAGTAAATAAACAAAATTTTAGACACTGGGCACAAGAAAATCCTAACTGGTACAGGGAAAGTCATACACATCAAAGTGTTAATGTATGGGCAGGTATTGTAGGCAATAAAGTTATAGGTCCATATTTCTTTGATTCCTCACTAACGGGGCAAATGTATCTTCAATTTTTGGAAGAGAATCTTATACCAGCATTAGCTACCTGAACTGTTATGGTATCAACAGGATGGGGCACCACCCCATTTTGCAGCTGATGTCAGGAGATACTTAAATGAAACCTTTCCGAGACGATGGATTGGGCGACGTGGGACAATAAAGTGGCCGGCAAGATCGCCGCACTTAAGCCCGTTAGACTTTTTTTTTTGGGGGTATGTGAAAATCGAAGTGTATAAAAATAAGCCACATACTATTGAAATTCTTAAGGATCGTATTCGAACTGTTATAAGAAATATTCAATGTGATACAGTCACTAATGTACAACAAGAGTTTTTCCATCGTCTAGGGCATTGTAGAGCTGTAAATGGTGGATATTTTCAAAATTTAATAAAGTAGTTGTCTTATTTAATTTCCTGATATGTGTTTTATGTTTTATTTAGATAAACATATTTCGATAACTGTTGATTTTCAGTATAGGTTATGTTATACCAAAAATGTCTAGAATTTCAAAGAGAAATAAAAATAAGCACAAAAAAATAAGGCGTTGTATGGAAAAAATCAAAGATGACAGTTGTACAACTTTTGTGAGTGACCCTGTATAGTTTAAAATAGTTTCTAAATATGCGTAAAAATAAATCTAACTAATCGACGGGTTCGAGCGTTTTTCTATTACCTTTTTAATTTCCAAGATAATGAATTTATTTCTTAATTTATCATAACCCTGTATATATATATATATATATATATATATATATATATATATATATATATATATATATATATATATATATATATATATATATATATATATATATATGGTGTTAATTAATGTCGTCGACATATTTTATGAGGTCATCACTCCCTGAAATATGTCCACGACACTAATTAACACTCTGTATATTAGATTTTCTAAAATTATAGCCATAGTTGAAATGACAGATGAAACTAATTTTCACTTCATCATTGTCATTTTTTCTCCTCTAGAAATTTAGAAATTAATGAGGTTAGTTTTTCAATCCGACCTTTCGTATTCGGGCGACCATCTTCAACTTTTTTAATTTCAACACGGACCCGGATTCTTTATTTCACTATTCGATAACCTTTTATAATCTTAAATGAAATTATGACAAAAAAATTATTTGAAGAATTACGAAAAAAAAAACGCCATCTAATGACCGCTAATAGAATAATTATGGCACAGTTGATAGCTCAAACCTTAAATAGGAAAATTCAAGTGAGAATCTGCATTTCCATTTTTGAGTCGCTGTTACGCCACCTAGCGGCCATTTTCCGAAATTAAACATATTTTCCAGTAATTTTTCTTAAATATTTCCATAAATATTTTTTCCCCAAAATTGTGTGATCAACGGTTACCGAATTATGGCCGGAGACCAATTTTAATTGGACACCCGGTACAAAATACCAAAATTATATTAAATTTAACCGATAACCAAAATTCCATAAGATGTGTGGGGGGTCCTTTATATTCACGTATTCTGTACGTAAATTCTGTATTCTGCATCTGCCAAAAATCAGTCAGCCTTACCCACATTGATTTGAAGTTTTGTTACAAATTGTTCCTAGTGCATTGGGCTATTTACTGTCAATTTTATTTCATTCGGAGAAAATTCCAATTCAATTAAGAAAAAAAGTTCGTAGACTCTTCAATCGAGCTAAAATATCAGGGTAATGGGACCAATATAGAACTGCTTTAACAAATTACAATAAAGCAATCAGGAAAGTCAAAACAGAGTCGTGGAAAAGGTTCTGTGAGGGTATATCAGATATACCCACCTGTACCAGAGTCCACAAAATTCTGTTCAGGGAGCCTCTCCAGGAACTGGGATTGCTAAAACGACCAGATGGAACCTTTACAAGCTCTAGTAAAGAAACTTTGGAGCTCAAAGTCACTTCCCAGGTAGCCTGATAAAGGATGGTCAGTCAATTTACCATTTCGTAGGTCGATACAAACGACCTCACCGAAATGATTGGCTGACTGCCAACAAAATAATTACAGTAAGGGCGGTTCGAAGAGCCGTAAATCCTTTTCGCCTGGGGAGGATGGAGTTTTTCCAGCTCTGATAAAAAATGGGTTGGATCCTTCCTTTCATCACAAGACATTTTAGAGCAAGTCTGGCAACTATATACCAGCCAGATGGTCTACAACTAAGTTATATATATATATATATATATATATATATATATATATATATATATATATATATATATATATATATATATATATATATATATATAGAGAGGCAGAAATTTCAATTTCTGTGCGGTTCTTGATCTTAAACTGTTATACAAACGAAATAACTCACGGTAAGGATCTCCTTCACCATTTTGTCGAAATTCGACAAAACATGACGCTATGTTTGTTTCCAGGGCCAAGAGCCATCTGAGACCGTGATATCTGCCCCGGCAAGGCTCATTAGGCAGTTTCCGAGGGGTGTATCGGTATTAAAACCGAAATACCCAAACCCTGAAGCAAACAAGGCGTCATGCCATTGGACTTTGAAAGTTGACGAGGGAAATAGGCAACCAGTGGCACCATCTATAGGTACTATAGTGCGGTTCTTGGTCGTAAAAAGTATATATATATATATATATATATATATATATATATATATATATATATATCTGAAGTCGGTCGAAATGATCCTCTACCGAGTTCGCTTAGACCGATAAGTCTAACCTCCTTTTTGTCGAAAAGTCTGGAGAGAATACTCGATGAGCACATCATGGACATAGCTCTTAGGAGACATCCGCTGAGTGATCATCGGTAGGCATACCAACCGGCAAATCAACAGAACTGGCTCTCAACAATCTTTGTTGAGAGCATAAATATCTCTTTGAAATATAAGGAGATTGCAGTTGCTGGATTCTTAGATATCGAGGGAGTATTTAACAATGCCCTTTCTGCATCACTCTATGATGCAATTACTGAAAGAGGGGTAGAACCCCTTATATGTGGCTGGATACAGGCAATGCTTGAACGCAGAAAAATAACAACATCTCTACAGGACGAGACAGTTAGCTTTAGAGCTGCTAGAGGTTGTCCACAGAGAGGACTGTTAGCGCCCTACTGGTGGACAGACAATCTGCTGGTTGGGGGAGGTTGATCTGCAGGCTTATGCCGATGATCTAGTCATCATAGGAAAGGCTGAAGAGGAAATCTCAGCAACCCTTCAGGGAGTACTGAACACCACACTAACATGGTGTAAGAAGGAAGAGATGTCCATCAACCCTAATAAAATGGTTTTAGTCCCCTTCACAAAGAAAAGGAATCTGAAGAGACTTCGACCACTTTCCTTACGGGGACAGCTGATACCATTTTAAATGAATGAATGAATAAAATAATTCAGAAAACTAAACTATCCCTGTGGACCTGCCGTAAAATCTGCGGGAGGTTGTGGAGTATGAGAGAACTGAGTGGACTACAGAGACAGGCTTGCTTGTCAATTATAGAAGCGATTCGCTCCACAACGACAGCGGCCATGGAACTCCATTTGAAACTTCCACCACTCCACCTATCCATAAGAAAGGGGAACCAATACAGACTCCACCATGTCACCAGCAGCATGGTGCACAGCAGGAGTCACATGGAATCATTCAATATGCTGAAAGTTGTTAAAAACCATTACATTACATGCCATCGGACCTGCTACCAAAAACTGTTAGTGCACATCAACCCTCCTTCGTGATCTTTCCAGGGAGAGAGGAGTGGGATCAGAATAAATCTGATCCACTGAAAGGAGAGCTGTGACTATTCACAGGCGGCTCCAAAACCAGTAAGGGTGTAGGAGCTGGAATCCATGGGGTAAGGCCGAAGGTTGCTCTGTCAGTAAGCCTGGTCAATAACATCCCAAAATTCCAAGTAGAAGTTCATTCTATCGAATTGTGTGCTAGAATGTTGCAAGATCAACAAATAATACATAGAACGATACAAATTTTCTCAGATAGTCAAGCGGCACTTGAAGTACGTCATTGTACATCCAAAACAGTTCGGAATTGCCAAAAGGCACTTGCTGGTCTGGGGAGCGTCAATAAAATCGCCCTTATTTGGATACCAGGACATGCGGGTCTGGAGGGAAATGGGTCTACGGACCTTCAAGCAAATAAAGGAGCAGAGACAAGATTCGTGGGACCTGAACCAGCTTTAGGAGTAGCCCACGAAACGGCCAAGCGCGCCATTTTGGACTTGGTTGAGAAAAAAACTAAGCTCTATTGGCTTGGACTGCCAGGTTTGTTTCTAAATGGTTTTCGTGCACGATTCTCCTGTTTTTATGTTGGAGTGGTGTATTATTTGGGGTTAGGATTAGTATATCCTAAGACTAATATGGGTTTCATGCAGGTTATAAAATCTATATGTCCTGAGGATGCAACTATAAATTAGCAAAACGTCGGCAATTTAAAAAAGGGTGTTCGTTTCTTTACTGGATCCTAACCCCAAATAATACACCACTCTAACATAACAACAAGAGGACCGTTAATGAAAACCATTCAGAAACTTAATATCTGGGATATTTGCGGACGATCGGAGTACGTAAAGACTGATAATATCGGTTTCAATTTAAGATGGCGAAGTAACGGCCAAATAAAAATTTTAAAAAATCAACGTAAAAAATCTTGTTCAATTGATTTTAAATTTTGCAGAAAAATTAAATGTGAATATAGGATACTTATTGAATTTATTTTAAATTATCCCTACTTCACTCTTCTTAATAAAAGTTAATAAGTCATATCGAGGGAAGTAAAGGAATTTACCGATTTTTATAAAGTGTTTGAAAATAAAAAGTTAAAAAAGTTCAAATCAACTTTTTGTTTTAATAAAAAATTCAAATTAAAATTGCGTAGATACATGGTCCTTGATTATAAATAAGCATTATCGAGATTATAATGTCCTGGAGATATTTCAGTAACGTCTCTGAAACAGCTGAAAACACGGTAAATTCACAGTTTTCAATTTGTTTCCAAATAAAATAGAAACAGCTTGCTTTATCAGAAATGTATTTTTCCAAATAGAAATTGTTTTGATTTTGATTTTTTTATCTCAGATTTTTTTTTAAACTCGTTCATAGCTATAAAATGTCATTTTGAACAACTTTTCCGGGTAATATTTTTCGATATTTCTTCAAATAAGTGTGTTTTGCACGTCAAAATTTATTAGTAATCTGAAGTCTCTTTTTATTTAGATAGTAAACTTGAGAAACATAGAAGAACCTTTTAAAAAATGGTAAAAATACCTACAGTTTAATCGTTTTAGTTTTTAGGTATGTTCTCCCTACGGTATGAGAAATATTCATTAGTCTGACAAACGAGAATCGATCGCTGATTTGTAATGGTTGTTCATCCTTATACAATGGAAATAAATCATGGCGCGGCTGCTATCAAATTATACACCGAAAGTTGACGTTTCATAACAGATATATCGCATACAATGCTCAACTTGATACAATAAATCATTCTCCGCACCATTTTCCCTGAACCTGTAGTTAGAGTATCACGTATGATATAGTGGTCTATCAAACTTAAATTATTAGGTAGTTTCAAAGAAACCAGGCTTGCATTCATAGTTTTTTTAACTAAACAATTTCCATTAAAAAATATATAAATTTGTACTGGTTTTAATAGATACAACTTGTATTTATGTTTTAATCCCCATTTGTATATTAAGGACGAAATTATTAAATATTAAGAGATTATATGTTCTACGAGTAGAGCTGTCACAAGTACTGACAAAAAGTATTTTATGTACAAGTACCAAATACTTACGAAATCAACAATACGAACTAAGAAACAAGTACTTTCAACTTTTAAAAGTATTTGAGGTATCAATTAACTGGTAATTGTCCTTAATTTTCTTTAACTAAAGTAATTCAAGTTACTTTTACAAGTATTTGAAGTAAATATTGTATTCGATACAAAATATTTAGAACAATATAATAAATACATTTTAAACATGTGAATATACAGCATGTGACAAAAATATTAGATAAGGAAACAGCGAAATACCGCTTAACTGAATTTAATGAAATTGTGTACACTTAGGTATGCAATTGTGCTGGATTCAATGGCGAGTTCTGCATTGCTGCCAAGTTTACCGTTTTTCTGTTATAAAAGGAAAACGACGAACTGCGGCGATCGGTTTGTCAGAAAGTAGGCTTTGGAAAAATTAGAAATTTTGGCAGCGAACTAAAGTCGATGGATGCAATTCGCGCAAAATATTTTCAGGATGGCAGCACTTTAGGTTATACCGGAAGTAGACGTCAACTTTTTTTAATAGAGCAGGTCTAGACATAACTATAAATATCTGGTTATCGAAGTCTCTATTATTTATTTGCAGGTGGCTTCCTTGTCCAAAAGGATCCACTTTAGTGGCCTGTGCTGATATTTTTATAATAAATAAATATAGGGTGATCAAAAACTGACATTATAAATATACTTTAAAAAATCGTTAAAAGTTACTTTTTTCAAATGGAAACCCCCAATTTTTATAATTTTATGTTATTTAACACTTAAAATTAGGGTGACTTTGTATAAAGTTGTCTATTCCAAAAATTTGTAGTTTTTGAGTTATTGTCGATTTAACATTTTTTATTCTAAGAATTCCAGACGGCTTCTAAGTTTTTTTGTTAGTTGGCCGTGATAGGGAGGCCTGGCGAGAACATAACCAATTGGTTACTATAGAAACGTAATATTTATTGTCGTTTGACAATTACCTACTAAAATATTATTTATCTATTATAGTAATTATAATAATTATTAAACTAATAATCATGCCGGGGCGACTAAATTACACACACGGAGATTATTTGAATTTGTTTATTATCTATGGGGAATCTAACAGAGTTTTAACAAGAACATGCCAGATATAACCACCACAGTCACCGAACAGCGTTAAACAAATGTGGGAAAACTATAAAAATTTTGGAAACGTCGAGGCAAAAATTAATAAGAGGAAGCCCATTGTTGATAATGAAAATGTCGAGATTGCAATTCTGGGATATTTTCCAGCATATCCAATGATATCCCTAAGAAACGTGGCAAGGCAATCAGGAATTTCGAGGAACTCAATGCATAGGATTCTGTTAAAACATAAGTTCCAACCTTATTTAATATCATTGGTTCAATATCTAAAAGACACTGATTTGCCAAAAAGAGTACAGTTTTGCGAGTTTATTTTAACAATGGTACAAGATAACCCTAGATTTTTGGCAATATAATTTGGACCGATGAAGCAAAATTTACTAAAAATGGCCTTTTCAATAGACACAATTCCCATTTTTGGAGTGATTCGAATGCTTATGCAGTAAGATCGCGGAACTTTCAAGAATCCTGACAATTTAATGTATTTTGTGCAGTAAGGAACGATGGAATAATAAAACTGAATTTTTACGAAAAAAATTTGAATGGTAAATTATACATTGCCTAAACACAAGGACTTTTTTAATGAAACAATCCATTTAGGTAATATCACAATAATTTTTTTTATCAATTTAGCGTCAATCCAAAATTAGATAAATTATTTAGTAAACGTTATTACATAAATAAATTAAATTAAAATATTTATACAGGTCACACTACACTACTTCATACAAACTGGTCCACATAGCGTAACACAGCATATCTAAAAAAATATATCGTCCCAAGTTTTATAGGAAAGTTATCTTTAGTTAGATATTTACAAGCAATTTATACAAGGTACTTTAGAAAGTCATAAAATACTAAACCTTCTTTTTTTTTATTGAGCACTCTTCAGATTAAATTAATTGAATTTTGATGTATTTTGTTTCTTCTTAAATCAATAAATCTATGAATATTATCAAAGCATTTCTTTCCGTAAAATTATGTCTATAAACTTTTGTAGGAGAAAGATATCTGAATATTCTTGAAGAGTTGGACAACGAATATTTAAGTAATTTACCTTTGGCAGAACATAGTCAAATTTTCTACCAACACGATGGCGCCCTACCACTTAGAAACGTTACAAGCTACGTTTTACGACAAGTGGATTGCCAACAATGGACCTTTCCTGTTGCCTCCTCGTTCCGCCGATCTGACAGTCTTAGACTATTTTATATGGGGAACGATAAAAGGAATCGTTTATTTTAATCCAGTAACAACGAAAGAGGACTGTATGGCAAGGGTAAGGGACGCGTTCGAAAGTTTATCTCCAGCTTCAATTAGAGCGGCCAACCTCGAGGAATTTATTCGGAGATGCGAAAAATGTTTAGAAGTACAAGGTGAACATTTTCAACATTTATTGAAAAAATAAGTTGTGCTCTTGTGTAGACTAGACTATAATGGGAATAGGCTTTCTTAAATTAATTTTTATCTTCACGGTTTCAACATTTTTATAGTTTTCCAACATTTGTTTAACGCTGTTCGGTGACGGTTTCTGTTTATCTGGATATCTATCAGCAAATATCTGGCATGTTCTTGTTAAAACTCTGTTAGATTCTCCATAGATAACAAACACATTCAAATAATCCTCGTTGTGTAATTTAATCGTCCCGGCATGATTATTAATAATAATTATAATTACTATAATAAATAAATAATATTTTAGTAAGTAATTGTCAAACGACAACAAATATTACGTTTCTATTTTTGGTTTTGGTTTTGTTCTCGCCAGGCCTCCCCGTCATGGCCAACTAACAAGAAAACTTAGAAGCCGTCTGGTATTATTAGAATAAAAAATGTTAAATCTAACAAAAACTACAATTTTTTGGAATAGACAGCTTTATACAAAGTCATCCTTATTTTAAGTGTTAAGTAACATAAAAATTATAAAAATTGGGGGTTTCCATTTGAAAAAAGTAACTTTTAACGATTTTTTAAAGTATATTTATAATGTAATCACCCTATATTTATTTATTATAAAAATATCAGCACAGGCCACTCAATAAAAGGAATAGAGACTTCGATAAGCATCTAGACCTGCAAACGTCATTTTTTACATAAAATTCAAAATATCTCAAAAACAGTTGAACTTAGGTATAGGATATTATACATGAAATATAATTTTTGGAATAAAAATTCGATTATATATAGGGTGTTTCATTTTATTGCCAAAATTACAAATTTTTTTTAAGTCTACGTCGTGGGACACCCTTATAAGTTACTTTTTTAAAAATCGTTTAACTGAAACTCCTTGCATTTTAATGAAACTTTTCGTTTTTAAATAACATGTGTGACATTTTTTCTTCAATGTTCAATTAAAAACAGATTTTCTTCTAAACTCACTAAATTATTCCGAGTCTTATCACCATCTGTTGCACTTTTAGGTCTGGCAGAACGCACAGCATCTTTTACCTTTCCAGTTTCACGTATTTTTTTTGTTAATTTTACTTACGATAAATTTAGTTATTGGATTTCTGTTAGGATATTTGTCATTGAAAATGGTGCAGGTGTCGCATTCTATCCCCATAACCCCAGCTTAATTATAATTTCAATTCTTTGGGTTTCCTTCACCGAATATAAATAAATAAATATTTATAATTTATTTACACAAACAAGAAATTATTAAGATTTGACTAATTGCAATTGCTTTTCCTCAAACGATAAAATTGGAATTTAGAATAACTTTTTTGAGTGGTAAATGTAATGCGAAATGTAAAAACATACTGGGTGGTGCAACCAAGATGGGGTGGACGATTGTGGGCAAACGGAGAGGAATTTGAAATTATACAGGGTGGTCTGAAAAGTTCGTGGTGAACCAAACTTGTGTTTTTTTAAATGGGATACCCGGTATATTATTATTTTAGTTGATTCTCCTATTCGTTGCGATCATTTTGATATAAGGTTAGTTGGGTCGAAAATTTATACCAAGGGAATGGGACGAGGTTAAAGTGGAAAAAAGGGTTATACTCCGGCCATTTTTTGAAAACAATTGAAGCAGGTATGGAAAAACGAAATATTCTATAAAATGTATTGTTTCTAGGACTACAATAATCGCTTGTAAGTCGTTCAAAATTATTCACTGTTATACAGGGTGGTCAAGTTTTGCAAATTTACCTTGGATTGAATTTTTTTAAATGGAACACCCTGTATATTTTACTTTCATGTTAAAGATAACATTACTAGCTTTCAGAAAATACCATATTTGATACCTTTCTGACCAACAGTTTTTCAGTAAATTAGCTGTGAAATCAAAATTTCTTCATTTTAGCACGAATTACTCTGAATTCACGTTGTTAAAATTGACAGTTTAATATTAGGAGGCCATGATATCATCATAAATTGAACAAAAGATTGACAGTCCTGTCAAAACAGCAAAGTGTCAGAATATTGTCATAAGTAAATAAATAAATATTGTTCTTTGATGATGCGATGCCGAAATAAAAACAAGATAGAAGCTTTTGCAAGTTTATCATAGAGATTTCAAGAAACAGGAAATGTTGCTTTCAAAAAAACGTAAAGTAATTAATAAACCAGTTACCAATGAAGATAATGCTTTGACAGTATTAATAACAGATCTTTTTTTACAAAAAAATAAATTTAATATAAATCAACAAAAACAATGTAATTAAAACTTATAAAAGATGTTCAACTAAACCACCGTTTTGCCGAAGGCACATTTCGAGTCTATCCATAAATGAAAGTTTCACTTTTCTCAAAGTCAGGTCTGAAATGTTGCGGAAACTGCTTATTATTCTCAACTTCATATCTTCCACTGTGGTTGGAACCTCTTTATAAACTTTTTCTTTAATATGTCCCCATAAAAAGAAATCTAGTGGCGTTAAATCGGGTGACCTCGCAGGTCCACCTCGCCCAATCCAATGCTCTCCTTTCTAATTATTGAGAAAATATCTTACATGCCTATGGTAAAGCGGGGGTGCTCCATCATGTTGGAACCATAAGGAATTTCTTAACATTAAAGGTAAGTCTTCGAGCAATACGGGCAACTAATTTCTCAAAAAATTTAAATAGACCATAAAAGAAATATGGTCCTATAACGTGAGAGCCAATTATACCTCCCCAAACATTAATTGACCATTTATTTTGATGGTCCACCTGACGAATCCAATGTGGATTTTCGGTTGAATAATAGTGCATATTACGTTTGTTAACCAAGCCGTTGCTTTTAAAAGTTGCTTCATCTGAAAACAGCACCCTATCTACAAAACCTGGATTATCCCAAATTTTATTTAAAAACCAAATTGAAAACTCTTGTCGTTGGACGTAATCGCGATTATCATACAGTTCTTGGTGTAATTCAAAATGTGGTAGGCATGATATTTATGTTGTTTCAGAATCCGTTTAATACTAGTGCGTTCAATATCAGTAGCTCTCTCAATTTCCCTGGTACTTGTGTGTGGATTTTCTTGCACTGTTAATAACACTGTCAAAGCATTATCTTCATTGGTAACTGGTTTATTAATCACTTTACGTTTCTTAAAAGCAACATTGCCTTGAAACCTCTCTAATAAACTTGCAAAAGCTTCAGGTCTTGGTTTTTTTTCGGCATCGGGATATCGTACCGCATAAACCCTGCTTGCTAGTAAAGGGTTTTTTTGACACTCGCCCAACATAAAAGTCATGTTTATCAACTCTGGAGTACTCAAACTCATTGTTACTTAACAATTTCTCGGCTTATCGTCAAAAAACAATGGTAATTGATGCCAATTCTCTGACACTTTGCGGTTTTGACAAGAATGTCAATCTTTCTTTTCATTTATGATTATATCATGGCCTCCTTATATTATAGGTAGTCAATTTAAGCAACGTAAATAATACCGTTTCTGTTAGAATGAGTAAATTTTGGTTTCACGGTTAATTTACTAAAAAACTGTTGGTTAGAAAGATATCAAATAGGGTATTTTCTGAAAAGCTGGCGATGTTATCTTTAATATGACAGTAAAATATATGGGGTGTTCCATTTAAAAAAATTCAATCCAAGGTAAATTTGCAAAACTTGACCACCCTGTATAACAGTGAATAATTTTGAACGACTTACAAGCGATTATTGTAATCCTAGATACAATACATTTTATAGAATATTTGGTTTTTCCATACCTGCTTCAATTGTTTTCAAAAAATGGCCGGAGTATAACCCTTTTTTCCACTTTAACCTCGTCCCATTCCCTTGGTATAAATTTTAGACCCAACAAACCTCATATCAAAATGATCGTAACGAATAGGAGAATCAACTAAAATAATAATATACCGGGTGTCCCATTTAAAAAAACACAAGTTTGGTTCACCACGAACTTTTCAGACCACCCTGTATAATGGGTATAATTTTAAAACACAGCGTTCTTGACTATCAATCATATCCCAAAAATGTTTTTTCATATTCCTCTCCGTTTGCCCTCAATCGTCCACCCCATCTTGGTTGCACCACCCTGTATACTTATTTTTATGTTAAATCTGATGAAAAGAGAATTTGATAACCATTAAAAAGAGGTATCACATGAAGCCTAATCCTATTTAATTTAAGGGGTTGAAGCTCACCCCTGCGGGGGGTTGTAGTGACTGAGTTGAAAATATGCATAAACGACTTCTTCTTCGAGATAAAAATCAACGGGTTTCAACATTTTTTTCATCGAGCAATAACAATGGGAAATCGTATTTTTTTCTTTTCATTGTTCTTCGCTTATTTTCTCAAAAAGGAGTGCATCAAATTTGAAAAACTAAAATACGCTGAAAGAAGAATTTAACGGTATAACGATTTTTTTAAACATTTTGTGAAGCTTCTGTTTTGTTCCGCCATGTTGACGCAAAATGGAAGAGCATGTGATGCCTCAAAATGTAAAGATCTGCAAAAATGTAAGAGGGTGATTTTACAGACAACACTTCCTTTTTACAAGGGAATTAAATACCAAGTTTATTTTTGAGGACTTCTACTCAGGCAGATGAGGACCTTGCGAGGTCTTCGTTCTTGTGCTTGACAACAAGTTTAATGTTTTTTCTTATGAATACAGTGAGGTCGAAAAGATTGGAATAAATTCATTTAAAAATCAAGTTTTTTTTTTCGAAAAAACTGTCGAACCCGTCGATTCTTAATTTAAATTGCTGTTTTTTCTATAATAATTTCAGGTATACAGGATGATCCAAAAGCAAGTTATGACAGTTGACTTAATTTTTTTAAATGGAATGTCCCATTTTTTGTTTTATTTTCGGATTGTAAAGAAAATTTTGATCATATTCATGTTTCATAATCTACATATGTCTAATTTAAGTTGTATAAAAAATAAATTTTATTAAAATAGACTTAACTTTAAATAATAAATGTCTAGATGACAAAATTATGAAATATTAATTTAAAAATTGTTGGAATTTAACGGGGTCAAATCAGAAGATCTGGCAGGCCAATCTGTCGGACCTCGTCTACCAATCCACCTTCCAGGGAAAACAGTATCCAAATATTCATGAACGTAAAATATATAACAGATAATAATGTTATAAATGGTAATGTTTTCAGTAGATTTGAGTTTTAATTCTTAATATGAATTGAGTTCGGATATGAGAAGAATCTAGTGCTAGATTTTGTAACTTTTAGATAAAAAAAAATATTTAAGAAAGCTCAAGAAATATATGCTATCCTAACAAAATCCTAAGATAATGTAACGAAAAGTTAATAAAAAGTAACTATGTTTGTTTAATTGCGAAACAGTAAAAGTTGCAGTTGCACCAATTTGCCCTGCTCTGCTTTACTTGTCACACCCGTTTCCAGAGTTTAACAATCGTTTTTTTGCGCTCTCTTAAATATTTCTTTATCTAAAAGTTGCAAAATTTAGTACTAGGTACCCTTCATGTCCGAACGGAGTTCATATTAAGATTTAAACAAACTCAAATCTACTGAAAGCGTTAACATTAATAATACTGTTACCTGTTACATATTTTACGTAATTTTGACGTTGATTCACTGTCAAAAGTAAACATTTGTTCCATTAAAAGTAATTTTTTAAACTGTGAAATGGTACGATTAAGTGAAAGAGAACGCATATAAATATTAATGATGATTGGGGGTCTTGTAAACAATTAAACCCACAGAATTTAATAATTTTGAAACATAAAATAGAAAGTTTACCTTCATTTAACTATTTAAAAAAAATAAAAGAAATGGATGAACCACTTTTTTTATTAAAAAAACCAAAAAGAAATTCGATATTTCCACTGCCTTCCAATGCGCTATAATCCTTAATATGACAATTTGAAAAAAGGTTATCTTACATTATTGCCAAACTTATATTATTGTATGGAGCTTAAATTTTTTATGTTTGTCTCTGGACAGTAACGCATTTGGCCCCCCTGTGCCGATGCCGAATGTTAGATTTCCGCCAGTGATGCACTTCGCTGTCGTTCGCCTTTTATATTAGGGCTTTAAAGATAATGCCTACGGCGCCTAACCTGGTGCTAACCCGGTACCAATCTACCTAGTGCGGTCAACGCTAATCAAAAAGGGGGAGCCCCCTGGGCCGATGTCGAATGTTAGACTTTCGTCAGTGGTGCCCTGCGCTGTTGTTCGTCTTTAAGGGCATTAACGATGATGCCTAGGGCGCCTAACCTAGTGCTAACCCGGTACCAATCCACCTAGTGCCTTCGCGCTCCTGCTGGTGCCGATCCACAACCCACACATACATTTTGTTTTTCTTATATAATTTATATAGGTCATATATAAAATAAACTTGGCAACGTAGCATCCACAGCACACTGGATTTTCATCTAACGAGCGACACTTCCGCTCTCTCTTTGTTTAGCAGTTGTAATTATGTTGAAAAACATTTAATAATGTATAATATAATATTTACTTCTAACTTTTAGTTAGAATAATCATTTTTGTGTTATAGAGCATTCTAATATAATCAATCTTTTACGTAGTTCATAAATTAAGTTTGTGAAAAATATGTTTTTAGTGATACGCCAAAAACAAGTTCAGTGCAACCTTCCGAAATCTTAGTTTTTTTGGATTTAATTTGAAAAAGTGGTTCATCCATAAATTTTTGTGTATAGTATTAAAAAAAGGTAATCTTTCAAATGTATATTTTAAATTTGTCAAATTCCATGGGTAAAATTGTTTACAAGAGCCGATGATTGGTTATGGAAATGAAGAATGCGTACCCAAAACGAAGTTTGTGAATTGTTTAACAATAAATACCCAAAAAGAGCGCCTATATCTCAAGCAACTGTAAGTAAAATTAAAAAAAAATATAGGAATTTGGGGCAAATGAGAGATAATTATGACAACCGCTGTCCCATTATCTCAGAAGATGTGCAGTTAAATGTGTTACTATCAGTTGAAGAGAACAGCTAGTCGCACTATTGCCACCGAAAACAATATTAGTAAAGGATCTGTACTGAAATATTGACTTAAAAATAAAAGACGTCCATAAAGTTCAGTTAGTTCACGAACTTAATGAGGACGACCCGTATAGGAGAATGGAATTTTGTGACATAATGATGGAGAGTTGTGTCAGTGCCCCTTAATTTTCACGAAGAATTTTGTTTTTGGACAAAGCAACGTTTTGCCTAAACCGAAGTGTGAATACATAATTTTGTCATTTAGCTCACCCGGTATACACGAAATTGTAATAAAAAAACGGCAATTAAAATTAAAAATCGATGGGTCGGAGCTTTTTTTCGAGAAAAAAAAACTTAAAATTTTTAAATGAATTTATTCCAAACTTTTCGTCCTCATTGTATATTGCCGTTTGTTGTGAAAAAATATTAACAGTCTTAAGAGTATTATTAAGCTTCCATTTGGTGTAAAAAAGTGAAGGCAAAAAACCATTTAAAATTAAATACCGGTATTTAGTTGCGGCGACATAACTATATTATGTAAAAGATAAAAAAATCTCGCTGACTTGTAGATCCTCGAGAAATCTTAAACACAACGCCGATGTGTGGGTGGTTGGGTTCTGGGTGTGGTTATTCCTGACCAATGACGAACCATGCTGTCAATGTGTAAATAAATGACCTGAAAGACACAGGTTAAATAATTAGATACAGTGAACTTAGGTGTTACGGTGCTAGTTTGGTTGGGTGTCAACTACCGAGTATTAAGCGTCATAGAAAATCTGGTTAATTTAACTAGATAATTATTAGAGCATGACTGGGAAAATTAAAGTTAATGCTCTGATAAACAAAATTTTGTTTGTGGTACGTTCGTAAGGCGATTTTCTTTGAATATTATGAATTAGACAGGTAATTAAATCAATATTATTCTAAAAAAAATGGTAAATTTCGTTTACCCGGGACTTCCCTCGTTTTATATATATATATATATATATATATATATATATATATATATTTGTATATTTTTTATTTTTGCGTTTTCTTAAACCACGTCTAATTTTTTTTTGTTAAAAGTTCTTGGGAACTGGTTTATTTTCTTAAAAGAATTATTTATTTCCTTAACATTTCGCCCTTCATAGAGAGCTTTTTCAAAACGATATTATTGGACTACAATAAATACAAAATTATAAAACATCGATTGACACGCTAAAAACTACTACAATATAATGTTAAAGCAGGACGTAACAATTTTTAAAACCCCAGTTAGAAATTAATATTAAAATCATGTTAAAATACATTGGTATATGCACCTTGGAAATAAAACAACTAGCAACGACGTTTCAGTTTTGACTATTTTTGATTAAATAAATACTACCGATTTGTTATACTTTTTGGTTGAAAGCCTTTATTCAGATTAACAATGTTTACTTTATTTATATTGGTGTAAAATCAAGTTGAAATTATAAAAATGATATTTATGATGCTATAGTATAAAGTATATAGGCATTTTATTTTATGTAAAATATAAAATTAAAAAATTAAAATATCAAGCCGTGGTAAATCTGATTAAAATTATTGACATCTTGTTTATCATTTACATTTACATAAACATCTCCTTAATGATTAATTTTTGATCTTTATTCAAAATTCGCGTGTCAGAAAAATTAAACTCGCGATTTTCTGATTTTTCGTGTTTATGAAGGGCAGTGGACGCATTTTTTGTGTACTGTGGCCGTTTGTTCTGTTCTCTAGGTATTGTGTGGTCATGCCAAAAGTACCTAACATACCAGTAAAAAAACAATCAAACTTAATATATGCGGTACCATGTATGAATTGTTACATGAAATACATTGGCTTGCATGACAACAAAGTACCTAGAGAACAGAATAAACGGCCACAAGTACACAAAAAATGCGTCCACTGCTCTTCATAAACATGAAATATCAGAAAATCACGAGTTTTAATTTTTCTCACACACATGTTATATCAAAAAAAACATTCCGTAAATGATAAACAAGATGTCAAGAATTTGAGTCAGATTTACCACGGTTTGATATTTTAATTTTTTAATTTTGTATTTTACATATAATAAAATGCCTATATACTCTGCCTATATATATACATATATATATATATATATATATATATATATATATATATATATATAAATATATATCTATATATATATATTGTAATTTTTAAAACTGTTCTTTGGCTAACTTCTTATATATTTTTTTGGGAATGAATCCATAATTTTTACAACTCTCAATGAAAACTGACAAAAATAGCAATGTATAATGACGTGACAAACTCCTTTTTGTAGATTTTGAAAGACCAGAGCGTGGTGAAACGTTGTTGGAATAAATCTTTTTGAATATTTGAAAAAAATGGCTTATTTCCAAGGAAAAATTTCCCAAAAATATATATATATATATATATATATATATATATATATATATATATATATATATATATATATATATATATATATATATATATATATATATATATATATATATATATATATATATATCTATATAGTTTCGTGAGATCTTTCTCGAATCCTCAAGTATATATCGTAATATGTAACTATTTTCTAGGGTTATGTGTTCATAAAAATAAAATT